>CM069315.1:2130000-2132500 GCA_035609425.1 Epinephelus awoara | reverse complement strand
TCACAGCAAGTCTTCCAGGTCCTGAAGCAGCAAAACAGCCCCAGACCATCACACTGCCACCACCATATTTTACTGTTGGTATGATGTTCTTTTTCTGAAATGCGGTGTTACTTTTACACCAAATGTAATGGGACACAGACCTTCCAAAAAGTTCAACTTTTGTCTCGTCAGTCCACAGAATATTTCCCAAAAGTCTTGGGGATCATCAAGATGTTTTCTGGCAAAAATGAGATTAGCCTTAATGTTCTTTTTGCTTAGCAGTGGTTTTCGTCTTGGAACTCTGCCATGCAGGCCATTTTTGCCCAGTCTTTTTCTTATGGTGGAGTCATGAACACTGACCTTAACTGAGGCAAGTGATGCCTGCAGTTCTTTGGATGTTGTGGGGTCTTTTGTCACCTCTTGGATGAGTCGTCGCTGCGCTCTTGGGGTAATTTTGGGCGGCCGGCCACTCCTGGGAAGGTTCACCACTGTTCCGTGTTTTCGCCATTTGTGGATAATGGCTCTCACTGTGGTTCGCTGGAGTCCCAAAGCTTTAGAAATGGCTTTATAACCTTTTCCAGACTGATAGATTTCAATTACTTTTTTTCTCATTTGTTCCTGAATTTCTTTGGATCTCGACATGATGTCTGTAGCTTTTGAGGATCTTTTGGTCTACTTTACTTTGTCAGGTAGGGCCTATTTAAGTGATTTCTAGATTGGGAACAGGTGTGCAAGTAATCAGGCCTGGGTGTGACTACAGAAATTGAACTCAGGTGTGATCAACCACAGTTATGTTTTAACAGGAGCTGGGGGGCAAACACTTTTTCCACACAGGGCCATGTAGCTTTGGATTTTTTTCTTCCTCATTAATAAAACCCTTCATTTAAAAACTGCATTTTGTGTTTGTGTTATCGTTGACTAATGTTTAAATTTGTTTGATGATCTGAAACATTTAGGTGTGACAAACATGCAAAAAAGTAAGAAATCACGAAGGGGGCAAACACTTTTTCACACCACTGTATGTCTATGGTTAAATCAGCCAATAATTCAGTTTGACAGGTGTATGCAGCATTTCTGACAGGTTTTATGATGGTGTTGGTCAGTCTGTCTGCTTTGCATCACATTCTGCTGCAATAAAATGATTAAAGTCAGTTAAATGGACTGTAAAATTTATCTTATGAGGTAAATCTGAGTTTTCCTTAGGGGAAATAATTTGCAGTTGGAAAAAAAGGTAATAAATCACAATATATTGCAAAATATTTTTTATCGCAATACTCTGCACATCGCAATAATATCGTACTGTGACCCAAGTATTGTGATAATAATGTATCTTGGGTCCTCTGGCGATTCCCACCCCTCGCTAACATGTTAGGAAACAGCTGGCTATTAACACATTAGCATTCATTTGGTTTTGGTTTTGTGTCCACCTGATGTATCGAAGTCCAATAATCTTTCCTTTTACTCTGCTTTGGTCTCCTCCAACGCCTGAGAAAAGTATCTAATTATTTATTATTTGAAGGGACAGAGCATATTAATAGACATTTCTGTAAATATGCCAGATTTAGCCAAAGGCTAATCTTCATCCGTTGTCCCTCCGCTACAATATGTTCACCAATTAGTCTCTGTCTTACTGCTGTTTGCTGCTGAGAAGGTAGAGTACAGTAGGGTTATCAGAGCTTTTTTGCTGGAAACAGCTGCCTTGAGCAGTGAGATTGAACCAAAACATTTAAGTTGTGGTCATAAAACTCCAACAAAGCTAAAAGGAGCTAAAAATCTGGAGTTGATGATAACTCTGGCTTGGTTCATCACGACTCCTTCACCGTACAAGTAGTTATTCTAATGATTGTTAACACAGAAATAGTTGATAAGTTGATAAAGTGTAGCTTTAAGTGAGGAATTATATAATGCTCTACTCATATAACATCAAAACACTGCACTCTGAGAATGCAGGGTCACTTGTGGTTCCTAAAGTCTCCAAAAGTAGACCGGGAGCCAGAGCCTTCAGCTAAAAGGATTCTCTTCTGTGGCATCATCGTCCTGTTTCAGTCTGGCAAGGCAAGGCAAGGCAAGGCAAGTTTATTTGTAGAGCACAATTCGTACACAAAGTAATTCAAAGTGCTTTACAGAAGAAGAAAATGCATTAAAATCACAATACAAAATAAAAACATAAATAATCATTATAAAATGAACTTTAAAAGAGAAGAGTGCAGGTAAGATCCTTTCAGTCATATGCACAGTGAAATAGAGCTGTTTTGAGCCTAGATTTGAACATTGTCAGAGTAGAGGCCTGTCTCACATCTTCAGAAAGACTGTTCCAGATTTTAGCTGCATAAAACTGGAACCCAGATTCCCCATGTTTAGTCCTGACTCTGGGCACCAGCAGGAGGCCGGTCCCTGAGGTCCTCAGAGTCCGAGATGGTTCATATGGGAGGCAGACACGGTCTCCATATTTAATAGTAGATGTAAGACTTTCCATTTTGATAAGTTTATAGTTAGGGCTGGCTCAGGGTAGTCTTGGACC
>CM069315.1:1805000-2125000 GCA_035609425.1 Epinephelus awoara | reverse complement strand
TACTGGCCCAATTGTTATTTTAAACACTGGTATCAGTATCGGCCCAGAATTTCACAATTGATACATCCCTATTTAATATATACAACTATACATATATGTTTATATATACACGTTACTATAATCACTATAACTCTTTTTATACTGCACTATAGTGAGGAAAGTAGTGACAAAGATAGGAACAAAAGCAGCCAAGTTGAATTTGAATGATCAAGGACATTAACTGCATGTTTTTCCACAGATGTTTCTTATTACTTTTATTAGATGTGTGGGTTTAAGTGCCACACTTTTACATTAGACACAAGGCTTTCGTGCTGTATGAACAGTAAACCTGATGACAAAATAGTCATCGTCTTGGATTTGACTGATGATAATCGCCAGTTGTATGACATCTGTCCATCTTGAGCTTGACATTGAAATAACAAATTAAATCAAGCACTGGACATTTTTCTTTGTGTTCACCTGTATGATATAAGATAGCCCTATCGAATTCATTTGTCCCCTTTAACCCTTTAAAGTACAATATAAAGTAATCTGCCACCTTCAAATAGTCTCCAACAAAATTGTCAATATCCAACATACACGCAAAAAAAAATCTGTTTTAGTCATCAATGTATTATAGCTGCCATGACAGTCAAAAATAGTTCCAAACAGCTGCATCCCTTTCTGTGTACCCATTCAGTTTCTCATTTTGAGGGAATATTGGCATTTGGTCTTGGTTTTGGTTTCCAACAGGCTCAGGTGCTTAACCATCATCATGTGAAGCACAATACATGCAAGTATTACGTTGCATGCTTTCTGAGACCCTACTCCCAGATAATTAAGGCATGCAAAAGGCCTCTTAAGAAGTCCATTTAATTGCTCAATAGCACATCTGGTTTTGCAACGGGCAGTATTGTAGCGGGCCTGACCAGGAGTGCCTGGTGCAATAAAAGGGGTCATCAGTCTTGGCAGGAGTGGATAGGTGCTTTCTCCTAAGATAATGCCATCTGGTTGGTTGTTTTGAAGCTCTCTGTACAGACATTTTCCCTCAGGGTGTGCACATCATGGACAGACCTGGGCCACTTCACAACACTGGTAGTGATGATGAGGTCAGCATCGCCCACAAGCTGGATGCTGTGCCTCCCTTTTCGGCTGATGTACTCCCACTCCCTTTCATTAGGTGCTTGTGTACACACGAGTACAGTTAATAACCCCAATAGTATTGGGCATGTTCCTAAACTGAAAAAACTTGTGCTTGGTCTGGGCAGTGCCACCTCTTGGAAATGACACAAACTGATTCACAAGGCGGGCCAGTGCAGTTGACACAGCTTTCATCATCACTCAGTCGATTTGTCCACTCCCAAAATGTCACCAACAACTTGAAAGAAAGACCCAGATGCATAGAAGTGCAGAGCAAGACTGACTTCTTTGGGTTCTTCTTTGAAGTTTTGGTCTGACAAGATCTGCAATGTATTTAATATCAGCAATGCCAAAGTGAAACCTAGGATATAGTTCTTTGGTGGTATATTGCTCTGGTGGATTTGGACGTTCAACAAACACCTTTGACGATAACCTCTTCTACCAAAATGTTTAAGGCTATGGACAACACCTGATTTGCTGATCAGCTGATTGCTGATTTACTTTAGCTTGTGTTCCAATTATTCAACCAATCATACCAAACTCCTATAAATTCAGCTTTTAAACAAAAGAAGACATGAAACCATGGACTCAAAGGGACCCGATTTCACTGCAGCAGAAACCCAGGCACTGCTGGAGGGTGTCAGGAACCATTATGATGTAATTTTAGGACGTTTTAACTCGAGGTTGACCGATCAATCGGCTGGCCAATTAATCGGGCAGATCTAATGCCATTTTGAGGTAATTGGCTTAAGCCGATCCCTGTGCTGACGAGGCCGATGACCAGAAGAGAAGCCTTGAACAGTGTTTAACTGTTGCACAATGTTGGTGTTCTTGAACGTGCCCTTAACACTGACGTCGTAGGCTACACACAGGTGCAGCAGAGCAGACTGTTTCTCCGTCTCTCATCTCTCCGTTATTCACGTGTAGTGTTGGTGCTACAATCATAAACAGACTGGAATACCGAGTAACTCACGGCAGTCAAACGCAACTGAAGGCTGTGTGCATCTCCCGACATGTTGACAAGCAGCATTGATGTTTGCATTGTATTAGAAAATGCACTGGAGACGGTGAAAGCAACATGCAACAAGTGCCTGTGAGGTGTGGAGCTAACGTTTGCTAATCAGGGAAGCACCACGGGTACTCGTATAACGAGTTTGAGTTGCTTTTAAATGCACATTCACCATCTCCAGTGCATTTTCTAATTGCCTATACTGAACAAAAATATAAACGGCTAATTGCTAGGAGTTCTCCGTTATTCACGTGTAGAACTGGCGATGCAGTCATCATAAAGGGGCTAGAATATCTTGTCTACATGTTGGTGATACACACAGCCTTCAGTTGCATTTGACTGGCGTGAGTTGCTTGGTATTCCAGTCTGTTTATAATCGTAGCACCCAGGGGCGAAAATCCCATTTCATAGTTGGTGGGGACAATAAACAGTAAAATTTTAGAGAATAATTCCAGGGGGGAAAAAGAAAGAAAGTTGTACCCTGTCTTTTATACATCTTTTACTGCAATTTGACGCTTTAATCTTCTCTCTATCTCTCCAACAGGCAGGCATAGGACCTTTCTTAGCTCTGGCTGAGTCCACCTGCACATGTCCAGATTTAAAACAAAATGAATGAAATCAAATAACTTATGAGAATTGGCTTAACAACTGGACATTTCCTGCAATTAACTGGTACACTGGTTTATAAACAATGTGCTGTGAGATCTGCCGCTGCGCACCTCACATCCGTGTGTAATAGTCGCACGTAATGACCACTCCTCGACAGTTAACCTGCACATCTTCGATGTTTGTCTCACTGACAAGTGGAGAGCCTACAGACAGGTACCCATTTGCTACGAGCTGCTCTGCCACTGACTGCTCTTGTCCTGTCCTCCCCCTCTTCTTTCTCTCCTGTCCTCTCTGACTATCACTAAACTCTGAGCTTAATCATTAGCTTTTAGCTTAGCAGCACTCGTAATTGAATAGGCTTTTGAACGATGCAGGAGAAATGTTGTAGACAGTTTATATTATCAGCTTGGGCCTGGGGCTTGTTGTAACAGTAAATGGGATGTGTTGTAACTTGTGTAAATTAAACTGTGTCTGTGTGAGTGTACATCTTACCCCGCAATGCGGGCAGCCGGGTCCAGCCCCATGCTGCTACTGCTGCCAAGTAGCTACTAACGGCTGCTAGCCCCGCCCGTTGGAAAGAGTATGGGATATACCACTACTTGGAATGGGAGGGGGGGACTAAATCTTTTAAGATTTAAATAGCACATTATTGCGCGATTATAATGAGCACAGCTTACATTGTGCCTTCAATAAATACTACTGCATTGTTCAAAAATTATTAATTGTGTCTCAAATTATTCTAGGGGGGGGGGGGGGGGGGGGGGGCAGCTTTACTTGAGGGGGGGTCATGTCCCCCCGTCCCCCACGGGATTTCCGCCCCTGGTAGCACCAACACTACACGTGAATAACGGAGAGAGGAGAGACGGAGAAACAATCTGCTCTGCTGCACCTGTGTGTAGCCTCCCCTCTTTGAGCCGAACAAGACGCTGACGTCATTGTTAAGGGCACGTTCAAGAACACCAACATTGTGCAACAGTTTAAGACTGCTTTAAGGTTTCTCTTCTGTTTAGCGATCGTCTATTTCTGTTTGGATGTCATGGCAACAGTGCAGTAGTGTATAAGACAGATTCAGTGCAAATATTAGCAGCAGTATCAACAGAATAGTGAGTGAACATTAACCCTGTGCAAGTTTTAGCATCAGAACATTGGAGAACATATTGGCACAGTAACGGAATAGTGAAGGTCTTTATAAGTTTCCCAGTTCCCATTCCCAGTGATTACCAAAAACCCATTTAACTAATTTGGTAACTGCAACACAAGCATGCTCATGTTATGAGAGAGGGAGGGACAGAGAGAGGGGGTGGGAGGGAGAGAGGGGGAGAGAAAGAGGATGGGAGGGAGAGAAGAGGAGAGAAAGAGGGTGAGAGGGAGAGAGGAGAGAGAGAGAGAGAGGGTGGGTTATTTTTTGAACCAAGTTTATACAGTAATTTCTGTAAATGTTTTCTCAGTGATGCTGCTGTCAGCTGATAATGCTGCTGTTAATAAGTGCACTATTATTTAGTCAATTTCCACGTGAGTATAACAACAATAAACGTTAGGTTTATGAATTAAGTGGGTTTAAACCGCTGGTTTTTGTATTGGAGAGCAGTGAGATTGTAAAATGTTCCTCAGTGCATGGACAGTGTGGTCACAAGTTAATCTTGCTGCCTCCCAATTTGAAGACATAGCTGGCTGTATGTTGTCGGATTTTTATTGGATCTGTCTGTGAGGTGGCGTTGTCCTAGTGGCGCACCACGTTAATTGTGCGCCCATAATTTATTTTCCCATAAGGAAGCCGGTTCGAATCCTGTGAAAATATTCTTTTTTTACGTTTCACAGGGCTGAACGGTTCTTTAATATGGCACATGTTTATTTAGGCAGGCACCAGAGACGAAACTGTGTAGGCCTATTTAGAAAATATATTCGAGGTTGGAGTTAGATTTAAAGGAAAAGCAACATGGCCTCTTCCTGTTTTCAACATTCTGTGTGTGATTCAAACTGCGACTGAGTGTCGATCCGTGACTGGGTTCCTCCAACAAGAGTCCAAAGATTGATCAGGTCGGCTATGTTTTGATATTGTTATGAAAAATTGAGTGAAGAGGCCTTCGCGAGGACAGCTACGCGTTCTCTTCCTGCTTGAAAACAGCTGTTGTCACTAACAGGGTCGCGAGTAGATTTGAAACACCGCTCTGCTTTCCAAAGCAGGGCCAAGGCCGAAATATCGCAAGAACAAGCTGCGATCTCATACAGTGCCTGAAATCTCGCGAGAGCAAGCAGCAACAACTGGAAGGCAGAACCGACAGACATTCATTTATTTTATGGAAGATTTATAGAATAATGGCTGACTTTTTGCCAGACTTCGACTTTGTGGAGGAGGAATTTGATTTTGCAGAGTTTGATGGCCGCCCTTATTTATTTGAGCCAGAATACACTGACGAAGAGAACGGAGGAGGAGAGAGAGAGAAGTGCAACAGGTAGAGGACGAGAGCGGAGCAATGGCTGCTGCTTCATTCATGGGTTTTTAAGCGCATCCAAGCGCCTGTGCCGTGCGTAATTGAACTTGGAAGGCGCAGCAGAGCCAGCGGGATTTCTTCACAAGAACACAAATAATATAAGATATTACACACAATTTTACACACAGAATATCCTCTAAAACTCTCAATATCCTTGTTAATTGCCTTTTACTGACAACAATCCCATGCAAAGCAGTAAGTGCAGAGTGAATGACTAAATGAATGAATGAATGAGGATTCAAATTAATTAAAACGTGCACGATGTATATTTTTTCCTCTCACGGCCACTGCGGGGCTCCGTAATTTATTACAAAAAGGTCAACAAAACAGGTTTTCAAATTCAAAATAACTTGTAAACAAATGAAATCTTCAGTATTACATCTTTACGGTTACTTTTCTTTCAGACATTTTTTGAAGATGTGATCTCACTGATTAACTGACAACAATTATACAATAACGAAAAAAATAATATCCTAACGAAAATAGAAGTCTAATCAAGTAAAGAGCCTTCAGAAAGTGCATCAGGCTGGTACTTGGCTGGGATTTGGCTGGGATTTGACAGGCAGCCGGCTGACAGCTGGCTGGGAAGGGGAACTTTTGAGTGGCTCCTACTGTAGCTCTGGAGATTGGTGGTGCAGTGTTTCCCCTTGGTTGAGAATTTACTTGTGGTGGTGGGCCGGGCGGTGGAGGGGGACGTCGCGGTGTTTGATAAGTGCATTCAAAATAATCTAGTCAAACTTGTTTATGAACCATGTGTTATTTATTGCACATAGATACAACTTAAGCCTGCTGCAGACTTGCTTTAACACAAACAGAACCCAAAAGAAAAGCGGAAAAAAAAAAAAAAAAAGCTATTTAAAGCTATTTGCAAAGGTGACAGTTTTTATCAGAGCAGTGTATTTTTCTCTGTTTTGAAAAAAAGATCTCCAATGCCTTTCTGTATGGAAAGGATTGGGGGTCAGGTCCATTTATGCTGATGCGCGAACCGGAGCGATAACAAATAGGAGCGCTGTTGTTCTGAACTGGGAAGCTAATGCTAGCGGCGGATGCTAGCCGCCACGGCTAACACCTTCTTCCCTGCTCGTTAACGCTCGAGGCTCCCGCTGTCAGTGACTGCCAGCTATCGGTCCCCAGCTCCTTAGACTGTTTCTTGATTTTGCTTTTCTGACAACTGCTGCTGTACATTAGCGGCTGCGGCTGCTGCTGCTGTCAGGGGCAGGAGGCTGCACAGTAGGCTTAGCCCGAGAGGAGGGACCCAGGTTGAATATTTTGTTTAACTTTACAAACCGCAACGAACAACACTTTGGACCCTACCTTTAAGATATTGTTGCTGTTAAACACAACAGTGCGTCATTTCAGATATTTAATGATTTCAATTTAGGGGATGAAAATGTATTAAAGTTACTTAACTTATCTCAGAGACACTTGAAGCAAGCAGGGCTGTGCAACGCTGCAGGTGGTGTCGAGCTAATGAGCGCTTAACAAGGTGGGTCGGGCTGGCGAAATACACGAGCGTGCGCGCGTGTTGGTGTGTGCGGGCCGCGCAAGTAAAGTCTATGTAGGGGAAACACTGTGGTGTACCTGTGAATGCTGTGCCCCAATGCCCACAGGAGAGGAATGCCTCTGTTGCAAGGAATGGGACCGGTTGCAGCCTTATTTTCAAGGTCTGGATGTGACCGAGGATGAGACACCTCCACCTGGAGTAGTATCCAGCTGGGCTTTATCTAGAGCTCGCCCCGGCTGTATCTAGGCTAACGACTAACATGCTTACTATTATTTTTATGTCACTAGTCACTTGAAACAAATTTAGGACGATAGGAGACAGGTTGAAATAAACCGAAATTTCCCTGTAAGGTGGACCCAGAAGATTAGTGTCACCAATTCAGTATCTGACAAATTGTCTCTCCTTCTGTTTCCGAGATATGATATCGCATAATGGCCCAAAAATGTTTTATGCTGTCATAGTGAAGTTGACCTTTGACCATTTGGATATAAAATGTCACCTCTTTATCATTATATCCTCTTAGATGTTGGTGTGGAATTTCGTCATAATCAACATAGGAATGATTGTGTTATGGCCAAAAACATGTTTGGTGAAGCCACAATGACCTTGACCTTTGACCTACAACCACAAATTTCCACTCAGTTCATTCTAGAGTCTAAATCAAATCAAATCAAACTTTATTTGTATAGCACTTTTCATACATTAAAATGCAGCACAAAGTGCTTCACAGAATAAAAACATACAATGAAAATACTACATACAGTACAGGCCAAAAGTTTGGACACACCTTCTCATTCAATGCGTTTTCTTTATTTTCATGACTATTTACATTGTAGATTCTCACTGAAGGCATCAAAACTATGAATGAACACATGTGGAGTTATGTACTTAACAAAAAAAGGTGAAATAACTGAAAACATGTTTTATATTCTAGTTTCTTCAAAATAGCCACCCTTTGCTCTGATTACTGCTTTGCACACTCTTGGCATTCTCTCGATGAGCTTCAAGAGGTAGTCACCTGAAATGGTTTCCACTTCACAGGTGTGCCTTATCAGGGTTAATTAGTGGAATTTCTTGCTTTATCAATGGGGTTGGGACCATCAGTTGTGTTGTGCAGAAGTCAGGTTAATACACAGCCGGCTGTGTATTAACCTGACTTCTGCAGCTCATCAAGAGAATGCCAAGAGTGTGCAAAGCAGTAATCAGAGCAAAGGGTGGCTATTTTGAAGAAACTAGAATATAAAACATGTTTTCAGTTATTTCACCTTTTTTTGTTAAGTACATAACTCCACATGTGTTCATTCATAGTTTTGATGCCTTCAGTGAGAATCTACAATGTAAATAGTCATGAAAATAAAGAAAACGCATTGAATGAGAAGGTGTGTCCAAACTTTTGGCCTGTACTGTACATATTGAAAATCTGCCCCTCCCACCCCCACATATAAACACACACACACACACACACACACACACACACACACACACACACACACACACACACACACACACACAGTCAATATAGTAACCTGGCTGGGCACTGATGAACCAGGTGAGGAAAGAACCACCTATGGGGAGCTCATCCACACTGAGTGCCGTCACAGCCTATTGCTACAGGGAGCGCAGCCACAGAGACCACCACGACCCAGACAGACCAGGGTAGACTCCACACATGGTGCAGAGCCTCCCAGTCCTCCGGACATGAGGGACCTCCAGGATGATGTCCCCGCGGGCAGACCGGACACACCTGTCAGTGTGGAGGCTCCCCATGAGGAAACACTGGAGCTAAAAACTAAAAGACTAAAAGGCAATATAAGATAAAACAAGTATGAGATAAAATAGTGATAAAATACATTAAAATGTAAGGATTTAGAAAAAAAATAAAGATTAAAATAATATTAATAATGAATAATAAATGAAGATTTAGGAAATTTAATAATAAAATAATAATAATAATAATAATAATAATAATTAAATAAAGATTTAAAAATAAATCATTTAAAAGCATTAGAAATTGAAATAACATACAATAGAAGAATTAAAAGTGTAAAAGAAATCAGTTAAAAGCCAAACTAAAAAGGTGAGTCTTGAGCCTCCTTTTAAAAACATCAACAGTCTCTGCAGTCCTGATGCTCTCCAGCAGGCTATTCCATAAGTGAGGGCCATAATGGCTGAATGCCGCCTCCCCGTGGGTTTTTGTTCTAACTTTTGGAACAGTTAAAAGACCGGTGCCGGAGGACCTCAGGATCCGCAAGGGCTGATATGATAAAAGCAAGTCAGATAAAAAAGATGGCCCAAGACCGTTAAGACATTACAAGTAGGGATGTCCCAATCCAGCTTTTTCACTTCCGATCCGATACCAATATTACAGCCTTGAGTTTTGGCCGATACTGTTCCGATCCAAGCGCGTATTATACATATTCACTTATTTTGTTGTCAGTCATGTTAGAAAAGGTTTGATCAAGCGATATTACTCTAACAACAACAACAACTACTTAATCAGGTTAGTTAGAATGATCCACAACAGCTGGTATAAGAAACTGACCCATTTATTGTTACCAGGGTTAAATAAACAAACTTTAAACTTGAACATTAACATTAAATAAAAGTATAGCTGGTTTCCTTTGGCTGCTTTGGCCCCTTAATAAATATAAAGTAAATCAACATGAGAAATCTTTAAAATGTCTAACATTGAAATTAAAATAGCAGCAAGACTCCACACACTTGTGCTTTGGCCCCCTAATAAATAAAAAATAGATTCACACCACAAAACATTGTTGACATTTAACAAACAATGCAGCCTTTCCTTTTCAGTTATTTTAGTAGTGTCAGTGCCAGCCTGGTGCTGCTGTTTCCTGGGACCAACAGAGGGGACAAAAAACCACACACAATATTGTACAACTGTTTAAACAAGCAATAGTCCACCCAGGGCTCCCAGTGTTTCCGCGACATTCATTCAGCAGCGGCGCCACGCCACTGCTAAATTATTGCCGCCGCTGCTGCTGCTCCTTCAAAACATCTATTTTATATCCGGCCGAATATTGCAAAAAAACACACATTCGGCCTTGCTTTTCACTTATTCCACTGAATACCGAATAATAGCGGCGTGGTTTGATAACGCAATCAAACAGCGTGCGGTGACGGACAAATGTTGGGAGTGTGGCAATATTTTACTCCGTCCGTCACCGCACTTGCATTTGCAACTAAAAATAGTTTTGCGGGCAAAAGAAATCATTCAGCACACTGTGTGAGAGTACAGATTTCAACCAGCAGCAATGCCATCAGTGCTCTTTACTTAAACAGTAAGAGTGTAAACCAAATAAAAATATCACACTCAAAAAAACAGAGCAGAAAACAAATAGTCAGTTAACTAAGTTGACCGCTACTCTTCCTACCCTTCCCTCTGTGTGTGTCTGCATGCTGGCCTGGTGGATTGATAGTAAGTGCTGGAGGATCACTGGAATGGACTGTTTGAATCAAGGAGCGCTGGGCTGGCCACAAAACCTGGATCGGAGTCTATGAAAAACTGGATCAGAGTTCTAGGATTGGCATTTATCCATGCAGTCCGATCCGATACCGATGCACGTTTTTTTTTACATCCCTAATTACAAGAATGGGACAGACAGGCAGGTGGAGGGATAACCTGAAAAATATGGCTCCTCCAGCCATGGCTATCGCCAGTGTTGAGGCATAAATCAAGTCACACACAGATACTATTTTACATGATTCCTAACAGGTATGCTCTAAAGCCATTTTCCTCAACATCTGTCTGCTAGCTATGTCTGTATTAATCAGTAGCCAAAAGTGATGCAGAGCCAGCATACCTGGTAGTCCAGCATGGTGAATGAGGGGAGACACTCCAGGATGCGAGACTCAAAGAAATATGGGAAGATCCATATCATGGGCATGTCAGAATTGCTGCTGTCTGCACAAAGAAACCAGAAAAAATAGATGTTAGCTTCAAACACTGCAACACTGGCTCTTCTTCTAAAATTCACTCAAAGTAGTAGAATAAAAAATTATGTATTTTTATGTATATGTTGGTATGAGAGGCTTAAACTGCAGAAATCAATATGTATATATGGACAATGGATAAAATGACTATGTGTAATGTGAAAAGGGTCACTTGTAGTGGCAAACCCATACACAATTGTTACCTGACTCTAGGCAGTAATGTAATGTAATGATAATGTAAACAACACATTATCACACTACCAGCTTCATATAATAATAATAATAATAATAATAATAATAATAATAATGAGACAATCTTGGGTTTAGAGCTTGTTCTGCTACTGCTGGTGAGAAAAAACAAGTTTGGGCCTTTTCCACAGTCACTTTTGGCCATACCAAGTCAAGCCATGTTGCACCGATTTGCATTTTCATTATCAGTTTAGACGCACTGTGCCAAGTCAACCTGCGGCAGAGATGGACCTTCTCCAAGTGGGTAGTGGTGAGGTCTCAAAGACCGCAGCCAACCCCCGACAACCCCACTTCTCCCTCTCAAACAAGCTGTGTGTGTTGCAAGACTCTTCTCACCTCTGACTGCAGGAGACCAGAGAGAAAGGCATCTCTGTGTATTCAGCTCTCAGTACTTTTGTAGCCTCTAACTGAATCTCTGTGGATTGGACTTTAGTTTCTCTCCTGTGTGCTGTTTTTACTTTAGATATCTGCTTTATTTTACTGTTTCATGTTCACTATCAGCAGTGTTGGAAGTTGTGTGAGGTTGCTGTTCCAAAACTCTCAAAAACATTTCCTTATTTTTATGCTTCACAATAAAAGTTTTTACATTACAAAATCAATCAATCAATCAATTTAAAAAAAAAAAAAACTTCAACGGGGGAAAAAAATACGGTACAAACCTCAGGAAGAGCAACTGAGGAGGGATCCCAGGACGGACAGACGAGCAATAGATATCGTATAGAACAGATCAACATAATAAATTAATCGTATGACACAATGAGCAAGAGAGAGAGAGAGAGAGAGAGACAGAGACAGAGACAGAAAGAGATGCAGCACAGACGGTAATGACAGTAGCTTACATTAATGAAAGTATTAATATTATAATTATAGTTCTGGTTACTGTGGTACAATATGTTGAAAGTATATATTAATATCTGATAGTGTACCTATGTGACAAAATAATGGGGGACTTTTATTGTGAAGCAGAAAAATATCACTGAATTAGCAGAACTCTGTTAGTGGCTTTTCTTCAATAAAGTGATACTGCAAGGAAGAAAGTGCAGAAACAGCCACAGAAAACAGCTCACCTCCAACAGGTAAACTTGTTTTACCTGCCCAGCTGTGTGCTGAAAAAAACACATGCAGCAAAAATAACAGGGGACTTTAGCCAAAGATCAGCCTGCTGCTTTTAAATGTTATCACTCAAGACAAGCCATCATCAGTCAAAGACACACCTTCAAGCAGGTAGCCCTGTTGTAATGAAAATGCAAATCCCTACCCCAAAAGTCAGGGCAGGGAGTTGATCTGTGAGAAAATAATGAAAAATGCAAGAGGATAAAACATCAAACTCCATAGTGACACTGACCTGACCTTTGTAGCTTCCTCCATGTCTGTGAAATTAGAGAGAAACTATTAGCCAGAGGCTTCACTAGGCCACCAAACGGAGGGTCAACCACCATCACCACCTTCTGCTTGTCGCACTCAGTGAGGAAGGCCTGCAGGACTGCGCTGGAAGCCTAACAAGAGACAATGCTTAATAGTGAACTGCAAATCAAACATATGAAACAGAAGTGTTTTTAAGTCTTACCTCTCCATCAAAAAAGTGATGGTTGAACATGTTGTAGAGACAGAATTCATCCTGGCTGTAGAACTGAGCGTATCTGAAGTGTCATGAAAAAAATTATGTGTTATTCAGCATTCAACATTCAGACTACTTTCATTGTGCAGTTGTGCTTCTTTTGTCCAATAAGAGCAGGCTCAAACACAAAGCAAGTCTAAACTTATCTATTGTACATACACACAAAGTCAGCAAACACACAGTGAAGCCTGATGTGTGTATCCAGGTAACAACAAGGTTACAGAGAGTGTGCTGCAGGTTAAAGCTTGTAACACAAGAACACACCCTCTCTGCACTTTTACCTGTCACATTCTTTACAGACACAGACAGCAGAGACCACATAAAGAGACCTCAGGTAAGAAACACTAAGAAAACTATGTTTAATAATGATAAAAGAGTATTGTTTTACTGTATTTGATAGTGCATTATGATTATTGCTGTTACAGCATGCAGAAGTCTCAAGATTGATTTTACAGTAAGGAGGGAACTGCCTGACTAAAAAAAAAGTGTTTTGCAGCTGTACAAATGTGACATACGCCAAAATTGAATGCTGAAAGTTGTGAGTTGTGAGAATGAATTCTGTTTTTTTCGATGATTTTATCTTTAGTAAATCTGTGGAGAAAATGAGACCATGTCCTGGGCAGGGTTTTTGCAAAAAGCTTGGCATGGACTCAGATCAGGCAGGTTTCCACAGATTTTTCAAAAACCTGTAGAACTGGTTTCCTCTGTAAACACAGCTAAAGCAAATATACTGAAAAAGCTTTGGAAAGGAGGAAATCTGTCAGGTGGGGGTTTAAAATCTGTTTGTTGTGTTGTTCAGTCCTCAGAAATGGCAGAGAAAAAGGTAATATCCGTTGGTAATGGACAGTCCACAGTGGCTAAGTCAGGACAGAGTAGTCTTCCAGCACCCTCTGCAGGCTCCCACAGTGTACTGCAGGACGGACTGAGCTTCACTCCATTGGACTCAAATGATGCCAGGGCTGTTCAGCCTTTTCCACGTTCTCCAAAACTACAGAAGAAGATAGCCAAAGCTGGACAGCCCTCTCAGGTAAACATAAGTGTGGTGAAGCACACTATTATATATCCATATCTATAAAGAACAACAAAAACTGCACTGATATAAAACAGGGCATCCAGGTGGTTAAAGAATAGACTTGAAAAATCATGAACCTCTCCTTTAAGAGACCCACAACATCCCTGAGTCTGACCAGGGATTCAGTCAGTCAATCAATTAACCATTTATTTGTCAATGGAATTAGACAAGGTATAATTTCAGTGAAATGTGATCCAATCAGCTTCTTTAACTTGTGCACTGTAATTTAGTCATTTTATGCTTTGTCTTACATTGTTGGCTGCTGCTTTTTAACTGTCCATGTTCCAGATGGTTCTGGTAAAACAGAACCATCTGGAACATGAGGCCCGTTTCCACTGGTACTATTTGGGGGGCAGGAACTTTACAGGAACGTCCTCTCGCTCGGCCCTCTCTGTGCTGTCCAGGATTTAGCAAAGTTTTGATGAATCAAAGGATATTCCAGTTCCTGATATACTGTTGGAAACTGATGCAGCACAAAGGTGATCAAATTTATTTTCCAACACCTTTACAATGACTAGCAGAATGCTAATTCAGCTGGTACCATCTTCTCCATCTTTTCTGATGTTTAAATTTGAAAACCTCAGCCTGGCTAGCCAGCAGAAGCAGCGTTAATTTCGTTGTCAAAAACTGTGACAAAAATTTTTCATCAACAATCTTTTTCCCATGACGGAAATGAGATGATGATGAGCTTAAAATAGATCTTAATTATAAAAACTAAGACGAAATCTATGTTATATGTTGATGGTGTTTGACAGGCAGGTAAGAGGCTTAGTTATCTTTGAGTGAAACCGTGTTGTAAGTAAACAGCCTGAACTCAGATCAGTTTACTCTGACAAAGATGAAAGTTTAGTTTTAATCACCAACTCTGTGAGAGGAAACGAGTTTAAACCTCCAGACTAACATGTTGCAGATTAAGAAAGAATTTAGGCTTTACTTCAGTTATTTTTTTGCTTCTTAACAGTGAGTTGGATAAGTCAGAGTTTGCAGTGAACCTGGGTACAAATCCTAGTTGTCTCTTTTTGAGAGCATAAATAGAGAGATGTTAAGCTTTTCAGGTGATTATCAGTAAGTGTGTGCTTGTAAATCACCCCTGAAACCTATCAAACACTGCTGCAGAAATGACAGTTTGTAAGTGTGCAGAAATTATTTGTAGGTGTAGAACAAGACTGTCATAATTATTTATTTTTTACAGCCTGTCACCTTGTTGTCAGACATGAGTACCACACGTGCACATTTGCCACAGAACTCACATGTCCGCAGCTTTTTGCGTAGTTTAGAGGGGCGAGTCGTACCAGCATATTTAGGTGTCAAATTGCATACTTGCTACACAAAATGCGTACAGGTTGGCAGGTCTCTAAAGATGCACTTTCTTCCTTAATGAAGCTCATTTGTGGCCTGTCTTTTAACAAGGCTATTGTACTGGGGGATTTCAGTATTAACTGGTTACAACCCATGTCTGATGAGTTAAAATCTTACTGTAATTCTTTACATCTTTTTCCAGATGGCTGAAGCACCAACAAGACCTCACTTAAAAAAACCTGACAAATCTTCTTTAACTGATTTATTTTAACAAACACTCCTCACAAATATCTGCTTCGAATTTTTGCGAACAATATCAGTGATCACTGTGTTACTGCCATTGTGTGTGACACAAAATCTAAAAATTAAAAAAACTAAACCTTGTGTTATTAGGATGCGAGATTTAAAACACTTTCATGTGCAAGGGTTTTTCATGATCTTTCCTCATTTGATTGGAGCTCATACCAGATGTGGAATTGGCTTACGAATTCTTTTCTTATGGTCTTACTGCAATTATTAATAAGCATGCTCTTAACTGGAAATTCAGAGTTAAAGGCAGAAATAATCCCTGGTTTTCATCAGGGCTTTCTGTGTTATTGCATGACCGCAACCTGGCCTGGGCTAAGGCCAGAAAGTCTCATTTGGAGTCAGGTTGGCTGGCTTTTAGGCATTTATGTAATCAATGTACATTCACAATAAAAAAAGAAGCAAAAGCTGCTTAGTTTGAAAATGAAACAACGAAAATTTTAAATACCCCAAAGACGTTTTGGAACACTATAAATTCTCTTTGTAGGCAATGGGACCAGGTCTGAGCTTCCACCTAGTATAATAAAGGACTTCAAAATTATTAGTGACAAAATAACAATGCTCAATTGTTTGCTAACCCTTCTTCTGCCTTGTTTGAGGCTGCAAGCCTCGCCAACACTACTGCAAACAATGTAATTTATTCTGATCCACTTCGGAGTATTGAGCAACCTTTTCATTTCAAAATGTGTACCTGCACTGAGGGTTGTAAGGCACTGAATATGCTTTATGTTAACAAGTCAGCAGATCCTGATAATCTAGAGCATTACTTTTTAAATCTAGCAGCTGATTTTGTTGTTTCTCCTTTAAAATACCCTCTTAATCTTTCTGTTTTTAAGCAAAATTCCTCTTATCTGGAAATCTGCTTTTGTTCTGCCCTTATTAAAAGCTGGTGACCCAACCCAGCAAAACAACTAAAGGCCCATTTCTAAACTCACAGCCCTGGCCAAAATGCTTGAAATTTTTTTTACAGGTTAGTGATATTTTATCTGTTTATTAATCTGGATTTTGAAAAAAGTATAGCACTACTACTGCTGCTTTAAAAGTTGTCAATGATTTGGTATATTCCTTGGATAGTGGTCCACATTGTGCTGCTGTCCTTGTTGACCTGTCTAAGGATCTTTGACACAGAAGATCATAAAATATTGATAAACAGATTACATCATATTGGTCTATCAGACATAGCAGTTGGTTGGATTGCAAATTATTTAACAGGCAGAGTGCAATATGTATAAGAGGAGGGCATGCTGTCTGCACCTCTTACAATTGCCAATGAGGGGCCTCAAGGGTCTGTATTAGGGCCCCTGTTGTTCTGTATGTACTTAATTAGCCTCTGTCATAATGTACCTGATGCATGCGTTTATCTGTATGCTGATGACAGTTATTTATTGCTTTGTTGCTACTCAGACTCAGGTCCTCTCCCAGCTTCATCAACCATTAATGCTGTTGAAAAATTTCTGTTCATTCAGAAGCTTGTCTTGAATGCTGAGAAAACAAAATGCATGTTATATATATATATATATATATATATATATATATATATACACATATATACAGTACAGGCCAAAAGTTTGGACACACCTTCTCATTCAATGCTTTTTCTTTATTTTCATGACTATTTACATTGTAGATTCTCACTGGAGGCATCAAAACTATGAATGAACACATGTGGAGTTATGTACTTAACAAAAAAAGGTGAAATAACTGAAAACATGTTTTATATTCTAGTTTCTTCAAAATAGCCACCCTTTGCTCTGATTACTGCTTTGCACACTCTTGGCATTCTCTCGATGAGCTTCAAGAGGTAGTCACCTGAAATGGTTTCCACTTCACAGGTGTGCCTTATCAGGGTTAATTAGTGGAATTTCTTGCTTTATCAATGGGGTTGGGACCATCAGTTGTGTTGTGCAGAAGTCAGGTTAATACACAGCCGGCAGCCCTATTGGACAACTGTTAAAATTCATATTATGGCAAGAACCAATCAGCTAACTAAAGAAAAATGAGTGGCCATCATTACTTTAAGAAATGAAGGTCAGTCAGTCCGGAAAATTGCAAAAACTTTAAATGTGTCCCCAAGTGGAGTTGCAAAAACCATCAAGCGCTACAACGAAACTGGCACACATGAGGACCGACCCAGGAAAGGAAGACCAAGAATCACCTCTGCTTCTGAGGATAAGTTCATCCGAGTCACCAGCCTAGCCAAGACTGTTGGAATATATACACATATATATGTGTGTGTGTGTATATGTATATGTATATATATATATATATATATATATATATACACAGACACACACACATACACACACACACACTATGAGGGGTCAAACGTTTCACCCAACCACACTACAACGCGTCACTTGCGCCTACTTAGGACACATCAGATCTGATCAAACCGCGTGAGCGCACGCTTACATTTTACATAGGGTTACTATGGAGACACGAGTGTTACACACACACCCCGCTACATGACGCGTGGGCGTTGTTCGCTCCACTCACATGATGCGCTCACACAGCTTATCAGTACGCGTGCACAGCGCGTGACAAACACCACACATACACTACACTTGCGTGTGCGTGTGAATCTCGCACTAACTAACTAGCTTGATATGCTAATCAGACGTGCGTGCGTAGACATGTCATGTGATCGCAGGGGTCAAAAGTGTCAGAGTGTGAAGCAACAACACGTCGTGTTACGGACATGTGACACATAGCATCGCTATGCTAACTAGCTTGCTATGCTAATCAGACGTGCGTGCGTAGACATGTCATGTGAGCGCAGGGGTCAAAAGTGTCAGCTGTGAAGCAACAACGTGTCGTGTTACGGACGTGTGACATGTATATATATATATATATATATAGATAGATACAGATATAGATGTAGACTGTTTCACTGATGCTCTGTTGCTAGGGCAACAGCTTTGGTCCCTGTGCACTTCCTGTCACTTACTGCTATGTCTGTTGTACCTGTTTTCTCGTTTTTCTTTAGCCTAGGGAGTTAGGCCTAGTATTGCATTTTTGTTTCTTTTTTTTTTTGTTAGGAATGAGTTATTTTGCCGGTCAGTAGACAGGTTGCTTTTTGTTTGTTGTTTTGGCCTGGGTTCACCCTGACGTAATTACTCCGTTCGTGTGCCATATTGTACCGTGTGTTTTTTTGGAGTGTGTAGCAATAAATTGCTCACCTGTACATTTATTCTCGTGTTCCTGTGTATCCTATGTTACGCACCCACACCCCTAGACCAGGGCATAACACTAACAAATGATATGTTGTAGAAGTGTTAAAAATAGTGCCTGAACAAGGAAATAAGACAGACAGACAGACAGACAGACAGATAGACAGATAGATAGATACTGTGTAAAAATATATATACACTACTACCTAGTTAGCATAGTGATGCTACGTGTGACATGTCCGTAACACGACGCGCTGTTGCTTCACGAGCTGACACTTTTGACCCCTCTGATCACATGACATGTAAACGCACGCACATCTGATTAGCATAGCAAGCTAGTTAGCATAGCGATGCTACGTGTCACACGCCCGTAACACGACGCGCTGTTGCTTCACGAGCTGACACTTTTGACCCGTCTGATCACGACGTGTAAACGCACGCACATCTGATTAGTATAGCAAGCTAGTTAGCATAGCGATGCTACATGTCACACGTCCGTAACACGACGTGCTGTTGCTTCACGAGCTGACACTTTTGACCCCTGCAATCACATGACGTGTATACGCACGCACTTCTAATAACCACACATCTAGGCCTGTACAGGCATTGCACGCGAATTGCATGTGTAACAAGTACACAGTGAATGCACGCGCAATGCACGCGAAATAACTACACAGTGATGGTTGCACAGGTAATATACATGTATCAAGTATGCGGTGAATGCAGTGCGTGCATGTTCGCTGATATGTTTCACCCCTATGATGCCAATTCTGACAGTTCATTTTAACGCTGATATTGGCTGATACCGACGATGTACTGATGTTATCGTGCATCCCTACATTTCACTACTTTTTTGAGATATTATTGACCAAATGATGAATTCTGAATCAGGGCTGGGCAATACACTGATATCAAATTAATATTGTGATATGACAGAAGCTTCTCAAATGTCAGCATTTGATGCTTTTCATCTTTGGTTTTCTGACTGTTGGTTGGACAAAACAAAACATTAACGGGAAAATTGTGACTGACATTTTACACTGATTTATTGTATTTTATGAACCAAAAATTCATCAATTGTCAGAAAATGAAAATATCTGTAGTTGCAAAACTAATTCATTTTGTCAACAGACTGATATATAACCCCTATCTTTTCTGTGCACACAAATAAGAGAATCATAACTGAAAACAATCTACTTTAATGCCAACAATTGGCTGTAACTGTGCAGGAGCAGCTGTCCAGACATATGGAGGAGCTGCAGGCAGAGAGGTCCAAAACTGAGGCTCATATCCAGTCTCTGAAGAAACGCAGGGCAGATCTCTCTGTAAGTATGAGACTGAAACCCCCATTACTTAAAACAGCTACTCTACACACATCAGACCACCAGCATGGCAAACTGCAAATAGTTTGATGACATATGTAAAATCTTTTTGTGTTTATTTATGCTCTCCATGTTCTTCCCTGTAGAGGAGCACAGAGCTGATGAAGCAACAGGTTCGAGAGCACTTCCAGAACATGCGGTGTGTCCTGAAGCAGGACGAACAGGCCATCCAGGACTCTCTGGAGCTGGACCTGAGACAGACCAGGACCAAACTGGACTACGTTCTGAAGAACTGGGAACAGCACCAGGATCAGGTCACTAAGGGCATCAAAAGCATCCAGAGAGTACTCAGCAACAGCCCCGCAGCAGAGGAAGATGGGAAGGTCTGATTCGAGAGCTGTGCACTAACACCGTTTAAAAATCGAGTAATTGAAGGTATTTTAATCAGTTTTTCTGTTTGTCTCACCTCAAGGGTCAGTCCGAGAATCTGAGGTAAAACACTGCAACAGATTTTGAATTTACAGCTCTATCTCCTGCACAGCCCTACTTAATACATCTCTGTCTCACTGCAATCTCTGTCATCACTCTCACAGTCCTAAGAAGCCAGATGCCTCTGAGATGGAAATTCGACTGAGTGAAGAGAGATTTGAAAAACTCCTAAAAACATTATCGTCCATCTCCAAACAACTGAAAGCTCAGCTGCAGAGGAAGACTCTACTGTTAGGTACTGAGGCTACTTTTTCTCTATTACATAAATCTATTACACAAGCTTTTAGGGCAGCAGGGTGTTGAAGTGAAAAATTGTCGGGAAAATTACCTTATCTAACCATTTCTTTTTTTTTTAAATTTGCTTTTTATTGACATTCACCAACAAATGTAGTATGTACATCTACTTCAATTATTAGTCACAGAATATCAGCCTGAATGTCCTTTTTTTTTAGGACAAAAAGAACAAGAGGGAGAAATAGTAAAGGAGGATTTATGCCTCATACACACTACACAACTTTTCTGCCTGTTCTGAAAGTCACTGTGTCACATTACAATATTTTGGAGTCATACAATCGTGCCGTGACTTGGCCGACAGACGTGACACACTACACGATGATCCACACCAATTATCCCGGGTCGTCTTGCATGACGTGTGATGTCACCAGGTTATTCTTGTCCAATTTTTATTACTTTTATTATTATTTGAGTCACAGTGTCTGCTCACATGCCAGCCGAAATGTTGTTGTAGTCACCTAAAAAGTGCTAGCAGATGGCAGGAGCTACATTTGAAGTACCATACGCAAACATAAAGATCACTGATTTCTCCACAAGTTCCTACAAATGTTTCACAATAAAAGCGTATTTAGAAAATGGAGGGATTCTCTCAGCCGAGGTTATAAGGGGCTTTTAATTTGAAACAAGTTCAGGAAGTGTTGAGTTTGAAATGACAGCGCCATACATTAACTTTATCAAGGCAACGGGAGCGGATAAAAAGTAAAAATACGAAAACTCAGAGGGAATGATAAATAACGGCCCTTTTGTAATGTAGGCTGTTAGAAATGAAGATGGTAGCCTCTGCAGTTGTGGTGAGTAAAAGCCCAGCCATTATTTCTTAATTTTCTTACTTTAAATCATCTGGTGAAAATTCTTGTATTTTTTAATATAGCAATATATATTCAATTCAATCCAATATCATGCAGCCCTACATTCTACTGTAGCCTTTAAAATGTCTTTTTACCAAATTGTGTGGCTGCACTTTAACCTGTGTCTTGATCTGTGTCAACACTGGATAATAATAATAATACAAAAGTTTTATGGCATTCATCCTACCATTATGTATTTATTTCTTAATATTTTACATAGAGTTTTAGGAGTTGAGACATACAACAATTCATATCCCATCCATTTTTATTTTAAGCGCTTTAAAACGTGTTTGATAAGCAGCCATTACCTTAGATTCTCACAGTGGGTTTTTTTATAATGCCTGTATTGTAGGGCCGTAACGGTCCATGTATTTGTGTCGAACCGTTCGGTACGCGACTTTCAGCTCGGCACGACCCTGTACTGAATTATTGGGCACAGGATATTATTTTATTTTGTTTTATTTTAATTCCGTTTTTGAGAGCCGAACCATTTAAAATATCTAGTTCCCTGACGGACATAATTGAGTGACGGACCGAGTCCCGTAAATCTCCGCTTTCACTGTGCAGCGCATTCTCGCATTTTGACAACATGGCAAGTGAGCCTGACGAACCTGAAGACCCACCCACAAACCGTAAGTCCTCCGTTTGGGAACACTTTGGTTTCAGGGTAAAATACGAAGATGGAAATTAACAAGTTGACAAGACAAAAGCAGTGTGCCGACACTGCAGAACAGTGGTCGGGTATGTACTTGGAAACACGTCTAACATAATAACGCATCTAAAGCGACACCATCCGAGTTTGAACGTTAACCAGCACGACTAGAAAAAGCAATCTGGTGCAAACTACGATATCGTCGTCGTTTAAAAAGAAAGAGCGTTTCCCTGACCATTGCGCTAAAGAAATAACCAACGCCATTGGAGTTGAGTAAAACTGTTTAAGCTGCACTTTAGATATAAGCATGATTTGTCTAAGCATGATTTGTCTACTGATTTGTCTACTTTAACAAAGTGGGAAAGCTAAGTTAGTTCCTAGTAAAACTGAATCTGAGCAGGCTTTAAAGCTGACCAGCTGCACTATACTTTTTATTTTAATTGAATAAAACTATTAAAGCAGAAATGTATATTTATATTTTTCATTCAAAAAATATGTTAAAAAAACAGCAGGATTTTATTTTTCACTTTTATATTTCTATTTTCATTCAAACAATGTGAAAAAGCAGGATTTTATATATATTTGTTTCATTCAAAAATTGTGTAAAAACAGTTAACTGCTGTGGTGGTATGTTTTAATAAGGTTACCAATAAGTAAAAGATATTTAATAGTTGTCTATTTTTTTCATTATTGTACCGAAAAAAAAAAAACGAACCGTGACTTGTGTACCAAGGTGCGTACCGAACCGAGATTTTTGTGTACCGTTGCACTCCTACTGTATTGTTTTAATTATTGTTTCATGTAGGCTAAATCTATGTAGAACCCGATAAAGAAAGCTCCAATTCACTGAATCGAATGTGTTCTCTGCATCAATACTAATTACCATTGCTGCTATTTTATTCTTTTGAATATGATTAATAATTTGTAATGTCCGTCGTATATTATCTTGTGTTTGGCGCTTTCGGATAACACCTGTCTGGTTTCATGTATTTCATGTATCAAATCAGGTAAAAACGTTTCTAATCATCTAGCCATGATAGAAGTGAACAGCCTACAATCTGGACTGATATTGGTCTATATGATCCACATTCCAATTGATCTTTATTTTCTTTTGGAATGGCAGACATTATTGATTCTTTCCAACTAGGTGGTGTTTGTGCCTTCTTTAGGACCCAATTCAGTGTAGGAAGCATCACTGGTATTAGGTCTTTTTTCAGCTCCTTATACCATTCTGCCGTATAGATGGGTTTCTTGCGTACAAACAATAGCACTAGGTGCGCGCGCATCCAGGGGGCAAAAGACTACTTCAGAGTGAATTGATATCAATGTAGATGCCATATTGTTTGTAAGTTCTTGCTGAAATGTCCATAAAATTCTATTTGCTATTTTATGAGCTCAGCCATAGTGAGCACCAATAGCACAAGCATTAATGTTGATTCAGAGTTAAAGAAAATCGTACACTACATGTAACTTTCCTGCCTGATTTTTAGCCTGAACCAAGAAACCTAAACCAGCCATGCACCTTTTAATACTTAACAACAAAAGCTAAACTTAACGTTACAACAGAGAGCCAACATTAAACTTTACAAACGTAAAAGTAGAAGAGAGACAAATTTGTTGGCCAGTTAGTTAGGCTATGACCTACTGAATCAAACTAATATTGTCTCATTAACTATGGTAAAATCACACGCTTACTCATTATCCAGCTCATGTTAGCAAACACAAACATACCAGACACAAAGTGGGCGCTGCACAGACTCTCACCGCCTTTAGGACCTTCCGGACCTCAATCCGCCCTTTTAGTGGCCTGGAGCCATAATCATCTTCTTCTTTTGGCAAACGGATGAGATCCCCTGGGGATATTATACAATTTCCATCCATCCTTTTGCCGGTTTGTGCAGTCAACAGCACAACAACTCCTTGACATTTTCTTTTGCTGCTTGACTCTGCTTGTAAACAATGAGAAATGTCCCGCTTTCTGCCCCCAGGCTGTGCGCGCATATCTGCGATGACATTGCACAGAAACGCGTCTATAGCCCTCTGATCCTGGTGATTTATTTAATTTGAGTTTATTTATTGCTATTTTTAAATTCCTTTTCTGTTATGTCCTCAATCATTATTTTATTCTGTTCTTCATTTAACACTGGTAACTCCAAAGAGTCCAAAAAACTGTCTATTTCAGCTATGCTGTCCCCCACCTTTTTAGAATACAGAGTCTTATAAAATGTTTCAAAGGCTCCCTGAATTTCATTTAGTTTACTTTCTATTATTTTAGTAACTGGATCTTTACTTTTATGGACTGTGTTCTGTGCTATTTTCTTTTTCAGTTTCCAGGCCAGAACTTTCATTGATTTAGATCCACCTTCATACTGTAATACCTTTGTTTAAGAAACATTTGATTTTTCTTAATTTCGTGTGTAATGATTTCCTCCAATATACCCTGTGTTGTTTTCATTTTATGTTTTTTCTCTAATTCTTTTCATTTGTTTTGTAATTCTTCTAATTTCTTATTTTTCATCTTTTTCTTGTAAGAGGATATTGCTATAATTTTCCTTCTCAGTACAGCCTTTAGGGCATCCTACAAAATGGGAAGGGACACATCACCACTGTCATTAATCCCTTGCCATTCCTGTAAATTTCGCCTAAAATGCCTGTCCAAGGCGTACCCAAAGTAAATTGAACACTGTTCTTGAACCGTTTGGAGTATATGGATGGTTTTGGTCTCTTTTGAAAGGAAACATTCTAAAGTTTTTTCCCAAACTGTAAGAATCACTCTAAGTGCTACTGTCATTGAGTAATATAAGTTTGTACACACTAAAATATAAGGTTTTTTTATTCTCGCCTGAATTTTTGTGCAAAAAGATGCCTGCAGATGAGTGTGGCTGGGAGTTTTTAGCTAAAACACACTGTGGAGCCACCACATTTAGCCTTAACTAGTCCCAGTTCAAATGTGATAACAATCCAGGTATATTACACATGTTTTTCTAAGGGTATGTCTAGGCGTTTCCAAAACTGTGCCGTTTGGACACTCCAAAAGAAACATGTTCACAAATCTGCAGGTTTCTCCTGCAGTATGTTTACTGTGTGGCATCCTTTTTGCCACTTCTAACTGAAAAACTCTGTAAAACACCATCAAACTCTGTCTACAGTCAGTCTCTCTCTCTCTCTGCGCTCTTTGAGCAGGATGGACATTCTCTATTTGGGCTTTACGCATGCTTGTGCGCTCCCTGAGTTGATGGTGTGACGTCATGCGGCATATCGTCGTTTTCAGAATTTCATTGGCTACACGATCCGTCAATCATCCGATCATTTGGTTCCAATTGGTTCAAGTTATACATGCTAGAAGAGAGGCAGGAGCTTCGTGTCAACACAGGCTCTCGTTGGCTGTTTCAGGCTCTGGAGGGGTCAGGGAAGCTCCTAAGTGGTCAAGTGAGGTGTCAATCGAAAGCTTAGAGTGCCGGCCATGTAAACACGAGTTAGAAGAGAAATACGGCTGAGTTTTTCCGATATTGACCGGCGCATTTCAAACAATGAAGGACCATTATGTGGATATCTACCGGACCTATAATGTGTTTGGGACTAAATACTTTACTGGATTCAATAGACTGGACCTTTGTGAATGTAACAAGACTATGTTTGTGGAAATACTTTTGACCGGAGGATGACTATGAGGCTTCATCGGTGAGTCACGTCAGCTTCGTAATTGTTTGTTTACGTGTTTGTAGTCTGACAAAGGTATTGATTGTACCTGCTGTGGTGATTGTATTTTGAAATGGTTGGCATCAATTTAATCACAAGAATCTTAGCTTTCCGGGGGTATGAGGCATGAGTAGCTCACTTGACATACAGGTAGTGTAAATTACATCTTTTGTGTTTAAATACCCTCACGGCCCGCGGGCGGGCCGTCGGAATGGCAACGGGTTAATTTCGAAGTAGAAGTGGATCTCTCTTTTAATGTGTTCTTTAAAGTGAGGATCATTAAGTAGACTCGAATTTAGTTTCCAATTATTAGTTTTTGGTTGTAGGTTTAGATCAACAGACAGGTAATACAGGTGCGTGGTCACTTAAATCTATTGTCCCAATTTCACAAGTGATTATTTTGTCTTTGACTTTTCCATTATTCCATATTCTTGTGTAAAGTGAGTGGGGTGAGGAGTAATGAGTATAATCCCTTTGATTAAGTCTCTCCATATATCGATTAAACCAACCTCCTCAAATAGTGTATTAATTTTCTTAATTTAGTGACTTTGTATCCTGTATTTTTCTATTAGGAGATGTCTAGTTTTGGCTGTAAGTGTTTATTTAGTTATCCCCCACAGATTAGAAGGCCTACTGTCTGTGATATCATCATATCAACAATTTTCTTGAAGAAATGGCTGTCACTTCCAGGTGGCGCATACACATTTAACAACATAGTTGGGTTCCCCTCAATGTTTCCCCTTACTAAGATAAATCGTCCCTCCTTATCACTTATCTCAGATATTTATTCAAAGTGTAGTTTGCCTGATAGAAGGATAGCAACTCCTCTCCTTCGTCCAGATTTATAAGATGAGGAAAAAAACATTTGTGAAACCCATTCTTTTTCATTTCCATGTTCCTTACAATCTATGTGGGTTCCCAATAGGTGCACTATTTGTGCTTGTTCTTTACTCATTTTGGTGAGAATCTTATTGTGTTTAATTGGATTAAACAGACCATTTACATTATCAGAAATGACTTTTACCTTTCCACTAGCCATACCCTGACTGTCTGAATGTTTTTGAAATAGCAAAACCAAGTGCAATCAATACACTCTCTGAAAATAAATAAACTAACATTACATAAAAATTAAAACTGTACAGAACGACAGCTGCAGAAAGAACTCTTAGTTGTACTTGAACAAAGAAAAAATAGAAAACAAATATACTGACTTCCAACTTTGTGGTCTCCGATATGACCCTAAATAAGCCCAGATGAAAGGGGGGCTTCAAGCGTCCACCTTTTGGTGGGTTTTCATTGTCTGTATTGCCACACACAATTCCTCTTCAAGCTCTTAGTGTCCTGCAGTCATTTCTGCTCTTGGTGTCTGAACGTCTTGCCTTGTAGTCACAGGTAGGGATGCTGTGATCCAACTTTTTCACTTTCGATCCGATAGCGATACCACTGCCCTAGTACCAATCCAGTGCCAGCGCATATTTCTATCTCTCTGTTCTGACCAAGAGGTTCACTTTTTTTAGTACATATTTTGTAATGTGGAATAATAGAAAAGGCTCGATCAAGTGCTACTCAAAATGAGAATAACATACTTCCTGAGATGAATAGTCCACAACAGTAGGTTATTATGACAAAACTTGAGCCATTTATTAGATATTTAAATTTTTACACATTTATACGTTTAATACATGTTTTGCATTTGGCCGTTCTGTCTTTTTCACTTTTCAGAAGGAAGTACTGCCACACCTCTGACATTTTTTCAACTATCCACGCTGTTTTTCACCCGGTTGTTGTTATCATGTGGCCTCCCCCCTCCCGCTCTCCTCTCTTCTTCGTGTGTCACAATGAAGTGCTGGATGGAAAAGCTGGAGCAGATTTGTGGAATGGAGTGCTAGTATCACACTTTTCTCCTGCAGTGCGATCCAATCCACATTTTTTGGCTGGATCGCAGCATATTTTCGATCCGCGATCCGGATCGCAGCATCCCTAGTCCCAGGTTCGATCCTCATTCACCTGGCCCCTCGTTTTTCTCTGTGCGCCACATTAAGCGTTGGGTCTGCTCCAAAGAAGTCTCCGGGCGTTTGACGACCACCACCGGGAATCCCCTCTTTGCCATGTCGTCAGTCGCCTTCTCCACCAATCCATATAGGACAGTTCCATCCGGGTAAAAGACTCTCATCTTTGCTGGGAACAGAGTTTGGAACCAGATTTTTTCTCTTTTAGCACAGATTGCACCTCAGCATATTCCCTCTGCAGCTTTACAACCTCAGGTGGGTAATCATGATCGAAGTTAATCCTGTTTCCAAGATACTCAAATCCACGTTTCTGCCATGCTTGTTTCAATATTTCTTCTTTCGTTCTGTAGCTGGTCATTTTGGCAACGATGGGCCATGGCGCCACGTTTGGTTGGTGTTTTGACACTAGCACGCGATGCACTCTTTCCACTCGTAGCTCAGCGGAGTCGGGCAACTCCAGTTTATCCCTTAAGTTGAATGGCAAGATGGTGCCAGTGTGTCAGACGGGCCGTCAGCTGCTCCGACTGTTGTTTGTGTTTCTGCTGCTTGTAACACTTGTTGCACGTACTGTCAACGCTCTGCTGGTGTGTGATCACCAAACGCTGCTAGATCTGAGAATCTCCGCCAAAAATCTTGTCAACTTTGATTGTTACGGACAAAAAACTGAGCCTCATTTCCTATTGGATATCCCGACATACCTCTGCCGCACTCCAGCGCCTCCGCCGCGGCGAAAACGGTACTGTCACCGGGGAAAGCGTAGGGGCTGTCTGGTGAGGCTGAGGGCTGAGTTGGTACGTCCTGATCGAGCTGGATATGGAGCTGGGCCTCGTCTGTGTCTCTCGATGTTCACTGGACCCTGTCGCTGCCTGGTTGGTACCAGTGGCAGGCTCAGATGTCGTGTTCCAGCCCCGCGGACCCTGCTCTCCTTGTCTCCGCTGGTGCGGCGTGAATCTGGGGAACCTGCGGCCTCTGTGCCGGGCCTCCTTGTCAGCTGTTCACCATGACCCGCCAGCTCCTGCGAGATCACTTGTGAACAAATCATTTATCCTTAAGGATTTCTTCATATCCCGGGAAGTGGATTTCCTCTTTATCTCCGAGACTTGGCTGAGTGTTGGTGAGTCCAGTGTCTTTACAGAACTTTCACCTGACAAGTGCTGCTATTTTAACTCTCCTCGGATGCCTGGCCGAGGAGGAGGAATTGTGACTGTTTTTAAGAGTGACTTTAAATGTAAACAGATATCGCTGTCATCCTCCTTCACCAGCTTTGAACTTAGTTTGTTTGAGCTGGGGCATTCTCACACCGTATTGTGTGCTGTGGTTTATCGGCCTCCTAAACATAACAGAGACTTTTTAACAGATTTTTCTGTGTTCTTGGCTGATATTACGCCCAAATGTGACCGGGTCCTTACTGTTGGTGATTGTAATATTCACGTGTGTTGCCCTGAAAACCCTTTGGCGCGAGACTTTTTAAACATCATTGACTCTTTTAATCTTGTGCAGTCTGTACTACACATGAACGCCTACACATGAACGTGGTCACACACTTGATCTTGTTTTATCTTATGGTTTGCCTGTTTTTAACCTGGAGATCTGTGACGCTTTTTTCTCTGATCATATGCCTGTACTTTTTGAAGCTGCTGTTTGCTGTCACACAGTTAAACCTCGCGCTGCTGCTCACATGTCCCCCTGAATGTATATGGTGACTATGGCCCTGTCATGCATGCATAATTAGGCTACAGTGGTCTGGGTGCGCAAAGGTGAAGTGGCTGGTCTTGTCATACAAAGTTTGATTGAGTGTCAACTGGACAATATGGAGATATTTGCATCTTGAAAGCCGGACTACAAATGTGGATAGACAGGGAGAAACACACGCAAGCCTAAGACGTGGTAAGATACGATATTCCTCACTACATGAAGTGACTGATAACAAGATCTGTATAATGGATTGTAAAGAAATTAGTCGGGTTTTTATTTTGTAGACAATTAATCTGTATTAATAGCATGATGAGATGACAGCACAATGATGTGTGTGGAATCACTGGAAAGCTCTGCTCCTGCACATTCATGTGATATGCATGGCATTTCTGTGCAACCCTGCATTCGCGAGTAATCCATCCAAGAGTACTGTGTGTGCAGAGCTGTATGAAAGCTCTGTTATACATAATTTTAGTGTAATCATTTTAACAATTTATCATTGTTTTTCGCTGTGAAAACATTTTATCACCAACAAGTGCTTGGTCTTGTCGGAAAGCTACAATTCCGCTGTTTCACGTGATATGTGTGGCTTCTCGCTAAGACACACGGTCGCGGAGAAAATCAGTAGAGAAGATCAGGTGTGAATTTGGAAGCACTATGCGTCATTCGGGCCCATAGGGTTAAGGCATTCCTCATGGCACTCGACGGTCGGTATGTTCTGCCAGATAGAAAGTATTTTTCACAAACTGCCAACCCTGACAAGTACAATAAAATGAGAAACGAGGCTCAAGTTATGATCTCGGAGTGCCAGCACTTTTCACTGACAATGGACATGTGGACAAGTACTGATACTAAACTGTACATGTCACTGACCATTCATTTCCTTGGAAAAAAACGAATGGAAAATGTTATCAAAATGTCTCCAAACGAGCTTCTTCCCCAAGGACCACACAGCAGATAATATTGCTGACGCACTACAAGAGGCCAAGCATGAATGGCAACTGGATCCAAGCAAAATGTCAGCAGTAACTGACAACAGTGCCAAGATTGTAGCTGCGATAAGGAAATTGGACTGGCTGTGGCTAAATTGTTTTAGCCATAACCTCAACCTAGCTGTGACCAACGCACTCAACGATGAAAAACACGAATGGAAAGAGCCATGGGGTCTGCCACAGCGTCCTCAGACAATTTTTACACAGTTCGCAGAGAAAAAGAGACTTAAAAATGGCACAGCAAGAGCTCCAGCTACCTCAGTAGTCTGTAATCACGGTAATGTTAACTACCAGGTTCATAAGTAGGGCTGACCTTCGACTCCATATTTGGACATTCGAAGCTTCGGAGCTCTGAACAAATATAATTCGAAGCATTCGATGGGGGGGGGGCGTCCCTGTGCGATTTTTCACATCGCCATGACGAAAACGTGCAAGAATTGGGGGTAATGTAGTGTTTCACGGACATTTTTATTGGAAACTACAACGCGGAAGTGCGCTCAACGCTCTGCTTATAGTGCGCCCGAGTCTGTGAGCAGCTTAAATTAAAACTCTCGGCGCACACTGCAATACAATCAAACAGATGCGCAACTCAAGAGCATCAGAAGCATCTCTGACACCAGACTCAGAGCGGCTCTGAGTGCGCTCGTGGCTCGTTGAAGGTGTTAGGGTTGCGTTTAAGGCCTCTCCCCAAAAAAACGGAAAAAACCGCCGAAGCTTCGAATGTTTTTTTTTCACAATCGAATCCCGTGCCATCGAACGAAGCTTCGAAACTTCGAATTTTTTGATTCAGCCCTACATCTTTGTTAAATCTTTGTATCACTTTTGTTACAGTATTCTGACTGATAAGTAAAGCTTTCCTGATGTTCTTGTAGCCTTCACCTTTCTTGTGTAAAAAATGATCTTCTGAGGTCTTGTGACATTTCTCTTCCATGTGGTGCTATTGCTGACAGCATGAAATGGGAAGGGGTTTTCTTTGTTAAGTTACCCCTTTTTATAGTTAACTGTCTGCTGGACACCTGTTTAATGAATAATTAAGACTCAGCTATGGTTGAGTTCTTGTTAATCAGAATTTTGTAGTCTAAACTTTCTTTGCTCCTATGACTTTCATTGGGGTGTACTCATTTTTGCAACATGGTATTGAATGAATTTGTTAGGAAAATTACTTTTTGTGTGTGCAAATTAACAAATCTTGTTTGCAATCAATGGCCCACATCTGTGGGAGTATTTTGTAGTATAGCATCCCATGGAAAATATTAATTATGAAAGAAAACTAAAGGTTTTCTGAAAAATCTCTTGGGGTGTACCGTTTATGCTGAGGATATCCAGCGTCGTGATACCGTTTATCCTGATATGTATTTTAGCAAGATGGCGCCAGGGTGCTCGGCTGGCCGTCTGTCGCTCTGCTTTGTGTTTGCTGTATGTTTAGTAATTGACTTGTTCTGTCAAGAGGTGTTGTCTCTCCTCACCTATGATAGCCAGACTCTACTTGAGATTAGAGGCTTCTCTGATCAGCTCAAAAATGATCCATTGGTGAACTTTTCTCCACGCCTCGAAGAAATCCCTGCGTTCCTGAGGCGTCCTCCACTCCACCCTGCCCGTCAGAGACGCCGGAGAAGACAGGGTACACGAGGAGGCCTCCGGGCCAGGCTGGAGGCTCACCTAAGGTCTGTTCGTGTGTCGCATTATGGCATTAATCAGTATTTTCTAGATGTTTGCCCTGCCCTGCAATCGTGGAGGATTAGAGCCTGATGGATCCGGCCGGTGCTCCCTGGCGCTAGCGGCTCTGACAGCGTCAGCTGTTTGGCGGACCCCGATCAGCTGTTGCTGCCTCCTACCAGCTGGCGTGCTCAGACCGGGAGACGCGGCGTGGACCGTCGGAACCTGCGCCGCACACTGAAGCGTGCTTCACCTTCGGACACTTTTAATCTCCAGTTGGCTTTATTGAATGTGAGATCTGTCACCAATAAGACCTTTTTACTGAATGACTTTTTTGTCTCACGCAAACTGGATTTTATGTTTTTAACTGAAACCTGGCTCCATGAAGGTGATCTTGCTCCTTTTTCGGAGCTCCTTCCCCCTGGATGTAGTTTCCTCAGCTCCCCTCGCACCACCGGCAAAGGTGGAGGACTGGCATCCATATTCAAATCCACCTTTCACGTCCAGCAGTCTCCAGCTGTCAAAGGCTCCAGCTTTGAGCTCCAACTCTTTGAGGTAAAAATTCCCATGACTGTTCTCTGTGCTGTGGTCTATCGCCCACAGAAATTTAACAAAGACTTTATACGGGACTTTGCAAACTTTGTGTCGGGTATTATTCTTGAGTATGACCACGTTTTAATTGTCGGCGATTTTAATGTGCATGTCTGCTGTGAGACCAGACCGCTGGTCAGAGACTTTATGAATCTAATTGACTGTCTTAATCTCGTGCCGACGCACGATAAAGGCCATATTCTGGATCTTGTACTGTCATATGGACTGAATGTACATATAACTGAAATCTGCCACACACTCTTATCCGACCATCTACCTGTTCTATTTTCCATCTCATTACCTACACCCTCCAACACGGACTCCACGCCCGTTCGCCGTCTCCGTGTTCTTCATTCTTCGACTCCTCTGCAGTTCTCTGCTGCCTGGAAAGACTCGTATTCTCTGGATGACTTTGGCGACCTCAGTGTGGATGTTTGTAAGAAGTTGTTTGATTCTCTCTGTACTGAGATCTTAGACTCCATTGCACCGATGACTTTAATGCGCGTTAAGCCACAGGCTGAGCTTTGGCTGAATGAGTCCACTTGTGTGCTCAGACGCGCATGTAGACAAGCGGAGAGAAAGTGGAAAAAAGATAATCTCCAGATTTCTCGGGATCGACTCCGTGTTTGCCTTCTCAATTATCAGCAGGCTGTTAAAGCTGCTAAAGCTGAATATTTTTCCTCACTTGTCTCCAACAATGCTCACAAACCTGAGGTTCTTTTTAATGAATTTGATTCACTTGTGAACCCTTGTGATGATGTCTCTGTTGAACCGTCTTCTTCTCTGTGTGAGGACTTTTTTCAATTTTTTGTCAATAAGATTTCGGCTCTTAGACCCCAACTTCCTCAGCCTGCCCAAACCCCTCAATTCCTACAGCAAGCTCAGCTGCTTTTCACCAGTTTAAGCCTGTTTCACTTTCTGCACTCACTGAAATAGTTGAACACTTTCGCCCTGCAAACTGCCCATCTGACAGCATTCCATCCCGTTTGTTTAAAAAGGTTTTCAGCTCAGTTGGTTCTTTTATCTTGTTTCTTATAAATCTGTGTCTCGGCTCTGGATGCGTTCTATCCTCCTTCAAATATGCCACAATGCAGCCTCTTTTAAAAAAGAAAAATCTGGATCCCTTGGTTCTTTCTAATTTCAGGCCAATCTCTAAACTTCCCTTTATTTACAAGGTTTTAGAGAAAGTTGTTTTTAACCAACTCCAAAATTTTTCGATCAGGCCAACATTGGTGAATTGCTTCAGTCTGGTTTTAAGCCTCTCCACAGTACTGAAACAGCTCTTTTAAAAGTTTTTAATGATCTTCTTTTAAACCTTGATTCTGGTAACTGTGCCTTCTTAATTTTATTAGATCTCACAGTGGCGTTCGATACAGTGGATCACACTATTCTCCTGTCACGTCTCGAGCACTGTGTGGGCATTAAAGGCTCCACTCTGGAGTGGTTTAAATCTTACCTTGCTGATAGATCTTTCTGTGTGCAGTTGGGGCAGTTTTCCTCCTCAGTAGCCCCTCTGACCTGCGGGGTCCCCCAGGGGTCAGTTCCAGGCCCTCTACTGTTCTCCCTATATATGCTACCCCTGGGGTCGATATTTAGGAAGCATGGTATTCCTTTTCATTGTTTTGCTGATGATGTGCAGGTGTACTTGCCATTAAAGGTCCCCTCCAAGGAATCCCTCCATGCTGTGTTTAATTGCATGAGGGACATTAAAACATGGATGGACCTAAACTTCTTAAAAATAAATGAAAACAAAACGGAGATTGTCCTGTTTGGTCGTCCTGACCTTGTCCAGGTTCTTGCCAGCTCCCTTGGCCCACTAGCACCCTATATAGGTTCCCAGGCCAGAACCCTAGGTGTGATTATTGATGGGGCGTTTAAATTGGACAAGCAGGTCAGCTCTGTGGTTAAGGCTAGCTTTTTTCAGCTTTGGCTCCTAGCCAAAGTCAAACCTCATCTAAGAAGGGCTGATCTAGAAAAGGTTATCCATGCGTTCATTTCATCGCGCTTAGATTACTGTAATTCCCTGTATGTCGGCATCGGCCAATCAGAGCTTAACCGTCTACAGCTTGTGCAGAATGCAGCCGCTCATCTCCTTACCGGGACAAAGAAACATGAGCACATAACACCAGTGCTCTCTTCGCTTCACTGGCTTCCGGTTAGGTACAGGATTGATTTTAAGATTCTTTTATTTGTGTTTAAGTCTCTGTATGGACTGGCCCCTGATTATTTATCCGACCTTATCAAGGTGCATTAACCCTCCAGAGCCCTGAGGTCAGCTGACCAGTTAGTTCTGGACGTTCCTAGATCCCTCTTAAAATCTAGAGGAGATCGAGCCTTTGCAGTGGCGGCTCCCACGCTGTGGAACGCTTTGCCTCTGTCTGTGCGGTCTGCGACTAGCCTCTCTATTTTTAAAACACGTCTTAAAACCCACCTGTTTACCCTGGCTGACTTGAGTCACCTGTTGTTGTGTCTTGGGGTTTTTTTTGTTTTTTTGTTTTTCTTCTACCTCTCTGCTTTGTACTGTTTTTGCTTGTATTGTTTATTGGTGCTGATGATTTCATCTTGTAAAGCACTTTGGTTGGCCTTAGGCATTTAAATGTGCTATATAAATAAACTTGACATTGACATATGCTGAGCACTGTATACCTTGATATTTTTGAACCTCCTTAAAAGCACTTTGTCAATGCTAGGACTTGGAGACTAAATCTAACATAATATTTCAGACCAAATACCCTCTCTAAGCGACAAAGTTGTGGGAATGACTACTAATTGTTTTGTTTGTTTGTTTTGTTGTTGTTTTTTCAGAAAATATTTAAACAATGAGATTTTTGATCAATAATTATAAATAATGTGGATATAACGTTAAGTGGGTTAAGGAAAGTGTTAAAACAAATAGAAAAGTCTGATAAGTTGACACATTTACATCACTTTACTCTAATGCGGCCTTTACAATGAGGGAGAAACACCATTTAAGCTGTATCACAACACAACAATATCTAAAACTTTAAATGATATATAGTCTCATATCTCATTAACAACATAATATGTTCATATTGTCTAGCCCTAGGAAAGATGCAACAGGCAACAATCCAGTCTCCAAGAATGATCAATCACAGTACAAGAACACACACGGAGACTGGAGAAAGTGAAATGATGAATATTTCATTGTAGCTCATTGATCTCTGTCTCTCTCCTTCTCCCCACATAGCAGTAATTTGATCCACAGGTTAAGTACAGACTTCGCTCTAAAGGTAGCTGCACACATTCCCATGATGCATTTGGACAAACACAAAGGACAACATGTCCTGTTTCCTCCTCACTGTGCCTACAAATAGCTCCAGTAGACACATGGTCATCACATTAAAATAGTTGCGGACTTATTTTAGGGACAGAATACATCATAAACAGCAAGCCTGTAAGACCACAATACAGTGTGCTACCAATTAGAAAGACAGAGCTGATGTGAATAACCTGGTCTCACTCCAAAGTCGTCAAATACCAGTGCTTGGTCAGTGACTTCTGGCATCAGACACAGACAAACAAAGCTGTCCTTTCATGCTAGCATGATACGTGGCCAGTTGCCGTTAAACAGGGGGTCAGGGGAAATACGGCGGAACAACTTAAGTTAAGGGGATACAAGCGAGTAGGGTGAGTAGGAGGGGTGAACAACAACCACACGCTTTTCATAAACCCAACCACATGCGTGTGTTGGCTAAACATAACCATGTGCACTTGTTCAATGACAAAAACATCCATCTTCACCATGTTTCTTTTCCTAAACCTAACCACAGAAACTTTACCTAAACTCTACATTAAGTGCTCAACTTTACATTAAGTACATAACATCATTTACGGGGCACCAAAACATCATATCATAAAAAACGTTGTATGAGGATATGTTGAACTATTACTGCCTTCAACAATCACTACTAACAATGTGTTCATTATTGACTAAGCTTTTTTGAGAACCACTGATCTATAGGGCTGACCTACGACTCCATACTTGGACATTCGAAGCTTCGGTGCTCAGAATGAATATAATTCGAAGCATTCGACGACCGTGGGGGGACTCCGCAGAGGTCCACGCGGACGTCCCCAAGCCCTGTGCGCGCAAAGCTCAGATTTTCCAGTGTCACTCAAAAGACTGCTCTGCATGTATTTTTCACATCGCCATGACAGAAACGTGCAAGACTTGGGGGTAATATAGTGTTTCACAGACATTTTTACAGGAAACTACAACGCGGAGGTACGCTCAACTATGGAAGCCCTAATGACTGCGGACATTCCTCAGGAGTCCGTTCCGCTTACAGTGCGCCCGAGTCTGTGAGCACCTTAAATTAAAACCCTCGACGCACACTGCAGCACAATCAAACAGATGCGCAACTCAAAGCATCAGAAGTGTCTCTGACACCAGACTCAGAGTGGCTCTGAGTGCACTCGTGGCTCATCGACGGGGTTAGTGTTGCGTTTAAGGCCTCCCCCCAAAAAACGGGAAAAAAAGCACTGATACTTCAATTTTTTTTCACAATCGAATCCCGTGCCATCGAACGAAGCTTCGAATTCTTCGGGTCAGCCCTACTGATATATGTGATATGTGTGCTGTCGCTACTAGGGTTGCAACAGTAAGAGATTTTTTACAGTATGATTGTCTCATAAAATATTGTGGCATCACGGTGTCACCGTATTACAGAAATTATACCATTATCAGTCAGAATGACCTTAAAGGAATGAAAACAGAAGGGTTATCGTTGATTGAACAAACGTTTGATCACTAATATTGAAACCTGAAATGAGCATGCGCGGCTAATGAGCATGCGCGGGTAACACAGCTCATGGTGAGGAGGCGTCCAAGTTTGGCAAGCTTTTAAAGTAATTATTTGGGTCAAAGCCTGGATTCGTGATGATTCTGCCATAAACCTTGACTTTTACTACATGATCGAGATTATAATCAGGCTGGTGTAAACAACCACGATGGCCGACGAGGAGACAAAGACGCCGACTGCCAGCGTGCCCACCGACACCTGTTCTGATACTGATCAAGTGCAAGACACAGGGAAAAAGCCTTCAAGCAAACGATACAAACCTGGATCATGGTCAGAGGAAAGCTCACCGGATAATCCCCCTCTAACGAAGGTAAATCATCACCTGTTGGCTTCCATTGATTCCAGGCTCCGAAAACTGGATATATTGGACGAGCTGAGACAGGACGTGCAGCAATTAAAACAAACATCTGAGTTCATATGGGCGACGCTGGATGAATATAAAAAGAAAACGGACACTCTGGAAACTACAGTCGCCAAATTAGAAACAACGGTGAGGGAGATGAAAACTGAAAATGTCCAGATGAAAGAAAAAATGCTGGAGGTGACGTGCAGGTCCATGATGGATAATCTGATACTCTCCGGGCTCACCGAAACTCCAGACGAAGATGCGGAGACAACGCTGAGACAGTTTTTTATCAAAGAGCTAGAGATGGATGCGGAGATTGTGAGAAAAATCCAGTTCGATCGTGTGCACAGAATCCAGCGCAGCCGAGAAAACCAAGGAAGGCCCCGTTTGCTGGTGGTGAAGTTTGTGCACTTCAAGGATAAAGCTCTTGTTAAAAGTTTCAGCAAACGCCTGGCGGGTAAGCCATATAGAATGAATGACCAGTTTCCACCAGAAATTGTGGCAAGAAGGAGAAAACTGATTCCCAAACTGAAAGAGCATCGTGAAAAGAAAGATGCGGTAAGACTTGTTCTGGACAGACTTTACATAAACGGCAGAATGTTTAAGGACAAAGAAATTACACCATGGCTGTTTGATTCAAGATAGATCATTCAGACAATAATGAACAGACATTAACCCATGGGCCTTTGAATGATTTATTATTATTTTTGCCCAGGAGAGTGTGAATGTCTGTGATGTGGATATGATTAGTGGAGGGTTGTAGGGGAGAGTGGGGCATGTTGTGACCAGTAAACGAGAGTGGGAAAGTTGTTTTAAGATAGCTAGACTTAAAGTAGATAAACTGTTACAGGTCTAAACAGAGTGACAAAAAATGTTCAATGTACAGAAGGTTGATGGAACAGTTAATCTTGATTTACTTTATTCTGCAAGATTTGGTTTTTTTGACCTAGTCCTATACTTTCTTTTTCACATTTATATTCTTGCTACAAGTTAGAACTCTTTATTTTCCGCTGTCCAGGATAAGGAAAGAGGGAGAAAAAAAAAAAGAAGAAGAAAAAATAGGAATAAAATACATAAATTAAAACATGGAAAAGAAAGGACGTGCTTGTCGTCTATTTGATAATTGAACTGACTGACCTAATTATGGCCTCCTCACACTATTAGGGCTTAAGTGCTTCTCTTTGGTTTTATCACTTAAGGTATTGTTTATTTTAGTCTTGTCTGTCTGTTTGTTTTTGTTGTTGTGGTGTGTTTGTTTCCTTAGCATGTCGATGTTTATATGTGGTTATTTAATGCTATGGTATGAATTGGCCTTTTTTTTATCTTTAGAATTGACCAAATACTAGAGCATTCCCTTCATGTTCAAGACAGTCTTCTCTCTATTTACTTATAATCCAGTAAGAGTTTAATTTACCCTATGGATAAGAATAAGTTGGTTATTGGTAGCTATAATTGTAATGGGTTGGCTAACAATATAAAAAGAAATGAGGTATTTACATGGCTTAAAGATAAAAACATGTTTGATATTTTATGTTTACAAGAAACTCATTCTATGCCAAAGGATGAAAACAAATGGATGAGAGAATGGGGAGGACACGTTTTCTTTAGTCATGGATCCAGTAATAAAAGGGGTGTTTTAATCCTTATTCAAAGAAATGTTGAATATGTGGTCCATACAACCTTACGAGATTCTGATGGAAGATGGCTTATTGTAGATCTCACAGTCAAATCTATAAGATTATGTCTGGTTAATCTGTATGCACCTAATACGGATAATGCAATATTTTTTGAATGTATTCAGGAGACTGTCCAGAGCTTGAAAGGTTGTGGGCCCCATATTATTATCACAGGTGACTTTAATACAGTGATGAATTCCATGATAGATAGGACTGGATGTCATTCAGATAATTATCACCCACAAGCCTTAAAGGCTATTCAAATGGTAATGTCTACTCTTGATTTAATTGATATCTGGCGACTTAAAAACCCTAAAAAAATTAGATATACTTGGCGTAGGAAAAAACAGGCCAGTCGGATTGATTATTTTCTTGTATCCTTCTCACTGTGCTCCAAGATATTGCTGCCAGACATAACTGAACACATGCGCTCAGACCATGCACTTATAACACTCCACATGATGACTGATGATACTGCCAGAGGTCCAGGGTTCTGGAAGTTTAACCAGTCGTTATTAGATGATGATCTTTTTGTTGAAAAAACTAAAACATTTATTTCTGAATTTTTTAAGTACAATATTGGTAGTGCCAATCCTCATACTGTGTGGGACTCATTTAAATGTTCGTTTAGGGGACACTCTATTAAATATTCTTCTTGGAAACACAAGTTGAATAAAAGTTATGAAAATAAATTATTACAAGAAATAAATAGTTTAAGTGATAAATTTGATCAAGTTAATCAAGTTCCCTCAGATCTTTATGAGACATTGGAAAACAAACAAAAGGAGTTGGAGAGGCTTTACCATAAAAAAGCCAGTTGCATTATAAAAAATTCTAAAGCTACATGGATGGAGAAGGGTGAGAAATGCACAGCTTATTTTTTAAAACTTATGCAAAGGAATCAAACAAAGAAAAATGTGACTCGGTTATTTACAGAAAATGGTCTGGCATTATCATCACCAGTAGAAATTTTAGAAGAAGGGAAACTTTTTTTTCAAAATATCTATACTGTAGAAGAACAGAGCTGCCCACCAATAGGCCTTTACCAGTCCTTTTTCCCCATCTCTTATCATAAAAAATTGTCAGAGGCCCAAAAAAAGGACTGTGAAGGTATGATTTCGGAGAATGAACTTTTTGAAGCAATTAATTCTTTTGAATCAGGTAAATCACCAGGTCTAGATGGGATTCCCATTGAATTTTATAAGACATTTTTTGATAATATAAAAGATCCCATACTAGCATGCTTCAATTATTCATTTCAGATTGGTAAAGTGAGTGAAACTCAACAGGAGGGTTTAATCTCTCTTCTTTTAAAACAAGAGGCAAATGGTCGATACAAAGATCCAGTTAAATTAAAAAATTGGAGACCTCTAACTTTATTGTGTTGTGATAATAGAATATTAGCTAAATGTATTGCGTCTAGAATTAAAAAAGTTATTCATGATATTGTGGATAGAGACCAGAATGGATTTATTGAGGGTAGATTTATTGGAGATAGTATCAGACATCTTTTGGAAATTATTGAATTGTACAAAAAAGACAAAAAACCTGGTCTAATCTTTGTTGCTGATTTTGAAAAGGCTTTTGATACAGTGAGATGGGAGTACATGTATAAATGTTTAGATTTTTTTAATTTTGGTAGCTCGTTGATAAATTGGGTTAAGGTGTTATACAATAATCCACAAAGTAAATTGATAAACAATGGCCATTTATCACAAAGTTTTTCATTATCTAGGGGAGTCAGACAGGGTTGCCCCCTATCCCCATATTTATTCTTATTGGTAATTGAAACATTGGCTATAAAAATTAGAAATAATATACATATTAAAGGTCTTGATAGTTATGGACATGAATCAAAGATTTCGTTATATGCAGATGATACAATCTTTTTTTGTCACCGAAAGATAATTACTTGAAAGCTCTTCTTAAGGATTTGGATGGTTTTGCAACCCTGTCTGGTCTGAAGCCAAATTATGATAAATGTATTATTTTGCGATTAGGTTCTTTACATGGTTCGTCATTTACATTATCATGCAACTCAGCACTCATATGGTCAGATGGACCTATAGATGTACTCGGTATTCATATTCCAGAACAGACTGATGAACTTGTTAAAACTAACTTTGAACGCAAGCTTCAAAAAATGGAGAAGATCTTATGTCCATGGAAAGCAACAACATTATCCTTATTTGGTAAAGTCACCCTTGTCAATTCATTGTGTACCTCTCAGTTTACTTACTTGTTGATGTCTCTTTCATCCCCTGATGAAACTTTTTACAAAAGATATAATCAAGTTGTATTTAATTTTATATGGAATAACAAACCAGAAAAAATAAAGCGTAAATATTTGTATAATGGTTTGGATGAAGGAGGAGTTAAATTAATTAATCTTAAAGCATTAAACTTGGCGTTAAAAGCATCATGGTCACAGAAAATATATTGGAATCCTGAGTGGAGCTCCTCGCGATTAATTTGTGACATTCATCCAATATTCAAATATAAACTTTTTCCGTTTGTCCAGATACCAAAAACCCATTTCCAGTATATACAGAATATCTTCACCAATTTATCACCTTTTTTTGAAGACATGGTTCAAGCTTGGTTACACTTCCAGTATTTTCCACCAAATTCTGTTGATGCCATTTTGCAGCAAATTTTATGGTTTAATTCTAGTATATTAATTGATAGATTACCAGTCTTTTGGGAACAATTTGTTCAAAAGGGCATTTTTTTTTATAAATGATATTATGGATGTGAATGGTAAAATCTATTCATATAAATTATTTTGTGAAATATTTGGAGTATTCTGTTCAGAATTCAAATATTATCAATTAGTAGCTGCAGTGCCTTTGGCTTGGAGAAATAAAGTGAGAAATGCTGGAAGAAAACTGTTGGTTTGTCAACCTTCAATGAAAAACTGTTTTTGGCTTAAGAGAAAAAAGATCAATGCTTTTATGTATAAATTCTTTTTGAGGGCATATGATTTAAACGACAAGCCAGACAAATTTCATTTGTATTGGGAGGAGATATTTGATATTCCATTGCCATGGAGACAGGTGTATAATCTAATCTATAAAGCTGCTGTAGATTCTAAGTCGCAATACTTTCAATTAAAAATTTTATACAAAATATTACCCACAAGAAAAAATCTTGTTGGTTGGGGTATGGAAGAGGATGGAAACTGTCGCTTTTGTAAATCTGAAATTGAAGATATGTTGCATTTATTTTGGTTCTGTCCTCATGTGGCGACATTTTGGATGACGGTCAAAAGATGGCTTGCATCAAATTCAATGTTTTTAACCATGTGCCCTCAAACAATAATGCTTGGTGAATTAAGAAATGGATGTCCTACCATTTTAAATACTATTATATTATTAGGTAAAAGATTTATTTTTGAATTGAAGGGAAAAGAGAGATTGACGTTCCCCTGTTTTTTTTCCTTCTTATAACATTATTTCATGCTAGAGGGCATTATTGCTACAAGGCAGGGGAAACTGAATGAACATGAAAAGAGATGGAATCGATTAAGGCCAAGTTTAGAGGAAGGATGACAGAGATATCATTATTTAGTTTAATTTTTGTTTTTGTTATTGTTGTTGTTATTTATTTATTTTTGTTTTGACCTTGTTATGTTGTTATTATTTGTTCTGTTGCATATTTGTTTTGTTCTTTTGTGTGTGTGTGGATATGTTTGGTGGTTTGTCATGTTTGTTTTGTTCACAGGTCTATGTGTCAGTCAGTGGTTTATGTTATGTTATAATGTGGTTGTTTGGATTGTTTAAATAAAATTTTAAAAAAAAAAAAAAAAATATTGAAACCTGAAACCATTTTGTTAATGGAAGTATGTGTAAAAAGTCTCCCCTTTGAAAATAACTAAAATGAAGGGGAGATTCAACATCCAGTTGTATTTTTTTTCAGTATCATAGATAGGAACGCAAATGTCTGTGTATAAATGCGTGAAATTACAAGGTACTTCATCATACGCAAGAATGCAAAACCTGTAAATCCCACTATGCCATGAAACTTTGTCACTAATTTGCAACACTGACCACAATGACAGGTCACCACAACCCCCCCCCCCCCCCCCAAAAAAAAAACCCCAGACATTGTTAACAAGACCTGCTGCTATCTTCTGTGCAGTATCACTGATGCATGGCTAAAGGTCAGAATGTCATTAACTAATCTAGGGACTATGTTTCATTTCAGATTCATCACCCATGGTGATTGACAGGCAGACTTGCCACAGCCTGGTCACAGTGACTTCAGAGGGGCGGTGCATGTACTTCTCAGACTGCGCTCGTTCAGCTCCAGAGCATCCTCTCCAGTTTGACAAAGTGTGCTGTGCTCTGGGCTCATCTCCGGTCACTAACGGTCAGAGTTACTGGGAAGTTGATGTCCGCTGCTGCTCAGCCTGGGCAGTGGGCGCCGCCTACGCCAGCCTGGAGAGGAAAGGCAGGGACAAGGGCACCAAACTGGGCCGGAACAGGAACTCCTGGTGCGTGGAGCTTCGCAACAACCATCTTTCTGCTTGGCACAACGACCGGCATGTACCATGCCAGGGTGTTGGGCAGACGCCTCTGGGAAAGGTCGGGGTCTGGGTAAATTATGACAAGGGCCAGCTGATGTTTTATGATGCAGACACCATGGTTGTCCTGCAGAGGTTTTCAGCAGCTGTGACGCCAGTGTTTGACAGGGCTCATCACCAGTTCACTGAGCCCCTGTACCCTGCCATACGGTTCCTTACACCACCAGAGAACCAGCTGTGGCCCAGTCATGTGGAGCTCTGTCACCTCCACACTCCATAATACCGCAGTCTTACTCCAGAGACAGTGATGTGGACTCTATCTGAATGTACGCTAATGATGATGTGAAGAGTCTTTTTCATCCATGTATATATAGCATTACATCAGAGCAGCTGTACAGTATAATACATCAGCATACATGATAACAAATGGGACAAACTGACCTGAAGTCAATGTCCAGCAGCAGACTCTTCACTGGCTCATGTTTCTGTTCCAGGTTTCGCAGCTTGATCAGCTCCTGAAGTCTGGCACAAACAATCATTATTAAAAAAAAGAGAGAAATAAATACTGATTTCTGACAGTTTTCATAATCTTACTCATTTGACCATTTTGTGACTTTTGGCAGTTGCTGAAACTTCTGTGTATTTTCTCTGGAATGTTATTGCCGCTATGCTGAAGCACCTCAAAATATATATTTTGACCATGGCCATACACTAGAGAATCCTCTGATTATTAGTTTGTGAGTGTGTGAGAATATCTGAACTGGGTATATAGTGAAATGCGCTTTGGGTCGTAGGAAGACTTGAAAGGCGCGATACAAGTACAGGTACATTCAAGATTTATTGCTAACTCATTGATTAGGCAGTTTTGGTGATGTCACCTTGTTAAGACTTGTCAAATACAATATTCAGTATTGTCTTTTATTTGTTTCTTAGCACTTTCTTGAGCGGTCCTATGTTGGTGTTTTTTTATACCATCTTCATGTTCACAATAAAGATTTTGAAATTGAAATTGAAAAAGTGCTTCATCGTTACTGAAACTGGACCTAACGTGTCATAAATAATGATGGACACATGGTCCTTCTAATAAAGTAGGATATAATATTCAATTTATATATTTTAATTTGATTTTTAATTTCTATTTATGCACTTATTTTAACTTGTTTTATTTTATGTTTATTTTAAAACCGCCGAGGAGGGGAAGTGTGGTTTTTATAGGCTGCTGGACAGTTGAAATTCCCTACGGGAATGAATAAAGTTCTTTCCATTCTATAATCATTAAACTCTTCTGTTTTAACCCCACTTTACTTTTTGATGCATCAAGTTCTGTAATGCTCTACAGCTGCACTGCTCTCCTGGTTCTTGACATGCTAATATTATCGTGCATCCCTACCACACAGTACTGGGGGTAAGAGAGATTGTTTTTGTAATTTAGGTGAACTGGTCCATTAAGACAGGACGACCCACCATAATTTATGCAAATGGTCTGGAATGTGCAAATGTCAAACTTATCTCCCTCACCTGGGCGTGCCCACACACAGCACCTTCCTGTACCCCAGAGCAACCAGGGTGTCCAGCAGGAAGTGGGCACTGCGGTCGGTGAACAGGTACTGGGCATTGCTCTTCTTGTTGTCCAAAGGACGCAACAGCACACTGGGCCTCCTCAGCTGAGCTGCTGAAACAGCCATGGATCTGTGAGAGACGTGGGCCTCATGCTCTCCTGGCAAGAGCAAAATCTGACAATCCTGACAAAACTTCTTCTCCTCCACTGGGAGGGAGGCAAAGTTTCTGAACCTGAGGGACAAATTACACACTTTTCAGAACATGTCAATTAATATGAACACTTTTTGTGAGTAGGTTCTGAATTTGGTAAAGTTAATTTGATATTATAACCATTCAAATCCTGTCAAAAGTCAGCCTCAAGGAAATCAAGCTTCTAGTGGTGTGAATAGAAACAATAATAGCAAACAATGTCAATAATCTGTGTGACCTTGTTTATCAGTTAAAGATAATACAGTACATGTTGTCTGTTGACTTCTTACCGGTTACAGTACTCCTGCTGGGTAAACGGAGGCCTCTTTGACTGGTTCTCTGCTTCTCTGGCCAAAAGCCTGGCCTCTGACACCTTCACACAGCAAGTGAATTAAAATGACAGAGGGTTCACTGGATCAGTCGGGTATCAGACATGTTGTTAGAAGTCAGAAATCCAATGAGCCTACCTTTTCATCCTCCCACTGGAAAAAGTTACAGTCTTTTCTGTCTCTGCAGGCGGAGCAGGCATAAAACTTCCTGCCTTTCTCGCCCCCTTTTCTAACTTTTTCAAAGAGCAAGGTAGGACCTGGCAAAACACAAGTGACAAGATAGTTATTTCGTTAGCTGTCACCCTCGGTACTTTTTCAAAGGTGCGCGAAAGTCCATGGGGAAAATTACATTTTTTAATTCAACACTCTAAAATTAATGTTACACAAACATTCACAATATTTGTAGACATTTTACGTTAAAGAATTGGGATGTGTTTATCTACAATATAGCAAACTCTTAGGTAGGCTACATATGTTGTTTACATGGTCTATCTCTATCATAATAACGCTAACGTTACACCCTGAGTGTAACGTTAACACCATTTTAAGTGACAGTTTATCCTGATACGAGCTTTTTGTGTTAACTTATATCCATATGCCGAATTCATTTTAAGACTCACTCATACAATGGCATAACGTTAGTGTTAAAAGTATGTTAACATATAACAAAGCAAAGCAGCTTAAATATATCACATTTTCTACCGGAGTACTGTTAGGCTTTTGGCTGATGAGCCCTGCTGTGGTTGTCCAGTGCATTTAGACTTACCATGCGGACAACATGGCGCAGTTTTTCCGCCCTCTGAGAGAATAACCTCAATTGAAAAACTCTCGTCGTTAGGCGCGGTCACATCCATGTTGGTAAGGTTAAACACTTAAACTTGGTCACTTAAACAATGAACTTTACACCCAAATTTCTCACACGAGAGCTCAGCCCAAAGTGGAACCCATGCATGCCGTTTCTAGTCGCGCATATTCGACGTCACACTATGTTCTCGCAGTAAAACAGGAAGAGGCTTGTTGGAGATGAAGTGCGCCTCGCCTGCAAAGTGGACGAGAGCAGGCGGCTGCAGCAGAAGGCGGAGACAACAAGCTGTGGTCAAGTCGGACAGTTTCCCGACAGTTTCCAGCAGCCTTCAGTCCGTACAAGTCTGTAGGCCTTTTTTTATTGATACATTCATACATTTAATAATAATAATAAAAATAAACACAAGCAAACTCTGTCGGAATGCCATCTTATTCCTGAGCACAGTGATGTCAGATTTCAAACAAAATATCACTGTATTAAAAATTCAACTCTTTACCTGCTTAAAAGAAAGGAAATGATATTCTGGTGATCTAGTTCTGTTGTGTGGGTTGTTTTTTGTTTTTTTTGCGGTGGCCCTGAAGTGCAAATCACAATGGCAAATCAGAAAACACAACAACAAATCAAAAAATACAACAAAACAGAAAACACAACAAAAAATTACTAACCATGACAACAAAACAGAAAACACAACAACAAATTACTAAACACAACAAAACAGAAAACAAAACGACAAATTACTAAACACAACAACAAAACAGAAAACAAAACAACAAATTACTAAACACAACAACAAAACAGAAAACACAACAAATTACTCAACACAACAACAAAACAGAAAACACAACGACAAAACAGAAATGACAACGACATTAACCAAACCGGAAAAGGCAGGTACCCTCGGGTGACATGAATTGTCGCTGACTGGACTGGTCTTTCCTTTGATCCGGAAGGACATGGTTTACATGTTTTATGAGCGCTTCCAGTGACAAAGTACACGCTGCTATTAAAGAATATTTTGATGCAGGACATGGATATGACATGATACTGGATATGCTGTCGACAGTTCACAACAAAAACATGAGTCTGCGTATGCTGAAAGGTACCTACCTTTTCCAGTTTGGTTAATGTCGTTGTCGTTTCTGTTTTGCCGTTGTATTTTCTGTGTTGTTGTTGTGTTTTCTGATTTGCCGTTGTGTTTTCTGATTTGTTGTTGTTTTCTGATTTGTTGTGTTTTCTGATTTGCTGTTGTGTTTTCTGATTTGCCGTTGTGTTTTCTGTTTTGTTGTGTTTTCTGATTTGCTGTTGTGTTTTCTGTTTTGTTGTTGTGTTTTCTGATTTGCCGTTGTGTTTTCTGATTTGTTGTTGTTTTCTGATTTGTTGTTGTGTTTTCTGATTTGCTGTTGTGTTTAGTAATTTTTTGTCCTGTTTTCTGTTTTGTTGTTGTGTTTAGTAATTTGTCGTTTGTCACCGTAGGTTTTAGGCCTGTGTCATTATTTTTTATTTAAAATATGATCCCTTGGTCTGTCTCATTCAGCTCTGTCATCTTCCTCCAGTTCTTCCACTTCAGATGCTCCCAAAGTCTTTTAACAAATCACTGACCCAGTTAATTATAGGCCTATTAACAACACACAAACACAAACTACTCACACTAGAACAAAATGAGCAATAAGATGTTCAACACCATGTGTGGTTTGAGATTCAAATAATTCTAACAAATGAACTCACTGTAGGCTGTATGTAACCATTACACCCAGAGTGATCCATCCTATTTAATACAAATGAAAATGCAGTTCAGTCAATGACAGTCCCTTTGACAATGCAGTTTGTTTACACCGAACAGGCTTGTAGTGTAAAATCAGCGGTACGCTGGTCGTTCCAATGGGCGTGTTCTTTCTAAAATACTACACTTCCCATGTCTGCCGCGCCGGCAGCGCAGTGGCGCTGTCAGCCCGAGGATGCTGTGCTGAGGAGCAGAATGCTGGAAGCTGGAGCAAAGCACAAACAAGATGCCTGCTATCATCCAATATAAGACAGGAAGTGATGGATTTATTCCTTCAAAGTAAAAGCATAAAGGTTGTGATTAATCGGGGAGTGGAACAGGTAGCATGGATACAGACCTACTGAGTGTACAGAGCAAAATTTCATTAAAACATCTTTGCCTCGTTTATGGTATCACTCTCTGTGTAGGATTTTTTTTCTTGTCCATTTATTGTGTTTGCACTTTATTTGAATCAGGATATTATCCTTTAATTCTATGGTTTTTGTTTGGCAGCCTGACAGTCATTTGACTATTTTTTTTAACATTAATGAAGGTTTTTGATGGTAATAATTCTGGAAAAATTCTGTTAAAAAAATCTGTGCTTCATAAAACCTTGTAAAAAATGTATGTAACTTTATTGTTTTTGCACTTTATTTGAATTAGGATATTTTACTTTACTTTTATGGTGTTTGTTTGGCCATCCAAGTCAGCCCCCTTATGCTGACATCGCTCCATTTAATGCATGTATAGATCCTGTTTGTGCATATGTGTGTATTTCAGGCCCGTGTGTGTATGAGAACAGAGTGAAAAATAATTTCAGCTTATCTTCTTCTTCTTCTACAATGTTTACTGTATAAAAAACCCTGCTTTTCTGTCTTTTCGCACACTGAGGAAGACACTTGTCGAAACCAATCTGTGTGTTTGATCGCCTGTACCAGTGAGGTATTACAGTTTTTCTCGATTGCTAAGACACATTTCTCGAAAAGCTGCTCTACTTTTCTCTAAACTGTGAACACAAAACCCAATTTTCAAGCTACATTCACAAAACCTCAGACTCTTCTTGCAAAACCAAACTTTCACCTCAAAAAACAGTTTAATCTGTGCCCAAAACTGAACTCTCACCTCAAAACAGTTAAATCTGTGCTCAAAATTGAACTATGTTGTCAAATTGTCCCCCGAGTCAATCAAAATTAAAAACACTACTGAGCAGTCACTAAACACTACATAGAAAAACTAGAAAACAATGCTCAGGACATGAAGCTGTAGAAATAAATGTTTATTGTTCACTGTAGGCTAAATGCATGTTGCAAAACAAAAAACCTGTGCATTTAGCACTTGAACATAGTAAAAAAAAAAAAAATACAAAAAACAGAAATCCTGTGCATTTACAAGTAGCACTTATACAGTACAAAAACAAACAGAAATCTTGTGCATTTAGCACTTGTATACAGTACGCCTATGTAAAAATAAAGTACAAAAATATACAAATGAGAAGTGCATTACTCAGCCACAGCATCATTTCTCCGTACTGGGTCAGGCCACAGGACTTCATACACATCACAGGCCACATTTTGTCTGGTCAGGCAACGGGGGAAAAAAACCCTGGCATGCCGTATCCAGGCTTGGCATGCCTCCACACCTGTGTCACCACAGGCTAGTTCCATGCCTTGCAACAGATTTACCCTGGTGTAAGGTTGGCGTTCATATACCTTCCACCGCCATGAGGAGAAGAATTCTTCAATGGGGTTCGGGAGAGAGGAGTACGGTGGAAGGCAAAGATTGATAAAACCTTGGTTCATATTGAACCACTCTCTAACCTGCTGGGGCCTATTGCACTAAAGTAGGATAAGGGATTAAGCCGAGATATCTTGGTTATCCTGGCTCAACTTATCCGTGATCCGGTTGCACAAAAGTGGGATATTTTATGACATAAGTTACCATGGAGATTTATTATGTGGAGCTAGCCTGCTCCAGACCAGGCTAAGTTCCAGGATCTATTTAATCTCATCCCTTATCTCAGTCAGCAGTCACCACAAACGGAAACCAATAGTTATTCCATTGCCCACTGCACATTGTTATCACATTCAACCAGACCCACTGTCATTATTTAAACATTTGTGAACATTAATTGCAATCATTTTAGATAAATGATGATTTTGCAATCATTAGATAATTTATAGTTTCCCATAGACTATATACAATACACATCCCACATAAATATAAATACACATCAAAGAGTAACATGATGTTCCTTTATTGAATAAGGATAAATCAAAGCAAGTAAACCATCAGCTCCTTTCAAAACTGAAGTCACACAGTGACTCTACAAGACAGAAAGCACAGAATCAAAGTATATTATACAACACAAGAATAAATACACATTCAAAGGTCTGTATATGATACACCCTGCATGTCTGCACACTGAAAAAATAAATGCAGGACAAATCCATACGCAACAAATGAACAGACAAATGAATGGATGCAGTAGCCTCCCTGCAAGCTTGTATACACACAGTATACAGCACAAACATCATAAGAGGCCAAATCAATTCAAACTGAATAAAAAAAAACACAAAGTCCTCTGCCAATGCAGGACATATTTAACTGAAATTCACAGCATGCGTCTCTGCCACTGCAGGACATATGTAACTTAAATTTAAAGCATGCATGTTAACTAAAATAATTTAACACATATTGGTCCCTGACCAGCTGACCACTGTCGTCATCAGGGAAGATGGCAGGATTGTCCCAGTCCATGTGTGATGGCACTCTGGGGGCCCTCTCCTTCCTCAGGCAGGCCACATTGTGGAGGACAGCACAGGCCACAGTAATGTCACATGCCCTCAAAGGGCTGACCCTTAAGTGGTGAAGACAGTGAAAGCGTGCCTTCAGGAGGCCAAAGGTCATTTTGATCCTGGCCCTTGTCCTGGCATGGGCATGATTATAGGCCTGCTGTGCTTCCTGAGGGTCTGTGTATGGTATGAGGAGAAAAGGCCCCCAGCAACACACCAGAGAATTCACCTGTCAATACAAAATCTCATCATCACAACCTCATAAATAGAGTGACATTCTTGACACAGCCATGATGTAAAAAGTGGTTATGAATAGAGGTTGTGTAACTCACCTTGTGATAGGTGCTGATAGATTCCAGAGGGCCGAAAGACTCTGGAGTCATGGACCGAGCCGGGCCACTTTGCCACAACATTGCTGATCAGATAGTCAGCACTGCAGACCATCTGAAATTATAAAATGAAGACTATTAAACCAATCAATGCACATTACAAGCAATGCACAGTGTTCATTAATCGACAATATCAAAAAGTCATGTTCACAAAATCCCCCTCATGGGCACCTGAGGGGGGTTATATATATAAATAGATATATGTATTCTCTTATGATCAATCAGCATACACACGCACGCACACAAACACACACACACAAAATTGCATACATACAATGAAACAGCAGAGGAGCGAGGAACTAAGATAAGCTAAGAGGAACTTTATTTGGGAAATTCAATTAAGTCAGTGAGCTCATCTATTTATCAAAGAGTTATACAGTCTGATGGAGTTACATTTACACAATTTCACTCACATCTGCAGTCAGTTTCACTTACAATTTCAACTGATTCATAATCAGAGTACAACTACGTTTTCGGAGATGTTAATTAACTATTTGGATTGTAATTGATGGTTTCAGCGGAGCAGTGAGTGTGTATTTGTGCACTACTTACGCATTCAGGCGGTCTGCAATACTTTGCCACGCTTTCTCTCGTTGTTTTATAACTGTGGCGGTGTTGCCTTTCTTTTTGATTTGATCCTTTACCTCTTTGTAAGCCTCCACGAGGATTTCTGCCTCCGACGGGGAAAAGTACGCCGCTCTTGTTTCCATGGTGAATCGGTGAATCTGTGATCTCTGGCGGGGTCTATTTGAGGAAGCCGCGTGCGCGCACTGATCCAGGATTGGTTTCACCTGGCTTGATGAATCCGTGTCTAATTATCCTGGCTTAGAGTTTGTGGAACCAATTAAGCCTGAACTCTGTTGTTTTGGATTGGTTGAGCCAGGCTTACTTACTTATCCTGGATGTCTGAATCCTACTTTTGTGAAACGGACCCCAGGCTAAATTCCAGGATCTATTTAATCTCATCCTTTATCTCAGTCAGCAGTCACCACAAACAGAAACCAATAGTTATTCCACTGCCCACTGCACATTGTTATCACATTCAACCAGACCCACTGTCATTATTTAAACATTTGTGATCATTAATTGCAATCATTTTAGATAAATTATGATTTTAGATTATTTTGCAATCATTAGATAATTTACAGTTTTCCATAGACTATATATAAAATACACATCCCATATAAATATAAATACACAGCAAAGAGTAACATGATGTTCCTTTATTGAATAAGGATAAATCAAAGCAAGTAAACCATCAAGTCCTTTCAAAACTGAAGTCACAAAGTGACTCTACAAGATAGAAAGCACGGAATCAAAGCATATTATACAACACAAGAATAAATACACATTCAAAGGTGTGTATATGATACACCCCGCATGTCTGCACACTGAAATAAATGCAGGACAAATCCATACACAACAAATGAACAGACAAATGAATGGATGCAGTAGCCTCCCTGCAAGCTTGTATACACACAGTATACAGCACAAACAACATAAGAGGCCAAATCAATGTAAACTGAATAAAAAAAAACACAAAGTCCTCTGCCAATGCAGGACATATTTAACTTAAATTTAAAGCATGCATGTTAACTAAAATAATTTAACACATATTGGTCCCTGACCAGCCGACCACTGTCGTCATCAGGGAAGATGTCAGGATTGACACAGTCCATGTGTGATGGCAGTCTGGGGGCCCTCTCCTTCCTCAGGCAGGCCACATTGTGGAGGACAGCACAGGCCACAGTGATGTCACAGGGCTGACCCTTAAGTGGTGAAGACAGTGAAAGCGTGCCTTCAGGAGGCCAAAGGTCATTTTGATCCTGGCCCTTGTCCTGGCATGGGCATGATTATAGGCCTGCTGTGCTTCCTGAGGGTCTGTGAGAAAAGGCCCCCAGCAACACACCAGAGAATTCACCTGTCAATACAAAATCTCATCATCACAACCTCATAAATAGAGTGACATTCTTGATACAGCCATGATGTAAAAAGTGGTTATGAATAGAGGTTGTGTGGCTCACCTTGTGATAGGTGCTGATAGATTCCAGAGGGCCGAAAGACTCTGGAGTCATGGACCGAGCCAGGCCACTTTGCCACAGCATTGCTGATCAGATAGTCAACACTGCAGACCATCTGAAATTATAAAATGAAGACTATTAAACCAATCAATGCACATCATAAGCAATGCACAGTGTTCATTAATCGACAATATCAAAAAGTCATGTTCACAAAATCCCCCTCATGGGCCCCTGAGGGGGGTTATATATATAAATAGATATATGTATTCTCTTATGATCAATCAGCATACACACGCACGCACGCACACAAATACACACACACAAAATTGCATACATACAATGAAACAGCAGAGGAGCGAGGAACTAAGATAAGCTAAGATAAGCTAAGAGGAACTTTATTTGGGAAATTCAATTAAGTCAGTGAGCTCATCTATTTATCAAAGAGTTATACAGTCTGATGGAGTTACATTTACACGATTTCCCTCACATCTGCAGTCAGTTTCACTTACAATTTCAACTGATTCATAATCACAGTACAACTAAGTTTTCGGAGATGTTAATTAACTATTTGGATTGTAATTGTGGTGGTTTTAGTGAAGCAGTGAGTGTGTATTTGTGCACTACTTACACATTCAGGCGGTCTGCAATACTTTGCCACGCTTTCTCTCGTTGTTTTATAACTGTGGCGGTGTTGCCTCTCTTTTGATTTGATCCTTTACCTCTTCGTAAGCCTCCACGAGGATTTCTGCCTGACAAGGAAAAGTACGCCGTTTTTGTTTCCATGGTGAATCGGTGAATCTGTGATCTCTGGCGGGGTCTATTTGAGGAAGCCGCGTGCGCGCACTGATCCAGGATTGGTTTCACCTGGCTTGATGAATCCGTGTCTACTTATCCTGGCTTAGAGTTTGTGGAACCAATTAAGCCTGAACTCTGTTGTTTTGGATTGGTTGAGCCAGGCTTACTTACTTATCCTGGATGTCTGAATCCTACTTTTGTGAAACGGACCTCAGCTCAGTCATTTATCCTGGATGTCTGAATCCTACTTTTGTGCAACGGGCCCCAGGAGGGCTCTGTGAAAACTCACATTGTCCCAAACAACAACATAGATGGGATGCTCATCCTGCTGCCCCAACAGAGCATCTCGCATGTCATTGAGGAAAATGAGGAGCTGGTGAGTGTTGTAGGGCCCCAGGTTGGCATGATGGTGGACAACCCACAACATGATTGCTGATGGCAGCACACAATGTGACATTGCCACCAGCTGCCCAGGGACACCAACAATGGCCCGTTGGCCAATCACGCCCATTTGCCAAAACCATAAACACATTTCACATTAAGACGCAATTCACAAAACACAATCCTCCTTTTCTCATAAATCTAAACACATTTTGTCTCGCTAAAACACAAATTGCAAAACAGTTTGCTCAAATTATCAAATTAAAGCTCATGTGATGCAAAATGCTTGCCACAGTCAGCAAAATTTGAACACAATGAACACACCTGACTTCATTCATTAAACATAACGACTCAAAATTGAAGACACTTGTTGCAAATGATGTGACCACACCTATAAAACCCAGTGCAGAGTGCACAGTTTGCTGTAGATTAGGTCCTGTGGCCCGACCCAGCTTGATGACGTGAAGCCGCACAATGATTGTGGAGTGTGTATGTGTTGAATAGTTCCATAAATACATAAAAAAAACATCACACCCTGAACATTGTTTTCAATGAGTATTGTTGTGTGTAATGGATCCTCTGTAGTGTTTGCATTGAGTTGTGATGCAGTACAGTAGTGTACATACTGTATTTTCTGTAGCTTTACATACTGTTCATATGAAACACACAAATCTATGAATGCCCAATACTCTACAGTGATATATTCTGAGAACAGATACTGTAAGTCTGTAATGATGCGTATAGTGTTTAAATTTTTGCAGGCTTTGAGCAGCTGTTTTGGTGTGAAAGTTTGAGTTTTGAAGAGAGAAGGTGGTTTTGTTTATGTAGCTTTAGAAAAGTGTGTTGTGTTTAGAGTTTTGGGAAAATGGAGAAAAGTTTTGTGAAATGTGTTTTAGCAATTGAGAAAAACTGTAAACCCAGCTTCATCCATGTAGATGTATTCATGGGGTCTTTCCATTGCATCCAGTTGAAAAACTCTGCAGAAATAGATATACAGAAAAAGTGATTTAGGCCACTACAGTAAATCACTACTTACAGTAATCAACATTGAATGTGTCTGGATATATACCAACCTGTATATACTGGAATCTTTGCTCTTTGACTCTGTCTAAGTTGCGTTCAAAGGGCACTCTGTACAGCTGTTTCATGCGCAGTCTGTTGCACTTGAGGACACGATCAACAGTAGAGAGGCTGACACTGTTGATACCCTCAAAATTGACATGGTCCTCTTTGATCTTCTGCTGAATTTTACGCAGTTTAATGGTGTTGACAATTAGGGTGTCTTGGTGTGGGGAGAACATACCTGTCCTCCTACCCCCATGTGGCTGTCTTTCAAGTCTACAAAAAGAGAACATGCAGTTACAAAAATATACTTGGAATACTAGGCGTACAAACAGTTAGACTAACCCTCCATTACAATACTACAGTACATTGGCACAGTGATGTACTGAAACATATATTTACTGTAAGTATACTGTGGTACAGTATATAGTATAGTCATACAGTAATTGCTGTCAACATTTACATACTATAATGTCAAAAAAGGTAATTACCTGTTCTCTTCTCTAAATCTTCGGATTATGGTGGACACAGTGAATCTACCGATGTTTGGTTGTACCCTTTGTCTGGCCTCCCTCATGCTCATACCATGGACAAGAACATGGTCAATCACAGTAGCTCTGATTTCATCAGATATTACTGTTCTTTGTCTTCGCTGACCACCTCGACCACCTCTCACACGAACTCCTCCTCTCAGATTTCTATCCATTGTAGTGCCTCACAAACCAGTGCTCTCTGAACTGGCTTTTATATGTCCCCTCACATCATTAGCCACAAGTGTGATCAGTTTTGAGTTGTTGTGTTCAACCAGTGACACCTGTGCTTTAATTGTGTTTGACTTTTGCCACCTGTGCTCACCATTATGCAACACAGGTGCATCACAATGAAAATGTGTTGTGCAAGTTGTGTCTAAACAGGTGAAAAGTGCTTATGGTTTTGCCAAAAGTGTGACTGATTCAATCAGTGGGTTCAGGCAATTGAGCATTTGGTTCAGACAATAGGGTTTAGTGTTTTAGCAATTGAGAAAAACTGTAAAAGTTGGTAACGAAGGACACTGAGTGTTGCTGGCTATTTCTTGTTTATACTGTATAAACAAGGCCTATGTTATCATACATATGCTATGTGTACATTGTACATAATGCTATAATTTAATGCGGGAAAATAAATCATGTGATTAAGGCTGGCAAAGCTGGAAACTGCTCCAAGATTTTCCTCAGCAGATGGAGTTGCCAAGTCACCATCGGAACATAGGATGAATACAGATTAAGTGGGACACTTTCTGATACTATTCTTCTGCGTCATTTTTAATTATGATCCAAATGTCTTAGCCTTTCACATGATACTATTGTAAATAATATCTCTACTATATTATATCTAAGAAAAAAGACAGGAAGATTAAAAACAGGATGGATGACTCGTCTTCATAAACACAGAGTGACCCACAACCACATTACCAAAGTGTCCCACTTTGACAGTAATGCCTAGTGGCAACTGAGTGGCAACTGAGACACTTGAAACACAATTATTTAAGTATAGGCCTAATAAATACACAATAGTAATGTACAACAACAATAAATATCTATATCTATATATTTTTTGTTATTAAGGAAGGGTGCAATACAGCAGACTATATCAGTAATGTATAAAGTAATGTATAAAAATGTTAATCACTGGTAAGATGTTCCATAAATCCTTGTTGAAATATTTAGCTAGCTAGATTCATGAGGGTCACATAATAAGGGAACTCAGTTCCTCCATGAATGGCTACTCCATTTGCCAGTAACACACTGTCCCTCTTTATCAATACTGGACAGTGTTAAAATCACCCAAAAAAAAGAAAAAAAAGAAAAGAAGATTAATATATATGTATATGATTTAAAAAAAAAATCTGATTCATCATGTAATCCCACAACAAAATATATAACAATCGGAGGCTATTTATCAATTTTAAAATGTTTATAACTTTATTGTTATTTACCTCAGTACACTATGTAATTCTGAACGCAGTTCAGTTTAGACCAAAGATTTGCGATGAGATGAAACAATTTCAGAACCTTGCAGAGAAAACTCGCAGCGGTGTAAACTGGCCAGTCTGAGCTCGACTCAAGCCAGCTGATGGTGTCACCTACAACTCAGCTGGTCAAATCACTGGTGGCTGGTTTTAAAACATGAAGCAACAGCCAAACGCCTTGTGGTCAAGTCCGCTGGTCCGTCCTCACAGTGCACTGGTGCTGCACTGCTGCTGCTTGCTGTATGTGCTTATGTTTCAACTCATCTGGTTGTTAATCTTTGGTCTGAACTGGGCTTAATTTATCACTGAGATTCACTGCAAGATTGATTAATATGATTTGTCAGGCCCCTTGAAGTAATTTCATAGCCAAAGAACCTATATTTTTTAATCACGTACTTGCAATGATCAGCTCAGTGTTGATTATTAGTAATGGAAGTATATACACCTAAAGAAAAAATGATAAAGCTTAACTATGCCACACACCACTGGCAACTTTTATAAAAAAAGCCAAAGGAATCTAATTTAGGGGGCAGCACGGTTTGCATGTTCTCCCTGTGTCAGCGTGGCTTCTCTTCGGGTTCTCTGGCTTCCTCCCACAGTCCAAAAACATGCAGACTGGGGATTAGGTTAATTGATAACTCTAAATTGTCCATAGGTGTGAATGTGAGTGTGAATGGTTGTCTCTATGTATCAGCCCTGCAATAGTCTGGCAAACTGTCCAGGGTGTACCCTGCCTCTCGCCCAATGGCTCCAGCCCCCCCGTGACCCTCAAGAGGATGAAGCAGTTAGAAGATGGATAGATGGATGGAATCTAATTTAGGGAGCTTTGCTAATTTTTCCTCTTGTTGGCATCTCTCTTGTCCTTGTCCTGTATATGACAAAAATATCAAAGAAAATAAGAAATTACCCATTGAATTGAGCAGATTTTTTAAATAGCTTATTCATAGTTTTTATTGTTTATGTAGAATAAGCATATAATTTGTTATAGATGTTAGCCTATAGATTCGCTACTGACTATTTTACAACAGATAAGAAAGAAAACAGAGAAAAGAGGGTTTGCATTTTTGAGAGAATAAAGCTTATTTTTAAATTAATTAATTATACAGGTGTATTTCCGTGGTGGCAATCTGAATCACCCATTCACTCATCCCAAGGGCCCCAGCGTAACCGCACTGCCTGCACTGTCTATATTTATGCCCCTTGCTCAGCACATGCTGATTGATTTAGGAGTAGTGGTTGAGGGTGTTGGGGTCTTTTGGCATGAAGTTGTGCCCTATGTAATTTATCATTATTTTATTTAATTTCGATATTTAATTTCACATATTATTTGATTTAATATGACCAAAGATGGGAATTAAAAATGTATTTTTACTGACTTAAAAGTACTAAAAAGACATTTTAATAAGCTTAATTTGACTTGTGTTATATTTTATAATTTCCAAACCAGCAGCAGACCGAACTGGTAGAATTCCAAACTTCTGTAATCCATAAGGCAGACTTTTATTTTGCTATGTAATACCGGAAACTCCATCCACTGTTTTACGTAGCTTGACAGTTGTCGGGTTTCTCCACCGTGCGCCCACACCCAACCTGCACTGCCTGCCGTACAGTGACACAGCGCAGCCCTGCAGTGTATGCAGGACATTGTCTTCTCGGTGCCGTTGTTTTGGGGCTGTGTGCGGCCTCAGCAGTCAGGGACAACCGACCTCTGTGGAGACAATTCCCTTCATCCATACTGCTGCCTCGCACTGAGGCTCGTGCGCTCTGCGGCTGCTGGCAACATCCATGTCCTGTCAATGTGGATAGTGGCTTATTTACTGTACATCATCTGACTGGAGAAGACATCTGACTGGCACCATGAGCAGCACTGGTGAGACCATTTTGATTGTAGATTGCAGTGGCTTTCCGCGTGTACTGTGTCAGTTCTTGTTAATGGAACAATTTCAATAACATAGGCTACTTATAATATTCCTTCAGGGCTTCCAGACGTAGCTGTATTGAACACAGAGTCCATATATACACAATCTTTCATTTGCTTTGGCAGCACAGTATCATTCCCCTGTGTGAAATGTGTGTACTATGAGTTTAAAATGTATAACAATTGAGAACTACTCAATAACATGTAACATCATAAAATGTTATGCCGTATCTGCTTATAAAGGCAGCAGCATCATGGTGCACCCAAATGTGTGATGCTACAGCTAACATTAAGGCTTGCTGATGTTAAGACAGGGTTTTTAAACCTGTCCCTATGAAAATGAATGTGATATGGCCTAGACAGGATGTATAAATGTACACAGTGGTTGGTTGCTGTCACACCTTGCTTTGTCTCTGAGGGGGTTCAACAAATGAAACGTAAGGCTAGTCTTCAGTGGAAGCCTGTGTGCTGTCAAGTCCTTACAGCACTGCGCTGTCTATTCTACATATGCAGCTAACACGTCGTTAATGCTCACCTCGAGGCAAATAAAGTTGCGCAACTTCTTAATAACAAAGATTATTTGAGTTTTGGGGTGCAGCAGTAATTAAAATGTCACTATGTAAAACGATAAAATCAAAATTCTAGATGAAGGTGAAAGTACATGCTTTGGATGCTTGTGTGACTGCTGGAGAATAAATTAAGTAACTTCATACTAATCATATATGACCTCACATTTTATTAAGGAGGACTTAAGAAACACCACATCGAGTACTAGTGACCATACTGGGTCGGCAGTTGATGGATGTCAGAAAATTATAATGTCAGATTAATTTATTTATTTGTTTATTTATTTTACAAGAAAATTGTAAAAGTGTGTCGTTGAAAGTCAGAGTTTGAGATAGGAAACTAATTGCAAAATTTTCAAGCCTTGATCTCTCATCAACATACAGGCGCTAAATAACAATATGCTCATAGGGGTGGGAACTAAAAGAAGATCCATGATTTGATATTATCATGATACTTAAGTCACAATACAATATTATTGCGAGATATGGTATGATATGCTGAGTATTGCGATAAAACATATTGTGATTTGTAACCTTTTTTAACTACAAATTATGTTCCCAAAGAAAAAGTTGTGTTTTATCTACGTACAAAGAAAAAGTTTTCAGTCTGTTCATCTCAACTTAGCCATTTTCTTGCAGCAATGTACGTAAAATGTATTTAGTGGACTGAAAAACTAATTGATTATAATATTGTTCATGTGTTTTTTTTATTGACAGCAGTCAATATAACAGCTGAACAGTTATTTGAACTGTACATTGAACTAAACATCAGATGATTATTATATTATTATATTATGATAATCATCCACAAAGTGTGCAGCTTTTGTCACTGCAGTGTATCTTTCTGGGCTTCTGGAAGAACATTTCCAGACCCTCTTGATATGGGAAGTCAGAAACGTCTGGCCTATTTATCAAGATCTGCATGCAGGCTGCAAGATGGTCTCCTTGCAGCCTATTGCTGATGTTGTCAAATACATTAACTGTTAGGCTTTAAAAGTGATAGCTGATAGCTTAAAATTGTGATAGCTTAAAGCAGCAAATCCCATTGTGAAAAGTATGTATTACCCTGTTCATGGTCAAGTCCATCAAGTCCCTCTCACAGTTTACACTGCTGACCAGGACCATCAGGGCAATAGAAGCTAGCAAGCTCATAGTTGGGTACAGGACACCAAACTCCTCATATTTTGAGGACAGTTCAGACAGTATGGCCAGCTGTGTCTTGTTATGAAAAGGTTCGAAATAGTATCATTAACACAGTGTTCATGATAACGTCATGTGAAAATGTCATATTTTAAGTTACCTTGAGCGGACCAGAGACCACTTGCTCCGTGGCTCATTCTTCAAGGACTGTGAACAAATCTTCCCCAGCAGTATCCTCAGTTTTGTGTGTGCAGTGTCATCAGGTAGTGTAGCTGCTTGTGGACCGAGTATCCCAAATGCATCCACGACTCCAACCTCACAGAAACGTCTCTTGAGATGGGCAATGAGGCCATCCAAATATGGATCCATTGCCTGATCAAACACATGAAATATGTCAGTAAACTATTAGTATAAATAAAACTGTGCAACAGCTAAATTGTTACATCTATAAAGTTAGCCAAAAGCCACATAATCATGATTGAAATCTTTGCCAGTACTGCTATCTATCTCCTGCATCATCCCCTCTTCTTCCTCTCTCCTGTTCAACAGAGATGCAGAATGCCCCCAGTCCTGAAGAGTCATCCAAATTTTGGGTCAGCTTACTCAAATGTGAGCCAGGTTGATGACCACCAGAATATTTTATGCCCTTTATAAAGGCCATGGTGACAGGGACCTGGGACAATAATTGACTCATGTGGAAATATTAATTATGGTACCCTATGTTTGTGCAAAATAAATATGAAGGTAAAACATAACATCTTAGCTGAGTTATTTAAGTTACCTGCTCTTCGATTATCAGGAACATGCAGCAATCAAGCGATAGGTGGCAAGGAATGAATACAGTCCCTAAGCAGTAGGACATTTGCGGGTCTCCACTTCCTCTGCCAAGGCACCCAGTACAGCAGTTATGTTTCTTAGTAGGTTATTTACTGCTTCATGTTGGGAGAGCCATCATGTGTCCCTTACTTGCTTTACTTGCTAGTCAATGACAGAAAAAACCAGCTGGTTTCAAGAAATGAATATAAATGCAAAGCATTCACATATGTCCAGTTGTGGCTTGTGGTGAAATTGGGTGGGAGGGCTAACGCATTAGGCCTATGGCCTATACTGATCAATAGTTAAGCTGCAGTAACAGTAACATCGCACCGAGATACTGTGCCAGGTTACAGCAACAATGCACTACAATGAAACTAGAGAATTAGGCTAACTACAAAAATGTTCTGATGCCAAACTCTCTCTCTCTCTCTCTCTCTCTCTCTCTCTCTCTCTCTGTCTCTCTCTCTCTCTCACTGACTGGCTCGCTTGCGCGCACACACACACACACACACACACACACACACGCACACACACACACACACACACACACACACACACACACACACACGCCACACAGACTGACTATTTTCCGCTGTACACACAGACAGGAAAGGTAAAGAAAGGAAAGGAGTAATGCTCCTTTAATAGGAGGTTAGGGCTTGGGCCTACCTTATTTTATGAGAAGCTAACATCGACGGCCTTTATGGGATGCAAACAGGGTAATCACCAAGTCATTTAAGTAAGATGATTTCTGGATGAGGTCCCGCTCGATAGACAGCAGTTAAAATAATCCACCTTGTTCTGCATGATGCTAACGCAATTTGCAAAACTCAACATTCACGCTCCCACTACAGTAACAGCGGGCAGGCCCTCACTGTACTTCCACGCACTGTCATTGGCCAAAAGTCAGTGGACTGGGCTGAATTAATTTAGCCCAACTGGACAGTAAATCAAGGGGGCTGGTCACGACACCTGTCACTCACGATGTGACAACAATAATTGGAAGCTGATTCTGGGAGTATGGGCTGTAAAAAATCAGCCCATTTAGATAAATCCTGCATTTTCGTGACTATTATAGTGCTGTTGCTGTTATAGGTTCCACCAAATACAATCAGTTCTAAGGTTCAATAACTAATATTTTGATTATTTCTTTAATAATTTTCTCGTCTTTTTTGTGAAAGGTACGCATGGGGTGTTGGTGGCTTAGTGGCTAAAGCAGGTGCCCCATGTACAAGGCTATTGCTTCAGCAACCCGGGTTCGAATCCAGCCCGTGGCCCTTTGCTGCATGTCATCACCCCTCTCTCTCTCCCCCTTCAAACTTACCTGTCCTGTCCAAGTAGTACAGTAGTATAAAGCAAAATGTCCAAAAAATATCTTTAGAAAAAAAAAAAAAAAAAAAGTAAAAGATAGGCAGTGCTTAGCTGTGCTAGCCCATTTATACCAGCCGTCTCTGCATATGTCAATTTATTTGACACATAACTTCCTTCACCTTCACTTTTAGGTCACACACATTGAGAACCTCTGCAGCGGCTTTCAGAGAAGCAGAGCGGTTGCACTGTTTCTGAAGTACAGTGCTGCTGTTCCAAGAGGACTCTGAATGTAGCCATGTAAGGCACCTCTTCAGATGCATCCTTGCAGGCTAGAGCTAGCCTATGTGCAGCACAGTGGGCACTTAGGAGCCATGGCAATTCCTCTGACAGCTGTTTTGCAACTCCATTTTGTCTTTCTATTGAATACATTTGTTTATTAATCAAACAAGAAACAAAATATTCGAAATAGTTAAATTATGTACAAAAAAACAAGGTATGACACCTGTCATTAAAGCAGCACCATTGGTTCCAAGGCCAAAGATTAAGTGTGTGGGGATGCCCTTCGTGTAAATAATGTTCTTTAGTGCTGCCTATTGAATCTGTTTTCCCGTCAGTCAGGAATATCAGATCCAATATTTGTCGGAAGACCTTCCCCTCATTGTCCAAGTATCTAATAATGTCCATATGATACATTTTATACATTTCAATTATCTGTACATTGAAATTTCATTGGTCAATGAAATGTTACACTTTGAGTAGACCTACCTCACATGAATGTCTAGCTGTCTGCAAACAGAGACATCTGTTGTTTCATCAATCTCCAAGCCCACGGCTTGTGACTGAGAACTGTTACTCAATATTGGCTTCTTGATGACAGCGGCCAGAATTTCCAGCATTTCATCAATTATTCGATGTTATCTAAAGTTGGTGCTTTTGCCAAACTAAAAAAATGACAATTAAATGCAGTATATGAATACTTTAACTATCTATCTGTCTTTCTATTTATTTATATATTCATGTATGTACAGTATTTACTTACTTACCAAGATTAGTCTTGCCAGCTCAGCCAGGGAGATGGTTGTCGCGACATATTTTCTGACGAGGCTCACTGTCCGCTGGTGGGAGCTGTGTGTGTGTGCGCATTGGGGTGGAATTCTGCCGTGCACGATACAGAGAGCAGAGGAGAATTGTAAACACGCGACCATGTAGAGACAGAAATTACATGCCATCTTCTTCTTTGAATAAAACATAGAAAAACATGGAGCACACACGGTAGGCCTAAGGGAATGTGGTTTAGGCCTACAAGTTGAGAAATTCTGTCATTCAACTTTGCAATAAATCTAGTCTATACCAAAATGAAGATATTACTGGGGACTGAGATTGGAGTCCATTAATGAATCTAGCTCTTCCAAACAGAAAGCATGGACGGCCCTTTGTTTTAATGAGGAGACACGTCATTGCTGTGAAGCACTGCTGGAGCTGTAAATGAGAGTGCTTCAGTTCATCTGGGAGTCGAAATAGGAGAAAATTATTAGCACACTGCTGTGTGCAAGGGCCACTGTTTGTCTGGAACTTTGTCTTCCTTCTTCTCAGTGCCTTTTTTAAGTTTGACCGTTTAGCTTTGGCAAATGTCACTTAGATATGTGAGTGGACATGAGCAGAAAAAGAATTGCAGATCTCTACCTGTGTATAGTGACAGTAGTTTCCACAGATGGGGACAAGTTGCTGCTTATAAACAGCTTTACTAAACTTTTATATTTGGGCGAGACAATGTGGCACAGGCCTCCATAAATGGCAGGTAAGCAATGAGCATGCATAAAGACTCAGCTCAGTACGATGTGCAATGCATTTTCATAGAACGGTTGGTATGATATCCTATGAATTTGTGCCCCATGAGTGACATCACATCCGTAATGTACAGTTATGTAATTTACGGAACACATTGGTCACGTGAACTCACCCTTTCAAAATAAGTGGGATATGTACAAATGTGGGTGTATTGCTCTTTGTAGGAAGATGTTTGAAAAATTGGTGAGAATAGCCTGCATTCTTTATTGCAATATGCTCTGAAACACAGGGGGGCGTACAAATGTTTTATTCTGTGGATAAGCAAGAAGTCAACCAATGTTACCAGAAGAATGTTGTTGGAAAATTTGGTTGCCTAGCAACCGTAGTAAACTATGATGTACCACCAAACATTATATTTGTGTACTGTATTTATTACTGTTGCTTACCTTAAAGTCAAAATGATTTTATATCTCCTTTTGTTTCCCTCTGGGGCACCACTCTTTTCATTAGGCAGTTTTTAGCTTTTACAACAATCTCTCATGTTCCTCCCCACCCTGCAGTAAAAAGCCTTTTTTTCCTCAGTATGGTGGGCTATATTTTCCAAGAATTTAAGGCCATTTGACCTTCCCTGTGGTCTCTTAATAAACAGTTGTAGAGATGTCTGTATAGGGGAACCTGCTTGGCCAGTCTTTCCCCCGAAGGCTTCCATGTTAACTTGTAAAACTTGACGTGAAAGATAAGACAACATCTTTTTTTTGTGTGTGTGTGTGTGTGTGTGTGTGTATGTGTACAAAAAGATTTTAATATAGCAGTCGACCTGCAAATTAGTTTTGAAGACGTGGGCATCAGCCTGTATAGTAACTTACACAGTGGTGGTTCACATGTAGAGTTTGTTCTCTTCAAATCCTCAAATCACATTAGGAAAGCCCACCTTGCTCTGATGGAATATTCAAATACAAATTATCCAGAACCTGTAAACCACAGTTGCATGGGCATTTAAGTAACTTAGCAATCTGTTTTGGTGATCGATCACCTCATTGGGTTTGGGAGTTTGTGTTTTAGGATTGCTTCCTAGTGTTGTGTTCAGTTTAGAGGTTGACATGTGGTGGTCTTTTCAACCTTTGCACTCCTAATGGAAATGTCCTGCTGTCCTACCAGAACTGATCCCATGTGAGGCTTCCAGTAAAGATGATGTCCTCTGAAAACAAAAATCACACAGCAGATTTCATGGGACTGTAACCTGCTTTTGCTGAACCATTTGATCCTAACAACAAAGGCCGTGGGATGAAATGCCAGACCTCAGTTCTGATTCTGTTCTTCAAAAAAAAGGAGTAGAAGTAAATAGATGCTTCTTTCTTTAAGAAACAAAAAACATATCTGTATATATATGTATGTATATATGTATCCCTATGGAATGAGCTACTGAGACAGGCGTCTCAGTGTGATATTTTAGTGCAACCTTGGCTTGAACACACCCTGAGAGAAATCAACCTGCAGGCCAGTCTGCATTCCAATTCCAGTTAAAATGTAATTAGCCTACACTTTTGTTTATCACTAACTAGGTTTGTGTTTAGTTCCTAGGACCCTCCTTAGCTGAGACACATTGACAGCACTGAGTCCCTCCACGACACAAAATAATTATCAGTTACTTGTAGTGATGGATGATCTTAGAATAGCCTGTTAATTCCAGCTGCGATTGCTGCCACAGGTCACATAGGAAGAGATCTGATCAATACTGTTTCTCATGCTGTTTTCTGCCTGTTTGTGTACGGTTCAGTGTTTACCACAGAAGGAGAGTCTATGTGTGGTGGTAAATACCTGTGTGTTCCTTTGTATTATTCTGTGTCCCCTCTCTAAAGAGATTTTTGTGGGTCCCATGAATGCCGTGTGGGCGGAGCTCTCCATGAGTAATTTTTTTCTTCAGCAGCAGTTTGTGACTTAGCATGGTGGATAATTGATCTGTGTAGTTATTTGGAGATGATCAGATCAGAGAAGAGCAGCTGCTGCGAGTGACCCAGCAGAATGAATGGTTGAGTTTCACTTTCAATGTGCTTGACATTCTGCTGCTCCATCTCTGCCTGAGGATGCTCTGCGCTCCGACAGTGTGGTGCTATTAGTGGCGGCAGATGTTTTATTCGTGGTGGCTGCCACAAATAAATGAATGTGCGGTAAACCTTGCAGCTGAACCCAATGCTGTGAACCTACCAACCTGGAGCTACAGTTTGGCAGGTGTCAAAAACTGCAACCAGAACCCAGTCTATCTTGTGTAACTTACACTGTATAACTTACGAGCTGTCACACTCTAAGTTACACACTCTTTTCATACAGCTATGTTTATGCCACAAACACATGCCACACATCATTGGAAAGCTAAGATTCTTGTGATTAGATTTAGACCATTTCAAGATACAACCACCACAGTGGGTTCTATAAATGCTTTCTCTCACACATGTCAAGGGTCGAGTGTAGACCCAAATGCACCACACTGAGGTAGGCAGACAGTTGGTAATGACTTTAACTGCTCACATAGATATGCAAAAGTTCTGGGGTCTTTGAGTTCAGCTTGCTTGTAGTGGAGTGAAGTGTGATGTAGCTAGCCAAACCAGTTGAACTGAGGTAAGCAGGTTTGGTGCTGCACCATGCAGCCACAGAGCCAAGCAGATGGGAAGGGAGCAGGCAGGAATCGGAGTTGGAGACAGAGGGGTGAGGTAATTACCAGGGCAGAGACGATTAGGGATGGGCAAATGATCAAAATTCATCATTCGATCATCAAAAAAATTAACGATCAATTCGATCGATTAATTGATAAGCGAGTATTTCAAAAGGGAGAAAACATGAGTGCAGTGCAGACTGTCGTCACAAGAGAGTGCAGCTGCCCCAGTTCTGAGCTTCAACCCCCCAGGCCAAAGAGGAAGAATGGCACGCATGCGCAGTTCACCCCTGGGTGTTTACAACCGTTGTCAGCCAGGGGTTACAGGCTTCAGTTTTCAGCGAAACCTCCGTCTTTCAATGGCGTACTGTTTTCAAAGATCAATAATCGAAAATTGACGCCCATCCCTAGAGATGATGGAGGCAGGTCAAGAACAAGCAGGGTCGATACTGGGGAATCAAGCCAAGAGTGAGTGCTGGAATGTCTGGCATGTAGTCGAAGACCAATCTGGCAAAGAGTGTGTGTGCTGGAGAGGCTTATATACCAGGCTGATGGCTGATGAACTGCAGCTGTGGAGGCAGGTGAGATGAGTTGTCTTGACGAGGGGTGTGTGGCTGGCTAGCAGGGTGCATGCGAATGGAAAATTACCAGGAGCAGGTGTGGGAAAGGACCAGACTGTGACAGATGGGGTGGCTGGGAGGGCGGTGTCTGCAGTTTGGAGGATAGGGTGGTTCTGGAAGGCTGATCAGGGTGGTGCTGGTGAAACTCCCAGATGAGGCGGGGGTCAAAGATGTGTTTCGAGGGGACCCAGGACCTCTCCTCAGGACCATAGCCCTCCCAGTCCACCAAGTACCGGAGGCCTCCCCCATGCCGACGAGACTGTAGGATCTGGTGGACTGTGTAAGCAGGACCCCCTGTCAATGAGGCGGGGAGGCAGAGGATGTGGAGCAGCAGGGACCAGGGCGCTCTCTTGGACTGGCTTGACCTTGGAAACATGGAATGTGGGATGAATGTGCATGGATCTTGGAAGCTTGAGCCAAACTGCCGCTGGGTTGATGACTTTCAAGATTTCAAATGGACTAATGAACTGGGAGCAAGCTTATTGGATTCCACCCGCAGGGGAAGATCACGGGTGGAGAGAAAGACCTTCTGTCCAGGCTGGTACTCCAGAGCCTTGGAGCAATGATGGTTGGATGCGATCGCATAGTGACCTGACCAGTGGATGAAAGCCTGGACGGATAGGCAAGATGCCACTCTCTCAAGGGCCGGGAACAGGGGCGGTTGGAACCCATAGGCACATTGAAAGAGAAGGGCATCTTGCCCATCCGTCCAGGAGAGAGGCCTGTGGCAGAGCTGGTCAGGGTATTATGGGCATATTCTATCCACAGGAGCTGTTCAGACCAGGATGATGGGTGTTGTGATGTTATGCAGTGAAGAGTTGTCTCCATCTGCTGGTTCATGTGCTCGGTCTGGCCATTGGATTGGGGGTGGAATCCCAAGGACAGGCTGACAGTGGCCCCCAGAAGGGAGCACAACTCCCTCCAGAAGACTGTGGCAAACTTGGGGCCCCGGTCGAAGACCACATCCACCAGGATGCCATGAGAATGGACTACATGGGTAAGGAATAGGTGGGCTGTCTCCTTGGCAGACGGGACCAAAGAGATGTGGGACCAAGGGTGATGAGGCACAGGCGTAGGGTGCAGGAGACCGGCAGGGGACTGGTGGGATGGCTTGTGCTTGTCGGGCAGGCATTGACAAACTCCCGGGTGTCCTCATCCAGGGAGGCCCACCAAAAGCTTCATTGGATGACCTCCTTGGTACGCTGGATCCCTTGATGACAGGTAAACCTAGGACCGTGGGCCCAATGGAGAACCTCAGACCGGAGACCAGACGGGACGAACAGGTGGTTAGGAGGGCAGGAGCTGGACCCTGGCTGGTCTTGGGTGGTGGCCTGGGCTCTCTCTTCCACTTTGCAGGTTAGTGTGGCAACCAGCCGGGAGGGCAGCAGAATGGTGTCAGGGTCAACTGCATGTTCCTCATCCTCCTGAAACTGTGGGACAGGGCATCGGGCTTGATGCTGTGGGACCCTGGCTGATTGGAGAGGGATAAGCTGAATCAGGTGAGGAACAATGACCACCGAGCCTGGCGGGAGTTCAGTCTTTTGGCGGACTGGATGTACTCGAGGTTCTTGAGGTCAGTTCACACCAGGAATGGTAGGTTGGTCCCCTCAAGCCAATGGTGCCACTCTTCCAAAGCCAGCCTGACCGCCAGAAGCTGCCTGTTCCCGATGTCATAATTCCTCTTGGCCGGGGTCAGGCGTCTGGAGAAGAAGGTGCAGGGGTGCAACTTCTGGTCTGAGGCGGAGCTCTGGGACAGAACAGCCCCAACCCCAGAGTCGGAGGCATCCACTTCGACCACGAACTGTCTCTCTGGGTCAGGCATCTGAAGGATGGGGGCTGAGGTGAACCAAGCTTTCAGGGCTTGGAAGGCTTCGGCAGCGGCGGAGGTCCACCGGAAAGGCTCCTTGAAACAGGTGAGGGCCGTGAGGGGGGCTGCCACTGTTCTGTAGCCCCTGATTAACTTCCTATAAAAGTTTGCGAAGCCCAGGAAAAGCTGGAGTTGCTTCCAGATAGACAAACTTGTTCAGCATATCTCGCAGCACATCGTCGACCAGAGCCTGGAAGACGGCAGGGGTGTTGTTGAGGCCAAATGGCATCACCAAGTACTCATAGTGGCTTGTGGGAGTGTTGAAGGGTGTCTTCCATTCATCTCCCTCTCGGATCCGGATCAGGTGGTAGGCGTTGCGTAGGTCAAGCTTGGTGAACACGGGGGCCCCCTTCAGGAGCTCAAAGGCCAATGAGATGAGAGGCAGGGGGTACAGGTTCTTGACGGTGATGTCATTCAACCCATTGTTGTCGATGCAGGGGCGGAGTGACTTGTCCTTCTTCTCCATGAAGAAGAAACCCACCCCAGCTGGAGATGAAGACGGACGGATGATACCTGCTGCCGTAGCATCATTAATATCTTCCTCCATGGCCTTTCTCTCTGGGGTGGACAGGGAATACAGGCCGCCCCTGGGTGGAGTGGTGCCCAGCTGCAGGTCAATGGCACAGTCATAGGGTCTATGCGGGGGCAGCGAGGTGGCTTTGGCCTTGCTGAAGACCTCTCGGAAGTCCAGGTACTCATCGGGAACCTCCGCCCAGCTCAGAAGTTGTCAGGTGGCTGTGGTGCAGAGGCCTGCCTCAGACAGGGCGGACTCCACCTCAGGATCGACCCAGTGGCCCAGTCTATGTGCGGGTTGTGTCTACGAACATTGGCTGTGGTGGAGGCTAGCAGCACCTCGTGCTGTTGGAGCTGCGTCTCCACTCTCTCCAGGCGGACCTGCAGTGAGGTAGTGTGCGCTGGGTCCATGTCTGGCCAGATTGTACTGTGAAGGATCAAGTGCAGACCCAAATGCACCACACTGAGGCAGGCAGACAGTTGGTAATGACTTTTATTGCTCACACAGATATGCAAAAGTTCAGGGGTGTTTGAGTTCACCTTGCTTGTAATGGAGTGAAGTCTGATGTAGCTAGCCAAACCAGGAGAACTGAGGTAAGCAGGTGTGGTGCTTCACCATGCAGCCACAGAGCCAAGCAGACGGGAACCAGGAAGGGAGCAGGCAGGAATTGGAGTCGGAGACAGGACTGAGGAACAAGCAGGGTCGGTACCGGGGAATCAAGCCAAGAGTGAGTGCTGGAATGTCTTGCATGTAGTCAAAGAACAATCTGGCAGAGAGTGTGTGTGCTGGAGAGGCTTATATACCAGGCTGATGGCCGATGAGCTGTAGCTGTGGAGGCAGGTGGGAGGAGTTGTCTTGATGAGGGGGGGTGGCTGGAAGGGGTCTGGAAGGGGTGTATGCATAAGAGTGAAAACACGTCTGGATCGAGATTCATATACCAAAACAAAGTTTACATCAGATGAAGCCCAAGCAGAATGCACTCGGTGGCGTGACAAATCTTATGTGGAAGAGTCTGAGGAGGAGAGTGAAGTCTCCATTGATTCGAAAGCAGAGGAGCTGTTCGTGGAGGAACGACATTAACCTCAACAAGTGAGTATTTTATTATATAACATATATATATTACTGTATATTTAGACAGAAATAAACTTGAGTTAGAATTGCAAAGACACATTTTGTAAATTGCCTTTCCCTAAGTGGGGGAGAGAAGTGTTTGTTTTGTTGCCCCCTTTGTCTTACTGTGTGAAGTGTTATTGCTTACCACCTGTGGTATATATATATATATATACAATACAGAAAACTGATTTTATAAATGACTGTTATTTCTTTATTTTCACATTATAGGCAAACATCTAATTAAGACCCCAGCAAGCAAGCAGCCACATACAGGAGTAACAACAAGGAACCTCCTCAGGACAGGAGCCCTGTTCCCCCAAATATAAACAGATATGCAAATATTGACATATATGTAAATAGATATAAATACTTTGCTGTGAATCACCGTGATATAGGTTGCTGTAAATGTGTGTGTATGAAGATTTGTATAAAGTTTGATGTCTATTACTTTTTCTATAAACTGCTTGTCCACTATAACACTTGTTTTTACTCTATTTATGCACAAAGTTTATGCACATGCAAGTTACAAAAATGCTTCTGTAATTCTCTGTCAGTAATATTGATGGTGATTACAGTATGTATGTCTAGAGGATACCTCTGAGTGTCAGCTGTCATTAGACCCCAAAATCATAAGCGTTCAAGCACCCTTTTTACCATAGGTATGTCACCACGGTTACCAAGGGTCCTTTTGGAGTCTCCTAAATGTTCTTTTCCTAAACACTTAGACATACCCTTGGAAAGAAAGTGTGAAATAGTCATTTTCGGTAGTACTGTTATAAAATTTGAGCTTGATCTAGATAAGCTCTCATACTTTGGTTCCATAGTGTTTTCCAACTAATACCTCCCAGTTACAGTCTGCAGCATCTTTTTTTCAAGAAAAAATTCAGGCGAGATACAAAACCTTGCATGTACAGATACTAAATACAGAACAAGAACAGCTCTCAGTTTACTTTGGGTATGCTTTGCATAGGTGTTTTTGAAGAATTATACAAGATTCATAACAGTTTATTTTATAGCAAAATATATAGCTATAACTTTGTTTTATATTTCTTATTAATTGCATTTAAAGATAACAGAACCCAAACCCAACCTAACCAACAAGTGTGTCTGATTCTTTCTCAGGGCCTATTTGATTTGGGTGAGTTAGAAAAACTACCCTGAATAAGAATAAGAATAAGAATAATTTGCACTAAAAATATAGACAGATGTTTGCTTGGAATGAAAACCTGCAGAGCCCTCTGCTATTATTTGCTTTATTTAAGTGATACTGTAATTTAAATGTACAGTTCACTATTTTTGGTAACTTCACTTCATATAAGAAGATTGATATCAATGTCATGTCTGTGTATTAACCCCCTGAGACCCCAGCTTTTGTTTGTTATGCATTTTTAATTTATCCTAGCAAATTGGGACGAGAACAACCTGATAGGTATAAACAAACCTGAATCGTTTTCCTTGAGCAAGAAATAGTTTTTGAAAAAAAAAAGAAGTCCTCATATGGGGACAATGGGTTTATTTTTAATGGTCACAAGTATGTAATAAAGTATAAGACAGTTTCTGCTGTGATCAGCAGATCATTAACAACTCTGGTCAGGGCAGTTTCGGTGGAATGACAGGATCGGAAGCCAGATTGAAATTTATCAAAAAGATTATTAGTGGCAAGATGAGTAGTCAGCTGATTGGCAACAATTCTCTCAAGTATTTTAGATGAAAAAGGAAGAGTGGAGACAGGTCGCAAGAAACACTGGGTCAGAGTTGGGTTTTTTGAGGAGTGGTTTAATGACTGCAGATTTATATGCTAATGGGACAGACCCCTCGAATAGAGACATGTTGAAGATGGTTAGAGGCTGCTACCAGTGAGGCTAAGGCCTCAGCGGAGATTGGTTCAAACTGTGAAAGAGAGCTGGTGAACCGGGTCTCAGGGCGTAGATCAACTATGTTGCTAGAGGGGTGCTGATTAATAAAACAATCTCATTTCTGATTAAAGAGATTTTATCAGTGAAAAACTCAAGAAAATCATCAGCAGTAAAAGACGAGCTTAAAACAGGGAATGACTGGGTCAGCTTAGCCACAGTATTAAACAGGATCCGTTGATTATTCTTATTAATCTCAATCAACTTGGAAAAATAAGCCGCCCTAGCAGTAGAAAGTGCACGTTTAAAACATTTAAAACCGTGGGACCAGGCAAAACAAGAGGATTCGGATTTGTTCAAGTCAATCAATCAATCAATCAGTTTTATTTATAAAGCCCAATATCACAAATCACAGTTTGCCTCACAGGGCTTTACAGCATACGACATCCCTCTGTCCATAGGACCCTCACAGCGGATAACGAACCCCCCCCCCCCCCAAAAAAAAAACCTTTAACGGGGGAAAAAAACGGTAGAAACCTCAGGAAGAGCAACTGAGGAGGGATCCCTCTTCCAGGACGGACAAACGTGCAATAGATGTCGTACAGAACAGATCAACATGATGAATTAACAGTAATCCGTATGACAGAGAGAGACAGAGAGAGAGAGACACAGAGAGAGATGCAGGACAGACAGTAATGACTGTAGCTTGTAACAACATTAATGAAAGTAATAATATTATAATTATAATTCTGGCTGTCGTGGTACAATATGTTCAAAGTATATATTAATATCTGATAGTGTACATATGTGTCAATAATCATATGTGTATAATAACAGTAGAAGTATGACTAATGATAACAGCAGCAGCAGGAGGCAACATAAGTTAACCTGAGAGCCAGTGTAGCACAAAGGCTCCAGAGAAGAAGCCGACTTAGTGACATGCAGTATGGCCGAGCTAGCAAGATGCAGTAACAGGGCACGAGAGAGAAGGAGAGAAGGTGCCCGGTGTATTATAGGGGGTTCCCCAGCAGACTAGGCCTAAGTCAGCCTAACTAGGGGCTGGTGCAAGCCAAGCCTGAGCCAGCCCTAACTATAAGCTTTATCAAAGAGGAAAGTCTTAAGTCTAGTCTTAAATGTGGAGACGGTGTCTGCCTCCCGGACCGCAACAGGAAGATGATTCCACAAGAGAGGAGTCTGATTGCTGAAGGCTCTGGCTCCTGATCTACTTTTGGTAACTTTAGGGACCACGAGTAACCCTGCATCCTCAGAGCGCAGTGTTCTGGAGGGATAATATGGCACTATGAGCTCTCTAAGATATGACAGAGCCTGACCATTTAGAGCTTTATAAGTTAACAGTAGGATTTTAAATTCAGTTCTGGATTTAAAAGGGAGCCAGTGCAGAGGTTAGCTAAAAACTAAAAGCTAAAACAGGAGAAATATTATCTTGTTTCTTCGTTCCTGTTAGTACACATGCCGCTGCATTCTGAATTAGCTGGAGAGTTTTTAAAGACTTATTAGAGCTGTCAGATAATAGAGAGTTACAGTAATCCAGCCTAGAGGTAACAAAAGCGTGGACCAATTTTTCTGCGTTGTTTTGGATCAGGATAGGCCTAATTTTCGCAATATTACACAGATGAAAAAATGCAGTCTGTGAGGTTTGTTTTAAATGAGAATTAAAAGACAGATCTTGGTCAGATATTACTTTGAGGTTTCTTACAGTAGTGGTAGAGGCCAGAGCAATGCCATCTAGAGAAACTATGTCATCAGATAAAGAGTCTCTGAGTTGTTTGGGGCCCAGAACAATAACTTCAGTTTTGTGTGAATTTAACATCAGGAAACTGGTGCTCATCCAGGTTTTTATGTCTTTAAGGCAATGATGAAGTTAAGTTAATTGATTACTTTCTTCTGGCTTCATCGATAAATACAACTGTGTATCATCCGCATAACAATGGAAATTTATAGAGTGATTTCTAATGATGTTACCAAAGGGAAGCATATATAGAGTAAATAGGATTGGTCCGAGCACAGAACCTTGCGCAACTCCACTTTAGTTTACTTTAGTACGTAAGGATGATTCATTATGAACATGAACAAATTGAAAATGATCAGATAAATAAGATTTAAACCAGCTTAGTGCAGAACCTTTTAGGCCAATTAAATGTTCCAGTCTCTGTAGCAGAATTTGATGGTCAGTTGTGTCAAATGCCACAATAAGATCTAATAAAACAAGTACAGAGACAAGTCCTTTGTCTGAAGCAATTAGAAGATCATTTGTAATTTTAACTAGTGCTGTCCCAGTGCTATGATGCACTCTAAATCCTGACTGAAACTCCTCAAATAAATTATTATCATGGAGAAAATCACACAGCTGGTCTGCAACTGTTTTTTCAAGGATCTTTGAAAGAAAGGGAAGATTAGATATTGGTCTATAGTTGGCTAACACCTCTGGATCCAGGGTAGGCTTTTTTAGGAGAGGTTTAATTACAGCTACCTTAAAAGACTGTGTTACATAGCCTGTTAATAAGGATATATTGATCATATCTAATATATGAATGTTAACTAAAGGTAAGACTTCCTTAAGTAGCCTAGTTGGGATAGGGTCTGAGACAAGTCCGCTCTAGCGAGCGAGTGTGGTCTGAGAACCAGGGCCCAGATTTAGTTCGCATGCCTTTACTGGTTTTAAGAGGGGTGAAGGACTCAAGTGTTTCGAGCATTGCACTATTTATGTTATCAGTGAGGCAGTTGAGAGACACACTCATGGAGGAAGCTGATTCAAGCTTATCAGGCAGACAGTCAGCTAAAAGGGACTTAACATTGTCATTTATATGGCGAAAAAGCGGGGGTTAGGCTCAGAGTGTACACTCAGCACACAGGACGCAATATTAAAAAAGATACAGGAATGGTCAGAGACAGGGACCTGCAATATGGATGAAATGCCAGCAGTGACGCCTTTCGTAAAAACAAGATACAATGTATTACCACGATTGTGGGTGGCATTTTTGACATGTTGGATAAAATCGAAACTAGAGAGAAAATCCAGAAATTCAGTTGCTTTGGAATCAGAACTGTCATTAATATGTAAGTTACGCACAGGCCTGTTGTGAGTTATGACTGGGAAGAGGGAGGGGCAGGCTTCACGGATAGCAGCTGACGAATGTGAGGTTACATGTTTGTGTGGAGCATGGGGAGAATAGGTGGTACTGTTATATTCCTGAGCTGCACCTGTATAACTAGAGAAATGGCGTCAGTCAATAAGGCTGGACAGGTGGGTGGCAAGGTTGGAGGCTAGAACTGTAATTCCCTTGTTATTGAGGTGGAGGTAATCATGCTTGTACAAATCAGAATTGTTCCAAAAAGAGTCAAAGTGGTTTATTTTATCCATAACCACACGCTGTGCAAAAGTTGCTCGACGGGATCAAGCCTGAAAAAATACACCTTTTTCCCAGGCTTTCAATTGTCTCTGCCAGGAGCTCATAGTCTGCCCTGAGCTTTAATGATTGTCTGTATTTGAGGTTGTTTACTCCACAGTGTACTATGATGGTATGGGCAGACAGGTGACACTCGATAATAGTGGGGGTGTATTCAAGCAGATCAAGGATTTTAGCACCTGAGAATGAATATGTGATTCCTTTAGGAATAGCAATGGACCTAACCATAGAATCACTCAGCAGAATACATTCTGGAGGCGGAAAAACCAGAGCGCTAGCATTCGGCGACAGGCTGTAGAAGATTGAAGCCCTAGGTGAAGCCGTACAGGGGCGCTTACCGGTTGGAGAGGCAGTCCAGGATCTGGATGAACTGTTGCTGGGTGACGGGTGTTTAGTTGGGGAAATCCGACGTTTCTTCTTGTTGGGGCAGGGCAAGGCTGAATGCTCCTCAGGTAGCTGTGAGCATGAAGCCGTTGGTTCGGTTCACTCCAGACTAGGAATGTACATTTTGACTGTAGGAACAGTTTGTCACACCCAATTGGCCTGTGTGAAATGCTGAAATAATACAATAATAAATTTCCAGTGTCATCGAATGGGATGATAATAAAGTCCCAATGTCTTCAAACGAGACAGTAATAAAGTCCCAATGTCCCCATGTAAGTATTTCCTAATTAACATCATAGTTTGTTAGTATTGCCAAAGTTAGTCAAATTTGTATCTCATGTCAAACTAATAATAATAATAATACTAATAATAAATTTTATTTATAAAGCCCTTTTCATCAAAAGATCTCAAAGTGCTACAAGTTAAAAACAAAAAAAGATTTAAAAAAAGGAATGGAAGAGAATTAAAACAAGATGAGCAGTTATTTAAAAGGATTTAAACAAAAACATCAAAGGGGGACCAAAAGCTTTGCTAAAAAGAAATGTCTTAAGACCTTTTTTAAAACAGTCAGTGGATTGTGGTGCCCTCAAGGTGTCAGGGAGGGCATTCCACAGACGTGGGGCAGCAGCACAGAAGGCCCTATCTCCCATGGTCCTGAGTCTGGTTCTGGGTATTTGGAGGAGGTTTGAGTGAGTTTAGCGGAGGGAGCGTGTTGTGTTTTGTGGGTTGAGAAGTTCTTTGAGGAAGGGGGGGCATGTCCATGGATACATTGGTGTGTGAGAAGGGAAACCTTGTACTCAATCCTGATGGAGACGGGAAGCCAGTGGAGTGAGTAGAGAATGGGGGTGATGTGCTCATGTTTCCGCACTCTCATCAGGATCTTCGCTGCAGAGTTTTGAATGTATTGAAGCCTCTGCAGGCTCTTGCTAGGAATCCCAATGAGAAGTCTATTACAGTAATCCAGTCTGGAGGAGATAAAGGCATGAACCAGCTTTTGGCGAGTTTGGCAATGTTACGGAGGTGGTAGAAGGAGGTCTTGCAGAGGTGGTTGATATGGGATTCAAAGGTGAGCTGGGGGTCCATTTTTACACCAAGATTTGTGACTGTTGATGAGAGGGGGATGTTGGAGCCAGAAAAGGTGATGCTGGTTTTGAATGATGATTTGGTCTGGTGAGGGGTGCCAACCAGGATGGCTTCAGTTTTGGAGCTGTTGAGTTGGAGGAAGTTGTGCTCCATCCATACCTTTATCTCCTCCAGACAGGTGGTGAGTTTTGACGGGGATGACTGTGATGATGATGAGGGTGGGGTTGCAGCAGTGGCATTTACATAGAACTGTATGTCATCAGCATAGCAGTGGAATGAAATTCTGTGGCGGCTGATGACTTGACCAAGCGGGATGAGGTAGAATATGAAGAGGATGGGGCCAAGGACTGACCCCTGGGGGACACCGCAAGTGACTGTGTGGAATTGATTTGGAGTTACCCAGGGAGATGTATTCTGTCCGGTTTGTGAGGTATGATTTGAGCCAACTGAGGGCAGTGTCATTGAGTCCAATGGTGAGGTGGAGCCGGTTTAGGAGAATGTCATGGTCGACTGTATCGAAAGCAGCAGAAAGGTCCAGGAGGATGAGGAGGGAGGGGGAGCCAGCATTGGATGATATGAGGAGGTCGTTAGTGACTCTTACGAGGGCAGTTTCTGTGCTGTGGGTGGAGCGGAAACCAGGCTGGAATTTTTCGAAGAGGTTGTTATGTTTAAGGTGGTCCTGAACTGCTTTCTCAAGTACTTTGGATATGAAGGGGAGATTGGAGATGGGCCTGTAGTTGGATAAGACTTCCGGATCGAGACTGGGTTTTTTGGGCAGTGGTCTGATTATGGCATTCTTTAAGACTGGGGGAACATGACCAGTTTGGAAGGAGTGATTTATAATAGCGGTGATCAGGGGACTTAAGACAGTGATATGGGTTTTTACCAGGGGGGTTGGGAGAGGGTCCAGGGCACAGGTGGAGGCTTTTTTTTTCCTGATGGTGTTCTGCACCTCTTCTGATGAAACCTCAGGAAAGCAGTTTAGGGGTTGGGAGATGGCATATGTTGGGGGAACAGTTAGGGTGGGAGGACCAGAGAGGGCAGAGCGAATATGTGCAATTTTTGATGTGAAAAAATCCATGAAATGATTGCACTGCTCTTCTGTAGTGCCAGTAAGTGGGGGGGGGGATTGCAGTTTGAGCAGGTGGTTGACAGTGGAGAAAAGCTGCTTGGAATTTCCTGGACTGTTTCAGATGGCATCGCAGTAAAACTGTGACCTTGCCTCTTTGAGGGACTGTGCATATTTTTGTTGGTGCTCATGGTAAATTTGTTTGTGGACAGTGAGGCCGGAGGCTTTGTAGCGCCGCTCAAGGACCTGCCCTGCTGCCTTCATCTTACGAAGCCCATCTGTGATCCAGGGAGCTGAGCGGGTAAAGGTGACTGTTCTGGTTTTAACAGGGGCGTGGAGAAAGAAAGACGAACACATGTCTTCCACAGACCAGCCATGCAACCTCGCTGCGCAGCACCACGCGGTAGAGATGCAGGTGGATGAACCTCCCAGGTGGGCACAAGATCTAGTGCTGCAGCTCTCTGAGATCAGGAATGATATCACAATTAGAATGGACAGCATGGCCAATTCTATCCAGGCGCTTAATAAAGATACTAGAGCTGCGCTCCACAGGCTGGCTAATGCAGAAAAACGTATCGGGGACCTGGAAGATAAAGTCGAAAAAAACCTCCAGAGAGGCGTTTACGACTGCTAAGAGGATGCAAGATCTCCATCAGAAAGTGGACGACTTGGAGAACAGAAGTAGGCGAAACAATCTGAGGCTGGTGGGTGTAACAGGACAGGCTGAATGCACTGGCCATGCTGTCAATGGAAAAGAGACTAATGAGTGAGATAAGTGACTTCAACCAGAAAGTAATTGAAAAGTTTGCAGGCCTGAAGGAAAGAAGGGCAAAGTTTATGTTTAAGTAGTGCTTGAGAAGGAGATGTTATATTTCCACAAATAAATGGTAAACTTACTCTTGAGATTTGTGTTTTGATGCTCACACCACCTATATATCCAGACAGCACACATACATCTGGCCGACGTCGGCCCAATGTATCAAGTTTAGATCGTTAAGACATAGCAGGCCTTTAATCGAAAATGACCACCGCGCAATGTTCAAACGATCAATAAAAGAAGCTGCGCTCAGTGGGCGCTCCTTCATTAATATTCATATGCTTCGTTAGCTACGACCTTTATTCATTTAGGTCGGACCTTTCAAACTGCAAATATTTCACCATTCAATGTGAGAAATCAATGCTAACATTCAACAACAGCTGACTGTTACCCTACTTCGTGTGTAAGTGTGCACAATGAAGAGACTAAAGTCAATTTGACAAACTTTATTTTCAGATTTCCACAAACAATATCTGATGGCCAGTCCGCTTCTCCTGGCAGCCTGCAAGAGACAGAAAAGACGATGAGCACGTAACTTCAAGAAACAAATCCCAACTTCACCACTGTATTTTTTTTAGCATTTCAGCTGTCTTTTAGCTAGATTGACTGGTTTAATTTAGTGTTGAAACTGTTAAATAACGGGATCCCGCGTTAACTCCATTAACTGTTAACAGCAGCTCAGCAATCAGTCCTTCATCTTGGAAAAACAGTGGTTTCAAAACTGTGCTATTACCTGTAGCCACCGGGGCGGTTTGCTTTGCAGAGGAGGAGACCTCGACTGATAAATTGCCCATAAAATCACATTAACAACATACCAAAGGCATCCTTAAACTTCACTATTTGACCTCTGCACTCCGCTCCTCTCACCCACACTTGAGCACTCGTTCTGGGATACACAGTGTCGGCCCGCCCCGCCTGACCTCCGTAGTCCTCTCCGCTCTTCTCACCCACACTTGAGCACCCGTTCTGGGATACACAGTGTCGGCCCGCCCCGCCTGACCTCCGTAGTCCTCTCCGTTCTTCTCACCCACACTTGAGCATCCGTTTTGGGATACACAGTGTCGGCCCGCCCACCTGCCCTTCGTAGTCCTCTCCCTCTCTGCTGTTGTCTGACTTCACTTCACTGTGTGTGTGTGTGTGTGTGTGTGTGTGTGTGTGTGTGTGTGTGTGTGTGTGTGTGTGTGCGCGCGCACGTGCGCGCTGTGAGCAGGAGGTCAGCCCTGGCATGCATAGAGGAACTCATTTCTGAGTTTAAAAATGAATAAATAAATAAAGCAATCAACCTAATCATGTATGTACAAATTGCTATATGGCTACTTTACCTGTTCTGAAGGCATGATGATTGCACATTACACGGCCAGCTTCAGGAAGTTCACTGGTATTGTTGGCTTGTCAACAAATGCACGCGCAGAAAGATTTTTGCAACAGTTGTAACAGACAATTTCGTCTGTAGCGGGACCCCGTGAAGTAAAAAGCGCAATCCTCCATTGTGTTGTTTTAAAGGAAAGCCTGTAGGCAAAAGTGTCCGTTTTCAGGTAAAAAAAAATAAATCTGTATTTTTCTTTAGTTAATCTAATATTCTCCAAAAATACAGTCAGAGATCAGACAGTAAAGTCCAGAGCTTTTTGGAGTAAAGATGCAGATACAGGTATTCCTATCCCCCACACACACTCACACAAACACATTCACAAACACACAGAAGTAATTAAGTCTGCGATGTGGTGTGGGCTTGTGACATTTCCCTGCAGCCTGCTGTTTAACACAGGCCTCTGATGAAGGCAGGAATGGCTTGCTGTTTATATAGATGCCTCCACCAATTAGGCCTACAATATACATGATAGTATTTTATTCTTTTTACATTGAAAAGCCTGCTTTAAATGCATTGACATTATCATGGGACACTAACCCGGTCTCCATCACTGTACTTAAGTACAGCTGTGCCTTGAGCTGAATGTTAACATGAGCATGCTAACATGCTCATAGTCAATCAATCAATCAATCAATTTTATTTATAAAGCCCAATATCACAAATACAATTTGCCTCACAGGGCTTTACAGAATACGACATCCCTCTGTCCTTTAGACCCTCACAGCGGATAAGGAAAAACTCCCCAAAAAACCCCTTTAACGGGGAAAAAAAAAATGGTAGAAACCTCAGGAAGAGCAACTGAGGAGGGATCCCTCTTCCAGGACGGACAGACGTGCAGTAGATGTCGTACAGAACAGATCAGCATAACAAATTAACAGTAATCTGTATGACACAATACAGTAATCTGTATGACATCCTCGGTAATGACAGTAGCTTACAACAACATTCATGAAAGTAATAATACTGTCGTTATAGTTCTGGCTACTGTGGTACAACATGTTGAAAGTATATATTAGTATCAGGCAGTATACATGTATGATAATATCATATGTCTATAATAGCAGTAGAAGTATGACTAATGATTAATGATGGCAGCAGCAGCAGCAGGAGGCATCTGGCAGGACCACGGCAGCAGCACAACCACACACGTCACACTATCCAGGCACCACTGCAATACGAGTTAACCTGAGAGATAGTGGAGCACAAAGGCTTCGGAGAAGAAACCGAGTTAGTGACATCCAGAATGGCAGAGTAAAAAAGATACAGTAATAGGATACGAGAGAGAGAGGGAGAGAGAGAGAGAGAGAGAAGGTGCCCGGTGTATTATAGGTGGTCCTCCGGCAGACTAGGCCTAAGTCAGCCTAACTAGGGGCTGGTACAAGGCAAGCCTGAGCCAGCCCTAACTATAAGCTTTATCAAAGAGGAAGGTCTTAAGTCTAGTCTTAAATGTGGAGACGGTGTCTGCCTCCCGGACCGTAGCAGGAAGATGATTCCACAGGAGAGGAGCCTGATAGCTGAAGGCTCTGGCTCCTGATCTACTTTTGGAGACTTTAGGGACCACGAGTAACCCTGCGTTCTCAGAGCGCAGAGTTCTGGTGGGATAATATGGCACTATGAGCTCTCTAAGATATGACGGAGCTTGACCATTTAGAGCTTTATAAGTTAACAGTAGGATTTTAAATTCAATTCTGGATTTTACAGTTTGTTTGGTTTGTTTTAAATGAGAATTGAAAGACAGATCTTGATCAAATGTTACTCCGAGGTTTCTTACGGTAGTGGTAGAGGCCAGAGCAATGCCATCGAGAGAAACTATGTCATCAGATAAAGAGTCTCTGAGTTGTTTGGGGCCAAGAACAATTACTTCAGTTTTGTTTGAATTTAACATCAGGAAATTGGTGCTCATCCAGGTTTTTATGTCTTTAAGACAATTATGAAATTTAGTTCATTGATCCCTTTCTTCTGGCTTCATCGATAAATACAACTGTGTATCATCCGCATAACAATGGAAATTTATAGAGTGATTTCTAATGATGTTACCTAAAGGAAGCATATATAGAATAAATAGGATTGGTCCAAGCACAGAACCTTGCGGAACTCCAAAACAAACTTTAGTACGTAAGGATGATAATAGTGAAAATGCTATGCAACTTTTACCTGCATTTTTCTGTCTAAATGCCGGTGATAGCATTTGTGTTTTTCGGGTTGTACATCTGTATGTCCCATTGGAATTTGGTGATCACAGGTCAAAAGTCAAGGTCACTGTGACCTCATCTGTCTTATTCTTGTAACGCAGTATCTCTAGCACACCTTGAGAAAATGTTTTTTTAAAATTTGGCAATGAACTGATTAGAATTTTGTGGTCATAGGTCAAGGTTGCTGTGGCCCTGTGTCCGTCTCTTGAATGCATAATCTCAAGGAGGCCTTGAGGGAATTCTGTGCTTGAAGGTTAAAGGTTCCTGTGACCTTACAAAACAGGTTTTTGGCTGTATCTCAAGAATTCATGACATTTCATCCCATAGGTCAAAGGTCAACTTCACTGTGTTGTCATAATTTTCTGTAAAAACACCTTTCTGGACAGTACTCAATACCATAACTCAGGGACAGAAGGGGAGACATTTGGTCAGATAATGAATTGGTGACACTAATTTTGGGTGTTCACTTTGTAACTGTGCTGGTTGTATAGATCTTCTGTGCTGCTGGGGAGGAGATGTGTGTGAAGCAGTGTTTTCACAGACATGAATGTAAACAGTGCAACTTGACTGGTTCATGGAGGCATACAGCCATGGTGAGGTAATTCTAGTTTACTGGAGAAATGGCCCAGAAATCTTGCAAATTCTCATACAGAATTCATGATGCACAGAGAAGGGTCTTATTCAGTTCACTGAGCTCCAAATTTGACACCATTAATAACTAACTGTTCCCTTAACGAATTGATCAAATAAAATCTATTCTCACCCCCATGCTTAATGAATCTGGCTGACCAAAATCTGAGGACTCAAATTTAGTGTTTGATCGAAAGGATATTTAAGACCCTCGCAATCTTTCAATGAATATCTCTATATCCGTACTCTCAGCTTCAATAATACAAAACATTTTATGCAATAAAGGCATCTTTCTGGGACTAGAGGCATTGGCAGAAATATTTCCCAACATACCAGACAAACTATCCATCCGCCCATCTTAATCTGTTTATCCAGATCCAGTTGGCCACAGACTAAGTACAGATGTCATGTACTTGTCTCCAGGCACTATGATTCTCATGCGATCCCCTGGATATTTCCCCATGCCAGATTGGATATTAATTCCATCCAGTGTGTTCTGAGTTTGTTCAAGTTTAGACATGCTCAGAATACCTCTACAGGGAGGTGTGTGGGGGCATCATGGAAGACCCTTTCTGGTATCAAATGGTGAACCCCCTCAACTCACTCCTTTCAGCATGAAGGAGGGAGAGAGCAGATGCTTTTGTCCAACCACTTCTGGATTTACAAACCTTTCACCCTGACCTGAGCCCAGACACCCTGTGATAGATTTTGTGAATTCTGGGATAGCAAAGGAATGGCCTACATTCTTACCCTAAACTTAACCAATCCCACACCTCTTGCCACACCTCTTGCCTAAATCTAACCAATCCAACCAACAAAGGCAATGAGTACTAGTCATTGATAGGAACAGTAGGGTGGGTCACTCCTTTTGCCTACAGAATCTTTCATGACCATGCAGCCACTGGTCAATCAAGAACTTTGCATTCGGACCCAGTTCCCTCTCCATCACAGCAGTCGTGTATAATGACCACATCACAAATGCCACACTCCAGGAGTTGATCTCACACGTCATTGTACCCTCAGTGTGAACTTGAGGCACCTGAGTCTTTTCTCTTCAAACTTCTTCAACTACTTTTATTTTCAAACCGGAATAACCAAGGGGCTGTTCTGGAAATGCCAAAATTGTGATGGTTGAAGCTTACCTCAGGAGGAGTGGATTAGACTTGTGGAGACAATGACTTGATATTAGTCTTTCTCACAGAGTAGATGCTAGTCAGTGCATGCTTTTATTGGGCAAGATATTTTTGAAATTTGAATTGGGGATGTCTAATGTAGATTCTAGATATTGTATTAGATACAGTATGTGCTTGAAGGACTAATGCTAGGTATAACTGGTATGCTGAGACCTTGGTGTCCTTGAGTAAGGCACTTCCTTTAAGGCCCCTTGGTGGTTTCTTGAAGGTGGCCATAGATCCTGACTAATGTTAGATTATTGAGGATGATATAAATTTTTGAGAGTTTAGATATCAAATAGAAATGTATTGGCCAGTATTCTTTTTTCCAGTTGCATCAACATCGCAAGGGCTGATATTGTTTTTACCTTGCGAGAGTGTGTGTCATCATGGTGAAATGCGGTTCTGGTGACACCAATTCTAGCACGAAGAGCTACAGAGGCCGTTTGGGGTATATTGTAAGGTGTTTATATGTCATGGCGATATGGGCAAAACAGTACAAGAATCAGTCACAAAACTTTATAGGTGTGTAGTTGACATCAAAATTGAGGTTGAGCAGGACTTCTGATGGGCAGCAAGGAAATGCAGACGTCAGTCACTGAGCTCCCCCATATTAATCTTTGTATTTAGCAATCAATTAGCCAAGCTTCACACATACTACAAGACTTCACTGTTAGCTAAGTTGTAAGTGCAATGTTATACCGCCAGAACTCAAGAATTTAATCAATCTCGGTCGAGTTATTTTGATTTTCCCAGATGCCGGACACGAGGAAAAATGCTGAAGCGACTGAGCAGGCAGAGCAGGAGGACCCGGGTCAAGCAGCCGCGATACAGGCAATCGTCTCTTTAAAAAAACGAACTGTTGGCAAAAATGGATGGGAAAGCGGAGACACAAAACACTGAAATATGCAAACAAATCAGCACCATGAGAGAAGAAAAAAAAGCTGTCATCAACCACAGAGAGCTAATGCTCTGGATGAGCACACTGCTAGCCTGGAAGTAGCGGCTAATAATCACTCCAACAACATCGTTAAACTGGAGAAACAGGTGTCCTAGCTGAGCAAAGAGGTGGTGAGTCTAACGGCAAAGTGTGAAGACCTAGAGGCACGATCGCAGAGATGTAATCAGCGCATTTTTGGTATTAAAGAAAGACGCGAGGAGGGCATGTCCCCAAGTACATACATTGCTGAACTGCTGCGGAAACTATTGAAGCTGGAGTAACCACCTGTCATAGACAGAGCCCAGCATACCTTACAACAAATCTCAGGCAAAGGACAGCAACCGAGAGCCTTTGTGGTGAAGTGCCACTACTATCAAGAAAAAGAAGCAATTTTGCAGAAAGCCTCCACATCACAGAATCTGATCTCTGAGCAGGGAGACAGGATCCGGGTGTTCCTCGACTACATGCAGTCAGTGGCCTGACAGAGAGCTGCGTTCAAGCAGGTGAGACAGCAGCTACGGCAGTGCGAGGGAGTCCGATATGGGACGTGGTACCCAGCCAAACTCAGGATTACAACATGGGAAGGCATGCAGAAAACCTTCACGGATCCAGCAAAAGCAGAGGCCTATGTAAACGAACTTTTCACGGGGTCATAACTTCCACACACTCGTCTGCCACTCTGTTACCGCTGTGGATGAGGGGGGTAATAAGTCAGCCTGGCTGACTGCATGGACATCTTTCTGGGCATTATTCACTTTTTCCCCTGACTGATGTAATTGGAAATATGCATCAATAGCAGTTAAAGGTTGAGCTCCTGTGTTTTTTTTTTTTTGTAATTGTCTTTCTTTAGTTTTGGCTTTTATGAACACATCTCTTATTTGTGTCAAGCACTCTGGACTTTTTGAAAGTAGGCAGGTATATTGCAGGTATATTGCTCATGCACAATATGATTCTATGCCTCAGTTAGTTTCATATCAGGAGCTAGTTATTATTTATGAACTTGGCAGCCTGTCTGGTACTGTTACATTCTAAATCAATTTCTTTTTTCCCCCCTTTTTTTTAGATTGATGCAGATTCACATTGTGACAGAAATTGGTGACACTGTCACATATGACAAACACACACACGCACAAACATACATCGAAGTTGTCTAGATGACCTTGAATGTCCTGTCTCTGTCTCTCTGTCTCTCTCTCTGTCTCTCTCTCTCTCTCTCTTTCTGTCTCATTGTGTCATACAGATTACTGTTAATTTATTATGCTGATCTGTTCTGTATGACATCTATTGCCTGTCTGTCTGTCCTGGAAGAGGGATCCCTCCTCAGTTGCTCTTCCTGAGGTTTCTACCGTTTTTGTCCCCCGTTAAAGGTTTTTTTTTGGGGGAGTTTTTCCTTATCCGCTGTGAGGGTCCTAGGGACAGAGGGATGTCGTATGCTGTAAAGCCCTGTGAGGCAAATTGTGATTTGTGATATTGGGCTTTATAAATAAAATTGATTGATTGATTGATTGATTGATTGATTGATTGATTGATTGATTGAGTGTTACAGCTGTTAAACTAAACTGTTATTTCATTAGGTTTTTATGGGGCCTCAGCCCCTATAGGTAAGATTTTGATCTTGTTATTCCCAATTGACTTAGGATGGGGAGAGGGTGCAGCTTTTCAGTTGGGAGAGGCAAGCAAGGGGTGTTACATGTTGCACTTGGGATTTTTGTAGGGATTGTACAAAATTGTGTGTTTCTTTTTGTTGTTTTCTGTTTTTTCTATCTTTCTCTCTTTCAACCATCCCGTCAAGCGAAGTAAAGTTTTCTCCCATTTGAATAAACTCAAGGCAGATGTACTATTCCTACAGGAAACACATTTACACACATCAGATTTCCCTAGATTAAAAAGAGGTGGTGTGTCACAGGTCTTCCACTCCTAATTCACCCCAAAGTGTCGTGGAGCAGCTACCCTGATTGGGAAAAATGTGCAGTTCATATCTTCAAAGGTTGGCTGATAAAAACAGTCATTTTGGTATTGTCCAGGGCAGACTAATTTACCAGTGGTTTTAGTTAACATCCATGGCCCTAACTAGGACAACCCCTGCTTCTTTAAGGAGCTGTTTGGCTACATCCCAGAGTCGGGCACACACCACCTGACATTCGGAGGGGATTTTAATATGGTCTTGCATCCTTCCCTAGACCGCACCAGAACCCCAGCAGACCCTATTTCTAAATTTGCTCAGGTTATAAAGACCTTCTGCCAGTCCAGTGAGATAGTGGACCCATGGAAATTTAAAACCTTGAAGGAGTATTCCTACCTCTCTGCAGTACATCAGACATACTCCAGACTCGATTAATTAATCTTTTGGATAAGAAAATGCTTCCACTTTTAAGATCAGGCAGCTATTAAAGTATCGTCATTTCGGACTACTCGCCAGTGGTTATGGACCTTTTGCTTCAGGATAATTCAACCACACGTGGCAATTGGCGATTTAACCCAATACTTCTATCAGACAAAGATTGTGTAGGCTTCTTATCAACACAGATCGATTTTTGGATGGCACTGTTAAAAATGACCCAAAAGACATCAATGACCAATTTAAGCATTTTATTCTTCCCTTTACACTTCAATCAATCAATCAATTTTATTTATAAAGCCCAATATCACAAATCACAATTTGGCCTGAGCCAGCCCTAACTATTAGCTTTACTTTCACTTCTCTTCAGATGGCCCCCAGGATAATACATTGGTGGAGAATTTGGACTTGCCCACTATAAGTGATGTGGACAAAGCCAACTTGGAAGAGCCAATATCAGGGCTGCCAACTTTTTAAAAAATCTTGGAGCGAGATTCAGCGGGGCTGATTGTCAACTGATTAAGTAGATGCGATCCTGATCCCCTGCATCCTAACGGATTTTTGGGGAGCCTGCTGGAGATGGATGGGGCCTAATACCTTACATACAAGTACCATACAGAGAGAGACAATGGTGGTATAGTGGGGGTCTGGGGGTCCTCCCCCAGAAAATTATGGATGTGGTAGATGTGATTTCCTGCATTCTGGTGGGTTTAGGGGTAGCATTCTGGAGACTTGCAGGGCCTTCACATGTGAACCTGCATTCAGCTCAGAGTGATTGAACCAATTAAAACCAGAAACTAGGACTTGCCTATGTGGCGTATACAGTGTTTACCCTATATGCACCGTCATATGACCGTCAAAAGACTACTGTTAAGCACAGACAAACATGCTGCACGCACAACAGCGCAGCATGGCACTCAGTTTGAGCGGAGCCTGTGTTGCGTTCAAGTGTTGTCATGTGAATAACAAATTCCAGGGGCACAAGACAGGGTTGTCCATTGTCCCCTCTTCTTTTTGATCTTGCCATTGAACCATTAGCTATAGCTTTGAGGCAAAACAAAGAAATAGTTGGTATCAACAGGGGTTTACAGGTCCATGCAGTTTTATTATATGTGGATGACCTCTTGTTATTCTTATCTGACCCCGAGGTATGATCCCAAAGTGCATGGACACTATATCACAATTTGGAGTGGCCTCAGGTTACAAAATCAATCTGACAGAGAGAGTGCATTATTCCCAATTAATTAGAAAGCATTCACAATGTCCTTTTATCCATACCCATTCAGAGTTACAACTGGCCCCTTGACATATTTGGGAGTCAAGGTAATGCACCGTTACAGAGAACTTAGAATTTTCGACAAATTATGAATCAAGCTTGAAATGATCTCAGGTGCTGGTCAACTCTCCTGTTATCCTTAGCTGGGCACATCAATTCAATAAAGATGATTATTCTACATACATTTTTATACTCCTCCGAGAACCGTCACTCCTCCGAGAACCGTCACCTTATCGTGGTGGAGGAGTTTGAGTGCCCTAATGACCCTAGGAGCTATGCTGTCGGGGGCATTTTGCCCCTCGTAGGGTTTCCCAAGGCAGATTGGAACGGATTGGAACAGACAAAGAACGGTTCAAAACACCCTTCATGATGGATAACAGAAAGAACCTGTGTACCCGGCCCGGAGGGTTACCAGGGCCCCGCCCTGGAGCCAGGCCTGGGGTTGGGGCCCGTGGGCGAGCGCCTGGTGGCCGGGCTTTCACCCATGGGGCCCGGCCGGGCCCAGCCCGAACCGGCTACATGGGCTCGTCCCCCTGCAGGCCCACCACCCGCAGAGGGATCCAGAAGGGTTCGGTGCAATGTGGATTGGGCAGCAGACCAAGGCGGGGGCCTTGGCGGTCCGATCCTCGGCTACAGAAGTTGGCTCTTGGGACATGGAATGTCACCTCTCTGGCGGGGAAGGAGCTGGAGCTGGTGGAAGAGGTTGAGCGCTACCGGCTAGATATAGTCGGCCTCACCTCGACACATAGTTCCGGCTCTGGAACCCAAGTCCTTGAGGGGGGGTGGACCTTCTCCTTTGCTGGAGTTGCTCCGGGTGAGAGGCGGAGGGCCGGGGTGGGCTTTCTGATAGCCCCCAGACTCTCTGCCTGTATGTTGGGGTTTACCCCAGTAGACGAAAGGGTTGCTTCCCTGCGCCTTCGGGTCGGGGAACGGGTCCTGACTGTTGTCTGCGCTTATGCGCCAAACAGCAGTGCAGAGTACCCGCCCTTTTTGGAGTCCCTGGGACGGGTGCTGGACAGTGCCCCAACCGGGGTCTCCATTGTTCTGCTGGGGGACTTCAACGCTCACGTGGGCAATGACAGCGAGACCTGGAGGGGCGTGATTGGGAGGAACGGCCTGCCTGATCTGAACCCGAGCGGTGTTCAGTTATTGGACTTCTGTGCGGGTCGCAGTTTGGCCATAACTAACACCATGTTCAAACATAAGGATGTCCATCGGCGCACGTGGCACCAGGACAGCCTAGGTCGCAGGTCAATGATTGACTTTGTAGTCGTATCATTTGACCTGCGACCATATGTTTTGGACACTCGGGTGAAGAGAGGAGCAGAGCTGTCAACTGATCACCACCTGGTGGTGAGTTGGATCAAATGGTGGGGGAAGACGCCGCGCAGACCTGGCAGGCCCAAGCGAACAGTGAGGGTCTGCTGGGAATGCCTGGCGGAAGAACCTGTCCAGATGATCTTCAATTCCCACCTCCGGGAGAGCTTCAACCGTGTCCCGAGGGCAGAGGGGAACATTGAGTCTGAATGGGCCTTGTTCCGCTCTGCCATTGTCGAGGCAGCGGCTGCAAGCTGTGGCCGCAAGGCAGCTGGTGCCAGTCGTGGCGGTAATCCCCGAACCCGCTGGTGGACACCAGAGGTGAGGGGAGCTGTCAGGCTGAAGAAGGAGGCCTACAGGGCATGGTTGGTCTGTGGGTCTCCGGAAGCAGCTGGCGGGTACCGGCGGGCCAAGCGGAGTGCAGCAGCGGCGGTCGCGGAGGCAAAAACTCGGGCGTGGGAGGAGTTCGGTGAGGCCATGGAGGAAGACTATCGATCGGCTCCAAAAAGGTTCTGGCAAACCGTCCGGCGCCTCAGGGGGGGAAGGCGGCAACTAGCTCACACTGTTTAGAGTGGGGGCGGGGAGCTGCTGACGTCAACTGAGGACATTGTCGGGCGGTGGAAGGAATACTTTGAGGAGCTCCTCAATCCCACCAGCACGTATTCCAGTGAGGAAACAGAGACGGGGGTATCGGGGGCGGGTCGTCCAATTTCTGGGGCAGAAGTTGCCGAGGTAGTGAAACAACTCCGAGGCAGCGGAGCCCTGGGGGTGGATGAAATTCGTCCTGGATATCTCAAGGCTCTGGATGTTGTAGGGCTGTCTTGGTTGACACGCCTCTGCAACATTGCGTGGACATCGGGGGCAGTGCCTCTGGAGTGGCAGACCGGGGTGGTGGTCCCCATTTTCAAGAAGGGGGACCAGAGGGTGTGTTCCAACTACAGGGGGATCACACTCCTCAGCCTACCTGGTAAGGTCTACTCCAGGGTGCTGGAGAAGAGGGTCCGGTCGATGGTTGAACCTCAGATTGAGGAGGAGCAATGTGGTTTTCGTCCCGGACGCGGAACCGTGGACCAGCTCTTTACCCTCGCCAGGGTGCTGGAGGGGGCATGGGAGTTTGCCCAACCGGTCCACATGTGTTTTGTGGATTTGGAGAAGGCTTACGACCGTGTCCCCAGGGGCATCCTGTGGGGGGTGCTCCGGGAGTATGGGGTTGGTGGCCCTCTGCTAAGGGCCATCCAGTCCCTGTACCGAAGGAGCACGAGTCTGGTTCGCGTGGCCGGCAATAAGTCGGACCTGTTCCCGGTGAGGGTTGGACTCCGCCAGGGCTGCCCTTTGTCACCGGTTCTGTTCATAACTTTTATGGACAGAATTTCTAGGCGCAGCCGAGTGGTGGAGGGGGTCAGGTTCGGTAGCGGGAGGATCTCGTCCCTGCTTTTTGCAGATGACGTGGTCCTCCTAGCTCCATCGAACAGTGACCTCCAGCTCTTGCTGGGACGGTTCGCAGCCGAGTGTGAAGCGGCTGGGATGAGAATCAGCACCTCCAAGTCTGACGCCATGGTCCTCAGCCGGAAAAGGGTGGATTGCCCTCTCCGGGTCGGGGGGGAGGTCCTTCCTCAGGTGGAGGAGTTTAAATATCTCGGGGTCTTGTTCACGAGTGAGGGTAGAATGGAGCGAGAGATGGACAGGCGGATTGGGGCGGCGTCGGCAGTGATGCGGGCGCTGAACCGGTCCGTTGTGGTGAAGAGGGAGCTTAGCCAAAAAGCGAAGCTCGATTTACCGGTCTATCTTCGTTCCAATCCTCACCTATGGTCACGAGCTCTGGGTAGTGACCGAAAGAATGAGATCGCGAGCGCAAGCGGCCGAAATGAGTTTCCTCCGCAGGGTGGCTGGGCTCAGCCTTAGAGATAGGGTGAGGAGCTCGGACATCCGGGAGGGAGTTGGAGTAGAGCCGCTGCTCCTCCACATTGAGAGGAGCCAGTTGAGGTGGTTCGGGCATCTAGTAAGGATGCCACCTGGACGCCTCCCTTGGGAGGTGTTTCGGGCGTGTCCAACCGGGAGGAGACCTCGGGGCCGCTCCAGGACACGCTGGAGGGACTACATCGCCCGGCTGGCCTGGGAACGCCTCGGGGTTCCGCGGAAGAGCTGATGGAAGTGGCTGGGGAGAGGTCTGTCTGGGCTTCTTTGCTGAGGCTGCTGCCCCCACGACCCGGACCCGTATAAGCGGAGGACGACGACGACGACGACGACATTTTTATACTTATTTCAGACAGTTCCCTTTTTTTTTTTGCCAAAATCATTCTTTAAAGAACTAAATACATAAGCACATTCATTTGGAATAAATCTATACCCCGTGTATGTAAAATTGTTTTGGAGAGGCAAATGGTGGTCTTGCAATGCCAAACCTTTTATATTATTACTGGGCAGCCAACATTCATAAATTAACTATATGGTATGACAATTTTGGGAATAGGGAAGGCCCTCTCTGGGCCCTTATGGAACAGCAAGCATGTGTGCCGGCCACCCCAGCTACTATGTTTTGTGGCCCTCTACCACTGGCTGCAGGGGTCCATACAGATAACCCTGTTATCAAAGACACCCTTCGTATAAAATAATAGAAATATGGAGCCAAGTCCGTAAGCATTTTGGCCAAACACAGGGTCTTGTATCTATGCCTTTTACTGCAAACCCTCTTTTTAAACCTTTTGATTGACTTGGCCTTCCAAATCTGGTTTCAGAAGGGAATACACTGTGTGGGGGACTTTTTTACAAGTGGGCTATTCAGTTCGTTTTACGATTTTGTAAAATATACAGTGTACCAAAATCAAATTTTTTACTTACAAATCCGCGATTTCACTCGTAAACACTTCACATCTAAACCTGTCAGCCCGCTTGATGAGTGTCTAAAAATTTAGCCTTATCAAACAGGCTGCATGTCTAAGGTGGTCTAATGGAGTGTTACTCTCTGCAACACCTGAAGGAACAGTGGGAGGAGGACTTGGACACGGAGCTCTCTGAGGAAATCTGGCAAAGAGCGATCCAAAGAATCCATACATCCTCAATCTGTGTTAGTCACGGATAGTTACAGTTTAAAGTACTAAACCAATTACATCTCTGCAAATCCAAATTAGCCCAGATATATCCTGGTACTGACCCAAATTGTATTAGATACCATCAGGCCCCAGCCGCATGTTCTGGACTTGTCCAAAATTGCACACATTCTGGTCAGAAATATTTAACACATTCTCCTACGTATGCAAAAGAAAGGTTAACCTAGATCCTGTTATCGCAACATTTGGAGTTGCCCCTAGCAACAGCGGGATATCCAAACATCAATCAGACCTAATGGCATTCTCAACTTTACAAGCCCGCAGGCTTATTCTGTTTAACTGGAAATCTTCCATCCCTCCATCCCACTCACGCTGGATTCACAAGGTGATGTCATTTCTCAAGCTGGAGAAAGTCAGGTGCACAGTTCAGGGCTCTTTGAAAAAGTATGAAAACACATGGCACCCCTTTCTAGATTATTATGCAAATCAGAATCAGAATCAGAATCGTTTTTAATCGCCAAGTACGTTCGCACATACAAGGAATTCAGTTCCGGCAGGTGGTAACACTCTCAGAATAAGGTACAAGTGATAAAGAACAAGAAAGGATGAATTTGATGCAACCACTTTAAATTAGTTGTCTCCTACATCTCTAGCCTTTCCTCTTCTGCACCCTTTTAATCTTCTTTCCTGTGGACCGCACTGCATCCTCTGCCTTCATTTGTTTATCCTGTTGTTATTACAAGTAATTATTGTGCAAAGTACAATGTATATTAGATGTACAGGGTATCGGTTAATGTACAGCATGTATACTGCAGTGCTACACTGCTATATTTTCTGTCTTGTGTTTTGTTTTGGCTTTATTTGTTTTGCTCTATTTTCCACATTTTGCCAGAAAATCAATGAAAACACTTTGAAATAGATAATGAAGGTTGAGCTCGAAGATGGGTGTGATTCAAGTGTGTAGGAAGTATGGAAGGGACCAAGGGCTCAGAGGTGGAATGGGTCGTCCACCAATTGGAAGATTGGCAGGTCAATCCCCAGCTCCTCCAGCCCACATGCTGAAGCATCCTTGGGCAAGATACTGAACTGCTGGCAGCAATGGTTACAGTTAGTAACCATTGCTGCTGGCAGCAGTGGTTACTAACAGTGTTAACCCTGAAATGAGGGAAACTCTGAGTTGTCCGTTTCAAAAAGTGAGGTAACTCAAACCTGAGAAAGAGGGGTAACTCTAGCCTGTTTGGGAGAGAGAGGTAACTTAAGCTCTCGGTCAGTTACTGCAGTAACAGACTCTATGAACCTAACCTGGTTGGGACCAGGTTTTTCTCAATGAACCTCGAGTTTCTCTCTGTCTCTGCCCTCTTTCAGAGCCACACACTCCATTTGATTTCCTCATTCATTCAGTCAGCAAGCAAGTTTTGGCGTAGCGTAGTTCTGCTGTCTGTCATTTAAAAAAAAATCATTAAAAAAATCAGTCAGTATATTAGAAGTCCATTAGGCACAGTAGGTGGCGACTTTTTTCACTAACATGGCATGTCCTTTTGATAACGATCCAGTGGATGAAGGTGCAGCATTACTGCGCAGAGAATTAAATGTTCGTCGGGAGATGGTTATCAGACCGTGCATAGATGTTCTAGCATTTCTACATCTTTTTGAGCTGTACCGTTTCACGTCACAGTCCATCATCTACATACACAACCTAATCTGTGCTTACATTTGCAACAAATCGTAGTCATGCTCTCACATCCCAGCAGATATTGTGTGTTGCGCTGCGTTTCTTTGCAGTTTTTTGTACAATGTCGGTGATGCTGAGCACTTGAGTAAGGCAACTGTATGCAGGGCGGTCAGAAAAGTGTGCTCGTTTTACAGGCATCTGCCTTCTTTCTGTTGGCTGAGTAGAAGTCTGTGTTAGTTTAAATAGGCTTAATTATTTAACAGAACATGATATAGATGAGAAGACATTTATGTGTGTGAAAACAGCATTATGTTGGGGATAAAACAACTGCACAGTCAAACAGCCACTTAATATTAACTTTACAATGTAAAACGTGATCAAAATGAGGTACCCCCATGAAATTATGCCGAGGTCTTACCTGTTTGAACAATGTTTTTATATTTCATCCTAAGCTGCTGCCAAGTGCGCTTCTCCCCCACGGGATTGCACCTAAATGAAATAAATTAATAGGCTACCATTCAAGCAGTTTTCCCTGTAATATTATTGTGATTGCAAAGGACTACATTTAAACTTACGCACTTCTTTTTGAAAACGCGTGCAAACTCGCCGTATGAGCGCATTAAGATTTCTAATTGTAGTGGGGTGAAAAACGCAGCCCTGCTCTTCCCTGTTGCCATGGTGACTCGTCGAATCGGGGCTCCATTGATGCTGGCTTTTTATAGTTGTGGTGCACGCGCTTAACTCCGGGTGAAACTACTCCGAGTTGATTAAACTGATTCAAACCAGCTGTTCTGGAACCAGAAACTCAGAGTTTCCTATCTCAGAGTAGATCGACTCAGAGTTCAGGATTAGACTCAGAGTTTGTTGAACCTGCTTTGTGAAACGGACCCCGGGTGAACTACAGGTCACCCTGCAATCAAACTTTATTAGCTAGCACTAGCATGTTCCTGAATCCCTAGCTACCACCAGCGACTGTAGTTCACCAACTTACTGTGAAAGTAGTCACTATGTCAGCAGGCTTTCTGTTAAGAAAAACAGAACAGAGAATTAAAAAAAAAAGAAAAAACATACCAAAAGCTTAGTCAATAATGACCTCATCGTGAGTAGTGATTTTTGAAGCCAATAATAGTTCAACATATCCTTATACGTTTTTTATGATATGATGGTTTTTGCGCCCTATAAATGTTACGTACTTGATGTAAAGTTGAGCACTTAATGTAGAGTAACAGAGGTTGGCTTTAGGCAAAACATGGTGTACAAGGTACCCTGGGTGCATTGATTGTTGACATCCACACTGTATTATGGTCTTTCAGGCCTGCTGTTTATGATGTATTCTGTCCCTATAATAACTCAGCAAATATTTTAATGTGATGAACATATGTCTACTGGAGCTATTTGCAGGTACAGTGAAGAGGAAACCGGACATGTTGTCATTTGTGTTTGTTGAAATGCATCATGGGAATGTGTGCAGCTACCTTTAGAGTGAACTCTGCACATAACACATGGATCAGACTGGATTGTTGCCTGTTGCATCTTTCCTAGGGCTGGGCAATATGAACATATTATATTGTTATCGAGAAATGAGACTTAAATTTTAGATATTGTTGTAATGTGATACGGCATAAATGAATAATGTAAATGTGTCAACTTATCAGACTTTTCTATTTGTTTTAACACTTTACTTAACCCACTTAACATTATATCCACATTACTGATAATTATTGGAAAAAATCTCATTGTTTAAATATTTTCTGGAAAAAACAACAACAAAACAAACAAACAGAAACAAAATTAGTAGTCATCCCCACAACTTTGTTGCTTCAGAGAGGGTATTTGGTCTGAAATATTATGTTAGATTTTCTCTCCATGTCCTAGTATTGATGAGGTGTTTTTGAGGAGGATCAAAAATATCAAGATATATATGTCAAGTATCGAGATATAGCCTAAATATATCATGACACAATTTTAAGGATGTATCGCCCAGCCCTAATCTACTTGTCTTTTCTCCTTTCCTCTCCGTCTTTGTCTCTTCTTCTCTCTTCATGTCTTTTATTTCCTTTCCTCTTATATTTTTCCTTCTCTGTCCTTCCTTTCTCTTCCTCCACCTTTCCTTCTACCTTGATCAATATTCTCTTCTTTCCTCCTGTCGTCTCTTCTCTCCTTTTCTCTCCTCATTTCTCCTTTCATCTCCTCCTCTTTCCTTTTATCTCCTGTTTCCTTTCCTCTCCTTAGTCTCCAGTTCCTCAGTGAATGAACCAGATTAACACACTTTTTTGCAATGTTTTTATGAAAGAGTTTCAAAGTGGGCACCTAAATGAGCGACTGTGGCTCAGAGGTAGTGCGGGTTTTCCACTAATCTGAAGATCAGCAGTTCAATCCCCCCTCCTCTGGTCTTCATGTTGAAGTAGAGCAAGATACTGAACCCCCAATTGCTCCCGATGGCTGTTCCATCGGTGTGTGAGTGTGTAAAAAACTGAGTAGTGGCACCTTGTATTGTAGCCTTGGCCACCAGTGTGTGAAAGTGTGTGTGTGAATGGGTAAATGTGACTGTGAAGTGGTCAGATGACTAGAAAGGTGATATACAAGTGCAGGTCCATGTGGGTCAAACTAGTACATTTTCGGGTGTTACTGTAATTCTCTGCTTACAGTAAGACTGGAGATAAAATGCTGTGATGACAGAGATTTGCTTCATGCTTTGCTCACCTGTTGGTTACTAATCCTTGACGTCAGCTTTAGAGTAGACTTCTGGTTCTCAGTCACTATCTTTGTGTGGCATATGTGTCTGCGTGTCTCATGAATACCTCACAGGATGGAAAAATGCCAGGTTGGGATTAGAATTTGGGCTCAGCCTCATTTTAGTAGAAATAAGAACAGTTTTTTTGTTAGAGTTAAGGTTGTGTGTGAGTGCATTTGTTCTTTTGTAGTACTTTCCCCCTGGTTTGCTATGCTAAATATATCACATCCTTAATTATATGCTGTTGAGCTGCAGGGAGTTCCTGCATACATGTATAATCCAAATCAAGTGACAATGCGTGCGCACACACACACGCACACACACACACACACACACACACACACACACACACACACACACACACACACACACACACACACACACACACACACACACAGGACCATAGATTTAAGTAGATCTAGGGCAGAGGAAGTAAAAAAAAAAAAAAAAGACATACAGTAAGATGCACCAACTTGTTTCATGTGACTTGTATTTTGATTATATCCTGATCCTGACAACCAACCACCAGGAATTCACATTTTTGTATAATAATTTTGCCAACATGGCAGCAGATCAAAGTCTGATTGCTTTTTGGCACATCTGTAAAAATATATTTCTACATTGATACAGCAGTGCTTTGATGACTGTTGTATTTCATAGTGCGGTAGAATATGTGTTTTCATCAAAGACTGTAAAAAATAATGGACGTAGCTGTCGTGACATCACCCACTGGTTTGTGGACTCTCTTTTTGAAGCCTTGAGTTTAGCATTTTGGCTGTTGTCATCTTGTTTTTTGGAACTAGAATTGATCATATTTGGGCGAGAGGATGGAGCTGTGGAAGAGCGAGGGGTGGATCTTACTGACAAGCTGAGGACACTATCGGCAGACAGCCTGTCACTCAAAGCGTCTCTGCCCTTAATTATGTGTAACTTTAAGCTTTGGTAAAATTGACTGCAGTTTTTGGTAACTGCGTGCTAGCTTTGTTTGTCAGCCCCAGAGGTTGCTGCAGGTTTTAATGTAAGTTATTCATAGACAGAGATGATTATGTTAATGAAGACACACTGTATATCCTGTGTACAAATTGAGAAGAGTGTTTATACATTCCAGCAAATAATGATTAAAACCCCTCCTTACATACAGAGAGAAAAGGGTTTCAAACAGTTACATTTTCTCTTTTTAAGTGTATTTTTCCAAGTATTTTTATGCATCCATGCTGGCAATAACCGTGGCTGGAGGCATTATGTTTTCGGGTTTTCCGTCCGTTCTGATTAGAATTGTGTGGTTGAAGGTCAAAGGTCAAGCATTTTGTGTGACCTCAATATGTTTTTGGCCATAACAAGAATTCCTATGCTAATTTATTTATTTATTTGTTTATTTAACAGGGACAGTGCACAGCTCTCAGCCATATCAGAGTTAGCTACTAGCTAGTTTTCATCTGTAGTTCCTGAGCAGGAACAGAAAACATATAGTGTTAAGACGGGAATCTAACACTATGGTATAAAACAAACAAGCACACAGGAATACAAACAAATATAAAATAGATCATAATCACAAAACAGCATCTTCAACAACAACAATAACAAAGTTTCACACTATTAAGACACAATGGCAACAATAAAATCATAATGTTAAGACACGACAATACAATGTTAAGACAAGACAGTACAACGTTAAGACACTACAATAACAACACGCTTGTGAACCAGTGGACAGTGAGCCAGTGTTTGAGTTTATGATTGATTGGTGCATGATTGGGTTGATTTTAGCCATGATTTTATCTTGGATTTAAAGCCAGTAAAGGATCTTGATCTCTGATCTTGCTTGGTACTGAGTTCCAAGAATTTGTGGCTCTAACAGAGAAGGCTGATCTGCCAGAGTCAGTAGATCTGTGCTGTACTGCACAGTCACCTCTGCTGGTTGTCCTAGTTGTCCTCCTGTTGTCTGGGCGCAGCGATATGAACTTTTTAATGGAGGAGCAGCCAAGTCATTAATTACCCTATACACTAGACTAACATCAGCAAGACACACAAAACTATCAAAAGTTTAAGTCAAGAGTTTAAGTCTTTGAATGATGTTACAGTGAGGATAACTTGATGGCTTTTTGTCTAGTGCCTTGAGAGTTTGTTTATAGAGCGTTTGTAATTGAGCAAGTGTTGTTTTTCCTGCTTGTGACCAACTCGTGATGCAGTATGCAATATATGAAAAAATCATTGAGTGCATATATAGTTTGGTGGCATCTAAGGGAAGCTGGTTTCGGATGTATCTAAAGTTAATTAAGTTGATTTTGACAGTTTTATACACCTGCTTTATGTGTTTCTTAAAGGACAACTGTGAGTCAACAGTAATTACCAAATATTTAAAATGTGACACAGTCTGGATTTTTTCCCCCTTTACAATGATGTCTGGCTGGTTTCCATTTTTTCTTATGTAAAAGTACATGCATGCAGTTTTACTGATGTTTAAAGTCAGGCAAGACTGTGAAAGCCATGTAGAAATTTTGGACATCGCTACTGTTATTTTGGCTGCCACTTCACATCTGTCTCTTCCATGTGCAAGGATAACCGTGACATCCGCATTTGAGTTTCAACTTCAGGACATACAAGTGGCAGTTAGTTAACATAAACTAAAAAATAAAGGGCCTAAAATTGAGCCTTGCGGGACACCAACAGAGCAGTCAATGAATGATGACATCTTATTCCCAAATCTGGTGCATTGTCTTCTCATAGTGAGGTAGGACTCCATCCATTTGATTACATCAGCAGAAAAATTAAAATTTGACAGCTTTGAGAGGAGAACATTATGGTTTACTGTGTCAAATGCTTTTTTTCAGATCCAAGAAGACAGCTCCTACAGCACTCCTACTATCTAGTTTTGGTTTGATTTTTTTCAATAAAATAACAGGTAGCAATTTCAGTCGAATGGTTTTTCCAGATGCCAAATTGCATGGGAAAGTTAGTTCCACTTTTTCTACTATCTTCGATGCCACAGGCAAAATACTGATGGGCCTATAGTTGGCTACATCAGTTGGTTCACTTGTCTTAAAAATGGGAACTACAACTGCAGCCTTCCATGCTGCTGGAAAAAATGATTGTTTTATTGACAAATTAACCAAATGTGTAATGGGGTGCTGAGGGAGTGAATATTGTTTTTTTGTTTTTTTAGAAATGTTGAATCAAAGGTCACGTGACCTGTAGAAAAGATGGCTGCCCGATACCTTTTCGCTCCAGCCCTTTTCCCCTGCTTTTAATTATTAAACTACCTACGGACAACTTTTTACTAGTCTCTGTGCCTGGCACACACTCTGGATTCTACCCGAAAAATGCCGAGCACCAGATCGTCTAAACCTTAGGACGTTCACCACAGCAGTGACGAGGACTCTCCAAGTGAGCCGCAAGCTGTGTGTAATGAGCTAGCCACAATGCTAACCGCCGCTATGGAAAAGCAACGAGCTTTCATCAAGTCACAATTCACGAGCCTGAACGGAAAGTTAGACGACATAAAGACCGACCTGACCAACTGCATCAAGGACGTACAAAAATTACGTGTGGATTGCAATGACCTCTCTAAAAGAATGACGCTTGCTGAAAAGAACACATAATTGAACAAATCAAACATGCAGAGCTTTGAAGCTAAGTTAGCTGACCTGGAAGACCGCAGCCGGCGCGACAACCTGCGCATCCTGGGTCTCCCCGAGGGAGCCGAAGGCCCGAATGCTGTCCAGTACATTTCTTCTAATCTCCCGAAATGGTTCCCCAGTCTGGGTGAGCAGCCGATTGAAATCATGAGGGCTCACCGCATCTCCCTTTCCAGCAATAACTCTAATGGCTCTCGCACTCTTATCTGCAAGCTCCTGCGCATTACTGACCGTGATAAAATCCTTAAAGCAGCAAGACGTTCTCCTCTTCGGGATAACGGGAGGGACATTCGCTTCACCGCGGATTACAGCCCCTTCACTGTCAACCGGCGCCGATGTTTTTCTGCTGCCATGGAATCGGCGAAGAAGCAAGGTTTTCAAACTTTTCTACTCTACCCAGCCAGGCTTAAACTGTCTCGGGGCTCCCTTCACCGCACCTTTGACTCCCATACAGAGGTAGAGGATTTCCTCAGCGCACTAGACTCGTCGGAGGCCGGCATCAGACAGGGCCCCAGTCATAACATCCAGCAGCAGTGTTCCCCCTCCGATGGATGTGATGGGACCCCTCAGGTGATCACTTTATGACTGGGCCTCGGCTTGGTAGTGTAAGAGACAGTGGACTGGTCGGTTTATTTTTCTCTTGTTATATATTTCTCTATTAGTATTGTTATTATAGTTATTATTTCAACGGGATAAGTAGTAAAATTTACCTTTCTTATCGAACATAATGTCTGAGCCTTTTTATATCACCAGTCCTATTTACGTTTATAATGGAGTGAGGCAACAATTGCTGAAATTTTCTTTTTTATTGACTCACCTGGCTTTGATTCTTGTTTAGGACAGAAAATGTAATATATGTTAGGTAGTTTCCTATGGCTGCCCATCAGGCAGCATAAGGTAGTCGTAATGGAACGGGCTGTTTCGATGGTAATAGCCATCTTCCCTTAGTGTCAGGTGTCTATAATTATTTTTTAGGGATGGGGATTATATTTTTTATTTTTCTTTCTTATTTTCTCTGTCACCTCCTTTTGGGTGGCTCTACAGAGTTTTGTGGCGACCTAGGCTGGGTGGGTTATAGTTCTGATATTTTTATCCACTACAGGCCTATTTTGGTTAATTTTCCTTGGCGCTTATCACTTATATATACAGAGTGGGGTCGCTTCCATGCAAACTGGATACTCTCAGTGATTGATTCTATTGCTCCACAACCCAAGTTATCATTAGAATGACATCTTTACAGTTAGCCAGCTGGAATACGAGAGGGTTAAATGGTCCAGTTAAACGTTCAGCCTGTTTAGACTTCCTTCACAGGAAGAATATTGACATTGCATTTGTTCAAGAATCACATCTTAAAGCTGCAGATGTACATCGATTTGCTAACAGATTCTATTATGTAGTAGCATCTGCTTCTTATGTTTCCAAAGCCCGTGGCTCCCTTATAGTTTTAAATCGCTCCCTATCTATAAATATCATAGAGAAATTTGGTAGTACTGATGGGCGAGTTTCATTGATAAAAACTTCTATTGAAGGTCGTAAAATAGCTTTCTTGTCTGTTTACGCTCCTAATCAATGTGACCAAGAATTCATCCGCTACCTATCCACAATACTTTCAGAGCTGCATGACTATGCATTGATAATGGGAGGGGATATGAATGCTGTTTTGGATCCCAATTTAGATCGCTCGAGTCCACAGGAACAGCATTCCCATTCCCAAATCTCTGCATCATCTTTTCTGTCTCAGATTATTTCAGATTTTAATCTGTTAGATACATTCAGAGTGGCTAATCCTACAGCCAAACAATACAGTTTCTATTCAAATAGACATAGAACCTACTCTCGTATAGACTATATTTTTGTTTCATCTGCTATTTCAGTAATACATGATGCAACAATGGTGCCTTGCCCATTGTCTGACCATGCTGTCATATTGGTCAATCTTACCCTACTAAATACACCTACTAAAGCATCCCGCTGGCGTTTTAACACCACCCTGTTGGAAAATACCAATTACTGTAATTATATTGGGGTTGAACTTGCTAAATTTATAGCTGTAAACTCTGGTACGGTGGATGACCCTCGGGTATTCTGGTACGCATTGAAGGGATGCATTAGAAACTTCACTATAAGCTTTGCTTCCCATCTCAATAAGACTCGGCTAAGTAAAATTAATGAATTAGAATCAAAGCTTGAAGAACTGGAAAAACAACAACAATTAACATTCTGTGAGATCCGGAAACAAATTATTCAGGTTACACGTATAGAACTTGATTCCCTTCTTAGACGTAGAGCCGAATTTCTCCTACATAAAACTAGGAGAAATTATTACTTTAACGGCTCTAGACCTAGTCATCTGCTAGCCCAGAGACTGCGATATGATGACAGACATGCTACGATCTCTGCTATTAGGTCTAGTCACAGTGACAACGTTATCACAAACCCCAAAGAAATTAATAATGAATTCCGCAATTTCTATTCAAACCTTTATTCTTCTGAAGTTTCCCTTGACCAAAGTAGATGCAGATCTTTCTTGGAAAATCTAAATCTTCCTACCTTAAACCAGGAAGAAGCTGATCAACTGCAGGCTCCAATTTCTCTAGAGGAACTCAAAAATGCCACTCAATTAATGAAAAAGGGCAAATCCCCGGGTTGGGATGGCATCCCCCCTGAATTTTACCTTGTGTTTTGGGATTATCTTGGACAGTTTCTGTTAGAGATGATTAATACTTCTATTGATGAAGGATTTTTCGATAGGGACGCCAATTCTGCCATTTTGACTGTTCTTGTAAAGCCAAATAAAGACCCCACCCTCTGTAGCAGCTACAGGCCTCTCTCAATTTTAAATGCCGAAATTAAGATATATGCTAAAGTGTTAGCTGTTAGACTTGAAACACATATGACCAAACTTGTACATCATGATCAGGCTGGCTTTATTAAAACTCGCCAAGCAGCAGACAATATACGTAGACTTTTACATGTTTTACATTTTTCTCAGGCTATTGCGTCTCCTTGTGCAGTCCTTTCATTGGATGCTAAACAAGCCTTTGATCGTCTGGAATGGGATTATTTATGGATGACTTTGGACAGATTTGGCTTGGGTTCTAACTTCATTAAAATGGTTAAAGTTCTTTATGCTAATCCTTCAGCTATGATCATTACAGGTAATATTTTTTCATCTTCTTTTAGCATCTCAAGGGGCTCCAGACAGGGCTGTGTTCTTTCGCCCTTACTGTTTGCTCTTTCTCTTGAGCCCTTGGCGCAAAAAATAAGGCAGCACCCGTCTATCTCCCCAATTACCTTTTGCAACACATCACATCAATTATCACTATTCGCAGATGATATTCTACTATATTTAAATAATGCCCCTAGCTCCATTCCTCAAGTTTTGGACACTTTCGAAGAATTTAGTGCGTTATCTGGCTTTGTAATTAATTGGTCTAAGTCATCATTACTTCCGCTCAACTCATTCCTTGTTCCTTCCACCATACCATCCAACATCCCATTGGTGAAGTCCTTTAAATATCTAGGAGTGGAGATTTTTCCCTCCTTATACACCACTGTGAATAAAAATTTTCAGGGCATTTTAAACAGAGTTGAAGCTGATGTGAAAAAAACGGTCTCTTCTTCCAATTTCCACCCAAGCACGTATTTCAGTTGTAAAAATGGATATTCTACCAAGGATCAATTTTTATTCGAATATGCTTCCCCTCTCACCCTTTCAGAGTTATTGGGATAAGATCCATAGCCTTATTTCTAAATTTATTTGGAAGGGTAAACGTCCTCGTCTTAAATTGTCAACCCTTCAACGTAGCAGGAAAGAAGGAGGACTGGCTGTCCCTAATTTCAAGATGTATTTTTGGTCATATGTGTTGCGCCCACTATCAGTCTGGTTTGACCCCAATGTGGTAACTTCATGGAGGGCTATTGAGGAGAATTTGGCCTCTCCTCATCGATTACAAGACCTACTGTACTCTAATCTCTCTCTTAAATGCTCAAAAACTAAATTAGGCCCAGTAATGTCTTTCCTTTTGTCAACTTGGCAAAATGTAGAAAAAGCAACTCACAGTCAATTGAAGTGGCATACTCACAGTCCTATCTTTCATAATTTTGCCCTCCTTACTGGAGGTGCCCCCTTTACATTTCCCCAGTGGAGCAACAGAGGAATCCACACTTTGTCTGACATATGTGATAAGAAGGGCCTCAGAGCATTCAATGATTTGCGAACTTCGTTTGACTTACCGGGCACTTCTCTTTTCCTGTATCTGCAACTTAGATCTTCTATGCGTGCCTATGGTGTACCTTGGGGCCATCCTTTACGCACCCATGAGCTACATGCCATCTTAGATGTAGGTGTCCAATCAAGTGGTTTGGTGTCTAAAGTATATGTTCTGTTATTGAACTCTTCTTGTGGTCAACTTGCTATTCATCAGGTGTGGGAAAGAGACCTTGGTAATGTGGATTGGTCTGCTGTCTTGGACAACCTGGATCGTACATCCAAAAATCCTAATCACAAACTTATTCATTTTAACTTTATACATAGACTATACCTCACTCCAAGAAAACGTTACCTCATGAAACTTGTATCCTCTCCAAATTGCCAACTATGTTCCCTTGGCCTCATGGGGTCATTTTTACACATGTATTGGGAGTGTCCCGCAGTTACTACTTTTTGGAAAGAGGTTGCATCTACCCTATCGAATTTACTGGATGTGCATATCCCTTGTTGTCCTAGGCTGCTGATTTTAAATGACACATCATCACTGGTTCTGTCTCCCGCCAAACACTACGTTTTGTTTTCGGGCCTCACAGCAGCAAAAAAGATGCTAGCGCTTAGATAGAAACCCCCCCATACACTCACTCATGTACAATGGCTGACGTCCTTTTTGAACATTATACTTTTTGAACAATCTATAGCCAGAGTACATGGGGCTACCGAAAGGACTATTCAGGCATGGACCTCTGCCGCAGGTGAAGTTAAAAAGCTGCTGACTTGAACTCTTACTTATAAACTGTTTGGTTGTACTGAAGTGCATTTTAATTTAAGGCTGTCAGTTAATGATTTTGTACATCATTAAATACAGAGCTTTGGTGGGAGGGGAGGGGAGGATACTGGTCGCCACAGGGGTGGGGGGTTCGACCTTGTATGGTCACAGTGGGGGAGCAACATTAATATGTCTATTGTTGTAAGCTTGTTTCTTCTACCTCTGCTGAAATAATAAAATAATTGATAACAAAAAAAGAAATGTTGAATCCCACTTAAACATATATTTTGCCTTTGAGGACTTTAAAGTGCTTACGATTTTGCAAACTTTACTTTGGGGAACTTCAGTTATCTTTTTCTCACTTTAATTTTTATTAATTTTCCTCATTTTTACATATACATCAACAAACACAACACACGTGCCATTAAAGACAACAGAACAAACAAAGAAAATAAAGAGAGTAATGTCCTGTTGGGAGCTACATTCTTTTTTTTCCCCATCTATTCTCACAGTTTCATCCTTTTATATCAGTTGTCCTTTCAATTGTCTGTCGCTATTCGAGGTCCTGAAAAATGTCCATTTCAGCTACTTGTCCTCTAGCTGTGCTTCTTGCAATCTCAAACAATGTGTCAGTTTTTCCATTGTATAGATTTCCTTTATGAACTTCAGTTATCTTAAAAACTGGTTTGGTAAAATCTGGTGCTGTGACTCAGTAAAATAAGTATTAAATGCAGAGGCAATTTCATTCAGATCATTGGTTAAATTTCCCTAAATTTTCAGTTCATGTCCCTTTCCCTGATTTTGCTTGCTGTCTTTCTTTGTTAATTTATTAATGTTCCTCCATATCAGTGGGGTCTGCCCATTGGTCCGACAATTCATTGTTCCGACCATATTAAACCCATTGTTCCGAAGTCCTGTTGTTCCGAAATCATCATGATGCTCTGTGGTTAATGTCTGGTTAGGTTTAGGCACAAAAACCACTTGGTTAGGGTTAGGAAAAGATCATAGTGTGAATTAAAATGAAAAAGAAAGTGGCAAACACAAAAGCCGTGAGCCTGCTTCGCCTCAAGCCTTTCCCAGCTGACCCAGAGCTGCACCATCAAGGCAGCTCCCGCCGGGAGCTGTTCAGCACCACGGAGAGCTCCCCACACAACCCGAACCCCAGAGTTAACAACAGGAGGTTATGGTGTTTCATTCTCTCCTCTCTATGACATGTATCTCGACCAGAAGCCTACTTTTGTTGCGTTTGCTGATCCTCTATGGTACATAAATACAGTATAGCCTAGTATAATCACATATCAGAACAACTGGACATCGAACTAATGGGATGTCGGACTAATGGGATGTCGGACCAATGGGCTGTCGGACCAATGACATGGCGCCCATATCAGTTTACTATTTCCTTTTCCTTCTTTGATAATATCCATAAAAAAAATTTGCCTTTTCTTTCTTTAGTTCATTCACTACTTTGTTACGAAGACTTTTAAAAACTCTCACTTTTAAAAACTGTCATCTGTCATTAATTGATTTTGACTTCAGTGCTGTTTTCAAAGCATCTTATGGCGTCTATTTTTAAATGTTTTGGTGTAATTTTCTTTAATTCTGTTTAGGGCAGGGCAGGGTAAGTTACCTGTGAAAATGGGGGTGTTCAAACACCCCCGTTGTTGACAGAAAGTTGAACTTGCCCACCGTGACGCTCAGTGTCGCGGTGACACAGACCTCCTGTCAGTTTCTGTACACTGACATCATTTGCCTCAGTGGAAACAAAGCTTGTATTTACCGGTATTTCACAGATAAGAAACAATACATTGTGAAGACAGTAAGCCTCCACTAACACTGAGAACACTGCTAAAAGTTGCTGCCAGATTATTGCAAAGCTAAACCATTGTCATTGGTTGCAGTCAGAGGGAAAAAGCCACTGTCATTGTTATTCAGTCAGTATTTTTTTACAAGATGAATGGTATTTATTTAACATGCAAAAAGTCTGAATAGATTTCTATGACAAAAGTCCTGAGTGACGTTTTTATCATCATATTTGGTATTTTGATGCTCGTAAATGTCATCATGCAGCTGAAAATCATGTGTGGCTTGATTTTTTTTTGGCTTGGCCAGGGTCTGACATTAACGGTTGCCCGAATGCCCGGGGCAAGTAAAAATAGCCGGCAGGCCAGGAGACCCTGCGCAGACATGCCCGATCGGGCAAGCAGCACCGATTCAGATTTTTAATTTTTATTATTTCTGATCGCAGGGCAGGAATTATACCACGGCCAAATGGCCAGTGCCGTGGAGTCCCAGGTGTGTGGCCGTAATGCCCCTCCTATGGTCAGTGTAGCATGCCCTGTTTTTTATGACAAACAGCATAGCAAGGCTACGGCTAAGTTAACGTAACGTTACTGATACTCCGAGAGACACACACACACACATAACGTTACCGGACAGCCTATCAGTCCTTAGCCGCTAACGTTAGCTCATGTTAGCACAATTACCACACAGAAACTTTTACGGAGGGTCATAATGTGCTTCTAGTGACTGTCAAATCGCCAGCGAAAGTTGTTTACACTGCGTACACGGAGATGGGACAAAGATCCTCTGAGAAGGAAGACGGTTCACTCTGCTCTGTCACCAGGAACAAACTGGGAGGCAAAGATCCTCTCTGGGGAAGAGGGTTCACTATGCTGCAGGGTTCACCAAAACGTTTTTTTTTTTTCTTTTAATAAATTGAACACACATTAAAGAACATACAAAATCCTTTAGAGAATTAATACTTATAATACAATACAATAAACATTGTCTAATTAAATGAAAGAAGAGGATTTTTTAAAGTCAAATAAAATATTGGGGATTTATGTAAAAAATATACACAGTGACATATAAATAATTATATAATTAAAGATTTGTAGGAAGTAAGTAAGAACTGGAGTTGGTCCCCGGATGCTGCAGCTGCCCACTGCTCCCAGTGTATACAGTAGGATGGATCAAATGCAGAGGTCAAATTTCGTTTCAATGTATGTTATGTGCTGAGAAAGAACAATAAAGAATCTTCTAATTATAATTTCTTAATAACTAGGAGATAACAAAAGAATAAAGAGATTTCAAAGACTTAAAAAATAAGGGACATGAATCAAAACAACAAGAAACAAGATATATCCCCAGTCATGCACACCCAGTTTTAATAAACTCAGTACTGTTTTTCAACACATATATTGTTTTGTCTTCATTCAATGTAGTTAGCACATATTGTTATTGCGCCATTGGTTTTGGCCTTGGTGCCCCACATTTTGGCCGTGATGCTCCAATAAATTTGTATTTATCAAAGGCCAAAAATGACTTAATTCCAGGCCTGTAATCGTGTATTTCCTCTCCTGTTTCTGTCCTCGGAGGGGCCAGTTGCAGTGTGCTGCTTTTTTATGTGCTGCTGCCTCCATTGGCTGAGCGTCTCTGCTGACGTAAGATATAAGTTATGAGCGAAAATATGCACCACACAGCCAGAAAAAGAACCTCTTAAGCAGGGCAAGTAAGAATTTAGATAGGGCAAGTAGATTTGAGAAGTACTTGCCCGATAGGGCAAGTAGGAAAAAACCTCAACGTCGGACCCTGTTGGCTGGAAGCACCGGCGCTCTGTTTTGGTCCCAATTTTTGGATTTGTTGTTGACGCCACTTGACAGCTCTGCTGCTGGATGATTTGCAGTGCAGATCCTTTATATTTCCCTCAAACACACACACACACACACACACACACACACAAACACTCGCATAAAGTGTTGCCTGCTGCTGAGTCACATGGCACAGCCCACCATGCATACTATTCCCCTGAAGCTTCTTGCCATTTACTGAACACTTCCTTTGGTTAAATCCAGCTTCAGACAGCAGAGAAAGAAAGAAGAGAGGAGTTAAGGATGTGTGAGAAAGGAGGGGACGGTGTCAGGGATAAAATGAGGCCATACTCACTGCTCAGTCCCACTGGCATGTGTCTCTGCTCACTGACAATCAGCTCAGCTTTTATACAATTCTGTATCTGTTATTTTTGGTAGTGTTTAATAACATCCTTTATGGGCACCTCCTGATCTGGCCTGGCAGCATAGAAACCATGGCAGTGAATGCAGCTTATGTTGTGCCTGTCCTCTATCCGCCAGAGTTCAAGTGACATCCTTTGTATCTAGGACAATCCTGAAATCTGGAGGAGCTAGATGAAATGTCAGGAGAGGATTTATCTTCTGAGAACCATGAATCCATTAGGTACTGTACTGATATTTCAATGGATGAATGAAAACTTTGACCTGCTAGTGGGGCTAGATGAAAAGTAAGAGGATCACCAAAGTCACTAGGGTTCATTCTTTGGAGACTATGAATGTATCAATGTCTGTACAAATGGCAACTTTATGTCAATCCATTCATTATTAAGATATTTCTTAACTTAGCCGCAGGATTATTTGTAATGGGTGGCATTCGATTTTTGGAGGTGGGCACAGGAAGTTGATACTTGAATCAAATCTAGGCCTACTCCATATGCTGCCCTCAGCCTACAGCATTATAGATATGCAACTGTAATAAAAAATAAAATAAAGGCATAGCCAAATAAAATTTTTGCACCTTGTGAATTGTATTGGCTACCTTGAGTTTTTTTTCCTTAAGAGAGTATAATGACTAGCAATTTGGGCATTAAATGCAATTTCATCACCTCTAACAGCCTACATTCTCACGCTAATGCAGCCATGGCTTTATGTCGTTAAGGGCAAAAAACCCTGTTGGTTCTGGTTGATCATATTGTAATAATTTCTAAACTTTTTATGCCTCTGGGCCGGCAATAGCCGTGGCATTATGTTTTTGGGTTGTCCATCCGTATGTATACACCCCATCCTTGTGAACATAATGTCTCACGAATGCCCCAAGGAAATTTCTTTAAATTTGGCACAATGTCCACTAGCACTCAGTGATGAAATGAGTAGTTTTTGGTGGTCATAGGTCAAAGGTCGAAGTCACTGTGACCTTGTCTGTCTCATTCTTGTTAACACAGCATCCCAAGAATGCCTTGAGGAAATTTCTTCAAATTTGGCACAAACATTCACTTGAACTCAGTGATGAACTAATTAGACTTTGGTGGTTAAAGGTAAGGGTCACTGTGACCCTCTTGGTGTTCTTCAGATACCTTGTCTACAAGGTATCTGAAGAACACCAAGAGGGAATTCAAATTTGGCACAAATGTTGACTTGGACTCAGCAATGAACTGATTAGATTTTGGTGGTCAAACTTTAAGGTCGGTGTGACATTGCATCAGTCTCATTCTTGTGAACACAATATTTCAAAAACACATGAAGGAAATTTCTCTAAATTTGACACAAATGTTCACTTGGACTGAAGAATAAACTGACTATAATTTTGCGGTCGAAAGTCAAAGTGTCAGTGTGACCTCACAAAATATGTTTTGGCCATAACTCAAGAATTAATGTGCTAATCATAACTAAACTGCACACAAATGTCAAATAGGATCAAAAAATAAGGTGATAACATTTTCTATCCAAAAGGTCAAAGGTCAACTTCATTGTGACATCACAATGTTCTGCAAAAACACTTTCTACAACATAATATTCAACTCCATAACTCAGGCACAGAAGAGGTTACGTTTGGTCAAATCCTGAATTGGTGACACTAATCTTGGGTGTCCAACATGAAACTGTACTGATTGGATAGATCTGTGCTGCCAGGGGGAAGATGTGTGTGAAGCATCCATGTTTTCACAGACATGGATGTATACTGTAAAAGAAATTTGACTGGTGGGCATACAACCGCAGGGCGGAAATTCTAGTGTTTAAATGTAATATTGGAATTACCATGCCACTAACTACTGACAACAAATTATGTTAAATATAATCAGGCTAAAACTGGTGGGGTGGGATCAAGATGCAGCAGTGGGGACACAGAGGTCATTCAAAATGGGCCTCAACCCTGAACGCCTGACCATTCCAAGTGGTTGCCCATTCTAAGTGGTATTGCAGTACCTAGAGCCTTGCTGCTAGCATGGCTGATAAAAAGTAATAAAAGTAACATTTGGGTTGATCCACCATCGAAGAAGACACTTATTTCATCTTTATGGTCAAATATTCCCCCTCAGGTCATCTAGTTCTGTTATGTTCGCTTGGCTCAGTGCCTAATGACTACTTAACCACTGCGGAAGTGGCCATTGTTCTACTGGGGCCCAGAACATGGAGAAGGTCCAACATCATAACCATTACCCTAAGGTGATCCCAAACCAGCTGAATGAAAAATGACTTCATTGTTTCTCCACACTGTACATACAGTGTTCAGTCACAACACGTAACTGGTAACTGGTTGTTGTATGCTTTGGTCACGCAAATTATTTGAGTTGTTAGTTTCTCATGAAATATTTTTAATTGTTGTTAGTGAGTCAAGTTACACTACATTATACATTATGTATAAGGGCCATTAAACTGTCATGTTGCCCTTTTCCAAAATTATTAACAGGACACCAAAAACTAAACAAATCCATCTCAATTTTAGCCCGACTAGGGCTCTATGTATAGACTGAATCACTGTGAAGTTGCACCAACAAAAGTAGTCACTTCCTGGGGGACAACTGGCAAGTCATTTTGATTTGACTTGTTAATTTTTTGTTGTCATTTCAGCTGTAACTGTAAGGTTTAAAGATATACAGCTAAACATGGTGGTCCAACCTATCTGGCATTTCTGCTGAGCTTACTTTATGTACTGTGTTGCTTGGTTAGTGTCTTTGATGAACTACCAGCATAGAAGCTTAGCAAGGTCCTGCTGTGGATGGGGCTGCAACACACATTTGTATAACCCTTCAATATCAGTTTAAGATTATGCAATATAAAAAGCAGCTGTAGACCAGCAACTGCCATATTCTCCTTAATAAAATTACTTTTTTTGTCAATTGATTCTAGTGATTGGTAACAGCTTCAGTTTCCTATCAGAAATTGCTGTCTGGTGGCAAGATAAGAGTTGAAAATATTCGAAACATAGCAAACACTTAAATTTATGTTGATTTTTTTTAGGTGGATTTTTTTTTTTTAGGTGACTGAAAACTAACCAGATGAGGCAGCTTTTGCTTAGTGCCATTTAAGTTTATGTACATGTATGTACATGATGTAGGGATTTTCTACCAGCAAGTTATTGTAAACAAACTTGATTTGGTCTATTGTAAAATCATTAGAGTGTAGTGTCAAAACAGAAAGGCATCTTTGTAATTCCCCTTAGCTTATAGTTTCTTCTCTGATGCACAGCTTGTGATGTGACACAGGCTATCACAGAGTTACTGATGATAGTGAGCTTTGGCCGTCAGCAGGGGAGTGTAAATGAAAATTCCTGTTATTGGGGGAATTTGTTCTTGTGCCTGAATGTAAACTCAGTGGCACATCATTATTCACATTTCACTCTGACTGTTATAGCTGAGCAGATAAGCAAAGAAATCTTTCAAATCTGGAAAGAAGCACCAAAATCTGAGTGTACCTCTTGGGTCATTCTTTTGAAAAATCCCATTAGCCACATAAATTTCAAAATGGCTGCCATTTTTAAAGATGGCCGCCATTTCAACCATCGTTTACAACAGAACTTCATTTTCTGGGCCAATTTAAATGATTCTGGTGTCAGATTATAGTATTAAAGTTTCTCATGTAAATAAATACTTACCACTTCTCCCATGTACTTCTCTCCATCACAGCCAGATAGAAATGATGGGTGCTTCGTGAATTTATGGTCACATGACAACAAATTGCACAGTAGCAGATAAGCCGCAGATGTAAATTAGCTATATAGCTAACTCGGGCTGAACGGTTGTGTTTTGGGTTAGGGTTAGGGTTATAAACTAATTTAAAAGTGTGTGGGTCAACTTATCCACTGGCTCATCTTAAGCCACTCTCCCCTACGCCATGTGTAGCAGCCCAGAGATCAGTAAGCATAATATTTTCTTTCAATGGCTGAAATATGGTAGAGGGAAGCTTCTTGGCCTCTCCAATACAATAAATCTGGCCTCTCTGTGGTCAAAAATGCATGATTAGATATCAAGATTTTACTTACTGGACAATTTTACACAAAGTTGCCCCCAAAATAGCATTTCTGGGATTGAATTGGCAGCCATCTTGATTTTTGGGTGGCTAATGGGTTTTATCAAAAGAACAACCCCCAAGGAGTATTTGTGCCAATTTTAGTGCTTCTTTCCGCTTGTAAAAGATTTTACTGAAAAAATGCAATTAGCTGCTTAGCTATTACTATCCTTTACATTTCAGAAGAAGTGGGGTCAGTGGTCATAGGAATTCGTGAAATGATCTTGACCCCTTAACAATGCATTTTGTGATGGTAGCATGTAATATGTTAAATTATGTGGTGTGGTGGTGGCACCAAAAAATGCTGGCTCTTTAGCTGCTAGATGTTTTACTTTCTTCACAAAGTTGCTAGCCTTGTCTGTAGTTTATTGGTGCTTGTCAGGTAACTTACAGTGGGTTTAGCTAAGGTTTTTTGCTTTTTTGCTGTTGCCGCTCTTTATGAAAGTGGAGTTTGTGGGATGGATATCCAAAACAGTGAGCTAAAAGAGGCTAAAAGCTAGCTAAAGAGTAACTGCAGGGTTTGCAATAATTTATTGTGGGTTGGTCACTACAGATTACAACCTTCGACATATCAGACATGTGTCAGTTTACTTTATCCACTGGCAAGTGGCCCCAAACTTGATCTCTCCTCAGTTAGCTACAAATGCTAACCCAGGGGCTAATTTCTTGGTGTATAATTAGTCCAACTCAAAAACAAGCTTTTTTATTACTTAAGTAAAATTTAAGTATATTTAGATAGCTTGAGGAGGCTCCTGCTTCTTGCTCGGATGAGTTTTTGCCAGCGTCTGCATCTCCCAAATCTCTACAACATTGGTAGCAAGGCAGAGTTACAAGCATCAACCTTGGGAGCAGAGAAATTAAGACAACAGCGAAGTGCAGCTCTTAAACCACTTGAGGCTGGCTCCAGAAGCAAGTCACTCCCCATAGACCTCAGTGTTAAATGACCAATTACACAGCAGAAATAAACATGTTTACAACCTAGTACAAAAACAGCGTCAGTCTCTATAGCTAAGTTAAACATTCATGACAACTGTAATGGCTGGCGGCACAGTGGTCTGGTGGTTATCACTGTCACCTCACAACAAGAAGGTTCCGAGTTTGAATCCATCAGTCAGCTTGAGCCCTTCTGTGCAGAGTTTGCATGTTCTTCCTGTGTCAGTTTTGGTTTTCACCGGGTACTCCAACTTCCTCTCACAGTCCAAAGACATGCAGGTTAATTGGTGACTCTAAATTGACCGTAGGTGTTAAGGTTACTGAGAATGGTTGTCTGTCTGTGTGTGTCACCCCTGTGATAGTCTGGCGATGTGTCCATCTGTCGCCCAAAAACAGCTGGGACAGGCTCCAGCACACTCTATACCAGGATAAGTGGTTACGGAAAATGAATGAATGATGACTTTTTATATAACCCACCTGTTTACATTTCATAAATGCTTAAAGATGTCTGCCAATAGTGTCCTTCAGCTTCTCAGTCAGATCCACCTATCGCTGCTCCACAGCTCCACCCTCTCGCTAAAATATGGTCAATTCTGTCTGGAAAAAAACAAGATGGCAATGGCTGAAATGCCAAATTCGAGGCTTCAGAACGGGAGTTCATAAACCAGTGAGTGTTGTCATGGTAGCTACGTCCATTATTTTTAGTTTATGCAAAGTTAGCATGACCCATAGTCAAAATAGAGTATCAGATGACCTAGATTTGAAATGACTCTAATTTAACTTTAGTATTCCAATATCTGTGGGGCAGTGGTGTAGTGGTTTGCATTGTTGCCTCACAGCAAAAGGGTTCCTCATTCAACCCTTCCACGAGTTTGCATGTTCTCCCCATATCAGTGTTTTCTCCAGGTACTGGAGACTCTAAATTGTCTGTAGGTGTGAATGTGAGTGCGAATGGTTGTCTGTCTCTATGTGTCAGCCCTGTCATAGTCTGGCAACCTGTCCAGGATGTACCCTGCCTGTCGCCCAACATCAGCTGGGATAGGCCCCCCAAGTGCAGCTTTAATCTGTAATATGCTTTGGAGCTGGTACTGATAATGACCAGTAATATTCGGTCCCTTATGATAGAAAATAACGGTAAAGGGAAGAGAACACAAAATACTGTTTTACACCACACACATTTTGAGCATTCGAGTTTGGTTGTCAGTGAGACAAGTTTTGTGTGGACTGAGGAGACTGGGACATGCTCAGCGATAGACTACCAGGAGAAGGTATCATTCTCTTTGAGCTGCACATGCTTCTATTTATAACAAATAGCTGCAATAACTCAGAGAGGTAGGAGCAAGAGGGGTGGGGGGTGGGGGGTGGAGCATTGGGAGTCATATGACCTACAGCTCATTCCAGAGATAGTGGTTGACAGAGTGCTCAGTCTCTGCTCCCATCTCTTACACCAGAGCTGCAGAGCATGCGGAGGATGCGTTGCAACACCATCAGACAACTCTAACAGATTTTTGGGATATTGTCTATAATTACTATCACTAAAGGACATAACGACATAGCACATTTAGGAAAACAGCTGAGAGACAATGCCAGAGGAGAAAGGTAATGACGACCTTTAATAACCTTTAACAAGCTATTTGTTGTGTGTTTACCCACTTGTGGGAGAAGAAAGTCTGTACTGATTTACCCGTATTAACCAGGATTTACCTTTTACCATTTCACCTCCATCTTAAATAGACATTATTTACTGTTTTACCACAACAAATTATAAAACTCCCACAATTCAAAAATATTGAAATTATTCAGAAGGATGCCATATGAGTGTGTTTGTGTTTACATCATGTTTCTTTGTAAGTAGTTTTTTTTACCTTGAGCTAAACAGGCCTCCTATTATGTAACCCCAGTCAGAAGCGTGTAGCACTTTCTGTTTGAATATGGTGTGCAAATGTGAATAACAACAACAACCCTGTGGTAGCAGGCTGAATGCTTATGCTGCAGGTTGATATTCTGTCTGCCTGACTGCAACATCCTTGGCAACAAAAGTGTTGTCTTGGTCCCCTGCCTGCATCTCTAACACTGGGAGCTCAGCCATTTGGGCTGCTTACAGAGGGGAGAGGGCCAGTTGCTAAGAAGAAATCACTATGATATTCCTGTAGTGATTCACAGTGTGTCTTTTGTATCGCTTAATGTTGCTGTAGTGACCTTTAGGAGCTTTAGTGTATTTTAATTTTCTCTACACCTACTGTATGTCCCGAATATAGACTTAATGTTTTGACATAATATTCTTATTGTGATTTATAGTCTGCAGTGAGGGTGAAAATAAGCTTTGAAGTAGAGGATATACTACATTGATTAGAGTTTTTTGGTAGAAGATTGTGTATTGACAGTGATTTTAGAAAAACAAAAAATACTGGCACCAATTATTTGGGTTGCACTATTCCAATGTATCCTCATACAACAGTTTGTATGATATCCTACAAATTTCCACCCCATGAATTATGTTATGTCCTTAACGTCAAGTAGCAGAGGTTAGGTTTAGATAAGTAAAGTTGCTGTGGTGAGGTGTAGGAGAGAAAACATAGTGAGGACATACCTCGCAATGACCTGTGTTTTGTGACCCATCCACCATCCCAACCTGCCTCCTAAACGGACTGCTCGTGACTGCTACCTTCATTACTCATCTAAAATACGTGGTTTGTGCACGAATACTGGCATATTATTATGTGGGTTGTGTATATGCTTTGGTGCATTACTTTCTGTGGAAAAACATAAGAATCACTGCATGAGAACAACCTGACTATTAGAGCTTGAACGTTAATCTAGATTATGATTTGGGCTTTCAACGATTATGAAAACAAAATAATCAACATAAATCGATGTCAGTTCACTCATGTCAGTTTCCTCTCGTTGTCTTGTGTTGCAAGTCAAACGCACCCGGAAGCCGCGCATGCACAATACTACTCCCTCCTCTATTCACTCCACGAGCCAGTCAAGTAGGTGAATTACGAATAATGCGAGAGGCAGGTGATCGCGGAAGATTTCAAAAATAGCATGCAGAAAATGGCAGAAGGAGAGTAGGAGAAGTTGGTGTGTGTGTGTGTGTGCATGTGTCTGTGTGTGCGCGCACAAGTGTCTGTGTGTGTGCGCGTGCATCTGGGCCGAACTCCGCCATGTGCGATACAGAGAGCAGAGGAGAATTGTAAACGCACGACCATGTAGACAGAAATGACATACCGTTGTGTAAACAATATAAGTCATCATTTGCACCGCATAATCATATGCATAATCGTGATTTTTATTTTGACCAAAATAATCGTGATTATGATTTTTTCCATAATCGAGCAGCCCTACTGACTATTCACGTTTGGTGGTTCGAATCAGGGTGGGGGCGGGGGAGCCCTTCTGTGCGGACTTTGCATGTTCTCACATGTCAGCCTTTGTTTTCTTCGGGTACTCTGGCTTTCCTTCCACAATTCAAAGACATGCAGGTTAGGTTAATTGGTGACTCTAAATTGCCCGTAGGTCTGAATGGTTGTCTTTCTCTAAGAGTTAGCTCTGACCAGGTTGTACCCTGCCTCTCGCCCAATGACTGGGATAGGCTGGGATAGGCTCCAGCCCCCTGCAGCCCCCTGCAACCCCCAACAGGATAAGCGGGTACGGAAAGTGAATGAATGAATTAAAACTCTATCAAAAAAATGCATTTACAAACTCGTGCAGTACAATCCAAGTCTCATTGCGTATGCTCAGTACTTCAAAAACACATGCAATTTTGCTAAGACGTAATAGTTTTTGTTAAAAGTAGATGGAGATTGTGTTTAACTACAGCAAAGCTATATCAAAACATGTGTTTACATACTCTTACATAACCTGTGCAGTATAATCCAAGTCTCATTTTGTATGCTCAGTACTTTACAAACACATGCATTTTTGCTTAAACATAACTGCTGTAGTTAAACACAGTCTCATGACTTTCATTCATGAGGACTGTTGACCATTTGTATATCAGTTACTCACCATGTGTCACCTGGAATTTGTGAAGAAAACCTGTTTTTTTTGGCATTACTTTATGGTGAACGGAGAATCCAAAGGCCAACATTTTTATGAATGAAAGTCATTGAAAACAGTTATGTTTCAGCAAAAATGCATGTTTGTGAAGTATTGAGCATACAAGATGAGACTTGGATTATGCTGCATGAGTTGTGTGACAGTTTGTAAACACATGTTTTGATATAGTTTTGCTGTAGTTGAATGTGGTCTCCATCTACCGTAATGAAGAACATTTGCCTTTTTTGGATTTTACCTTCACCGTGGATACACAAATGGATACATTTAGATGCAAATGGTCATTTTGTGGGTGAAGTATCCCTTCAAGTACTTTAGAGAATGTATTGGTCATGACTGACCCGTACTCAGTTGCTTGTGTAAGTAACCTCACTGTTTCTCTTTATAAACACACCACAAACAATTCCACTCTTCTCCAGTGTCTTATTCTTGTTAAAGCCGATCCAGTGTTAAATCTTTGGCTATGTGCCTTTGTCTAAATGTGGGGCCATAAATGTGCTTTGTATCAAGCAGGGAGGCGTGTATGCTTCCCTCACAATGTGACAAAGCTTGTAAAGTTTGGTGATGAGGACATACAGATGACCCACACACACACACACACACACACACACACACACACACACACACACACACACACACACACACACACACACACACACACACACACACACACACACACACACACACACACACACAGGCCATGTGCTTCCTCGACATACACAAACACACATACTGTACATTGACATCCTGGACTGAAACACATGCTTCAAGATGGATTGATTGCCTCAGATGTAGATATTTTGTCTTGTTGCAATAAATATTAAAACAAATGACCAACAGCAAAAATGTATAAAAATGGCCATGCTGTCAGGCAGGTACACATACATGCATATACACTTACAGGTATGTAGTCTAGACATTAAGTCAGTGGGGGTACACACATAAACAAACACATTGCGCTTTAAGCAGTAGGCCGTGCCAAGGACAGAGTATCCTGGGTGTGTGATGTAATGGTTGGCTGGTTGTCAGCAGTCACAGCGACGCCCGTCACTATTCTGGACCTGCTAGTAAACTGACGGACACACAGATGGTGTGTCTGTCAGTTTACTAGCATTACCCTGCTGAAATGTTATCAATCTAAAAATTGTAATGAAAAGGTGTTATATTGTATCTTTGTTATTAGTCATGATTTTTATTCCCCCCACTAATAATATGAGATATATGAAATGGCATGCAAATTTTAAGATCATTATTTTTTTACTCACTGTATAATGAACTGTGGCAATGAACATATTTATATTGCACAGATTTAGTTACTACTGTTTCTCAAATAAGAGATAAAAGATCCAGCAGTCTAAGTGATTGGCGTCACTGTGTGCCCACTTAGGGACTGGTGTTATGTGCAGCAGCCTGGTCTCTCTCTCTGTCAGACCGGTCTCCCTCCTCCCTCTGCCTGCTGCGCACCTGAGAGGAGGAGGTGATAAGAGGGACAGGGAGTTAGTTTGTTTGTGTTTTTGTTTACTACTTTGGGGATGACACAATAAAGCTGGTGGGTAATAGAATAGAATACAATTCCTTTATTGTCACTATACCCATGTACAATGAGGGGGGTAGACTATAAAGTCAGTGCATGTGAGAGTTCAGGGTGGTTATGGCTTTAGGAAAGAAACTGTTTTTGAGTCTGTTTGTTTTTGTCCTGATGCACCTGTAGCACCTCCCTGAGGGCAACAAGTCAAACCTTTGGTGTGGCGTCCTCTTTTATATGTTGCAGCCTCTTGCCCCTAATGAGCCGGGTTTTGTTACTGTTTGTATGGAGGCCGTAACACTGTATAATGGTATCTTTGTGCACTTTAATGTCCTTGCATGTTGATAATGGGCTGTGTGTGTGTTGCCCCCCCCCCCCCCCCCCCAGGTGCTAAACCTGGTTGGCATATGCCAGTGTTCTTGCACTAGCTCTGCTCAAACAGCTGACACAATGCTTTCTACAGACAGGCTCTATTCATGAGTCATGCTGTTTTGTTTTTTCACTACAACTCTTTTATTCTCTCCTACACTGGCCTTTGCTGTTCTACATGAATGTACAGTAAGTGTGAAGGAAGCTTTGCTAATCTAATAACTATTCAGGAACACAAACACACATGTATGCATTGTAACATGCTCAGCTGTTCACTGATTTTCTGCTGCATCACAGTGTCTGAAGACGTGATCCCTGCTGTTATACAGCACATTCACCAGACAGATTAATGAGGAGAGCATCGTATCCACTTTCTCTTTTCTCTTTGATTCCCTTTTAAAATACGTTTTGCCATGTCATTGTCTGTCTTCATCTTTGTCTAAAATTACTTCAATCCCTAGGCTAATTTTAAGGTACTTCTTCCTCTTGTCCTGTTTCTGTGTCTCTCTTTCTGCTGATACTTGTAAATTAAACCAAGCTCAACAAGTCAAATCTTTAATAGTGCTTAACTAACATCAAGACCAGTGGCAGGTGAGTTGAACAACATTCATAATCTCTTTACAATGCAATGTGGTGATAGGAAACCTTGGGTCCTATTCATGTAGCTGCAACATGACATGCTCCACCCACCCAAACATCTTTACAGACCAAGTACAACCCCTCATGGCAACAGCACTCCCTGAATGCCGTTGGATAATGCCATTGCCATGAGGTAAGGGCACTTGGTCCTCAGTGGTGTTTGGGGGGTGGTGCATGTCAAGTGACATCTACACAAATGCCAGGACCCAAGGTCTCTGATCAGAACACTGAATTGTAACAAGATGATGAATGTTATTCATTTCACCCACCAATGGGTTTCATGTTTTGACTGATCTGTGTTTTTATGTTGTCTTTTGCTATGGGTCATAAACTTTCATTACGTACACTACAAGAATGATAGGGGGGGGGGGGGGGGGGGGGGGGGGGGTTAGGGATTTGCTCTCATTCAGCCACAACAGCAATAGCCCTAGCTTAAAGTCAGCCTAACAGCAAAAAGGCGTTTGACTGTGTTGAAGTCAGGGCTCAAAGCATGCAATCAAGTTCTTCCACCCCAAACAGGGAAAACCAACTCTTTATAGAGTTAGCTCTGTGCAGGGGGGGCCTGTATGTCCATATTTTAGGTCACACAGAGCAGGATCCCTTTGGAGTTTTAACATAGCAGATATCCAGTTCCATAACTATCTGAAATCAAGAGAGGAATATTATGGCATTTATGCTGATCGGACCTTATAGGGTTTTGACTTGAGGCAATACATGGAAATGTTCCGGTAGAGCCAGCTGCAGTAACACGCGGGCTCATATCTGTAGGCAGGGTTTGTCATCCACGTGGAAGAAATATTCACTGAGTCATTTGTCACACCAATGTCAGGGATCATATGTCTTCACACAAAGAACACATTCATTAGAAAGCACACTAGTTGCCATGTCTTTTTCACTTTGGGCCATACTTGAAAATGTTGACTAATTTAATAATGCCACAGTTACTTTTCTGGTTACTGGTATTATAAATATTGCTACATGTATAAGTGGTAGTTTTGGCAGCAGTAAAACCAGCAATATTAGGATATCTAGTACCAAAACATGCTTAATACTGTTACTCAGGAAATAAGTTAACTTTGTTTATTTCCTACACCTCTCTGTTTATATGAAATACTCTTGTCTTTATAAGAGCTGAAAACAACAAGGGTGCACTGATGTCATTTGCCATATAGATCAGAGGTCAACTTTCTGTAGTGTTTGACCTCAGGGTCCCAGATCAAATGCTGTTTGGGTCAGATTGCAGGCATGACCGCACAGGTGAATGTTAAGGCTTTGAACAGGAAAAACAACTCATGTCTATTTTGTGTGTATCTATAGTTTAATACAAGACTTGTATTCAGAGAACTTTGCCTATAGTCTCTGTTTGTGTCTTTTTCTCGGCATCTCCAAAGGGTGGGATAATGGAATATATTTTCTGTTGGGATGACGGACAGGACACCCTTAAGCAGTGAAATAATAGGTTTAGAAGGCAAGGTCAGGTGTCAGCAGGCTCCTAAATGGTCTTGACATGTCGCTAATCATATATATAGGTGCAAGATCTGAACAGGGTGAGAATACAGCCAGTAAATTTAGTTTAATAGGTCTTTAAAACTTTCCTAAAACCTGCCATTCAGGCCCTTTTTTTCAGTTGCCACTTTCATAATAAAATTCATATTACAATAAGTAGAATTGAAAGAGCCTTAAAACTTAATGGCAGTGCAGGTGTTATATAAAGTGGAAGGATATCTCATTATATAAGTCCAAATCCATCTAAATCCAACGCAGATGAGCAATGTTGAATTCAGATTTTAGCATAAGCAACATAGAGGCTAATTTTCCTGATTAAAATGGAAAGAATAAATTATAGTGTTAATGTTTTTTGTCATTTTGCTGCCACTTCTTTTTTATTTCAGAACTTAAAATAAAAAAGTGCATGACCTAGTTTTTGTAGGCAAGTAAACCTTAGTTCTGGGTAGCTCAAGTGTGCTGCAAAGGTAGCTGTGCTTCCATGTTTTTTTATGTAGTCTAATACCCCTTTTCCACTAAAATTAGCCATGTACACGTGTACATAGGAAAACCCACTATAAATAGGCTATTGCCAGTAGACCAAAGCTGTGTACACACCTCTGTAGCGGACGAGAATGCTGAATGGTGTGTCAACGCTCAATGTCATGAACAAGCTGGAAAACAACTAGTAAACAGTAGGAATCAGCAGGAAGGTCTGTGAAAACTTTACAGTGGTTACTTCTTTTTATATATCTCTTACTTATTCAGTCTCTCTTTCAAACACGGTGCAGGCTAATTTGGATTTATGTTTGAGCCATGAGCCACGTGGTATTTTGTGGTGGTGTGCCATTTCATCTTGTTGGTAAAAGGGCTAAAATTATCACATTCTCCCAGGTGTTGTTCTTCCATCAATGTCAATTGGAGCTGGCACCGATAAATACCCGTGACTACTGCAGAGTCATTTGAACTGGGTGTGAATGCCGATTGTAACCTTTCCCATTACATTAAAAAGCCAGATGTTAGTGAGTGTTGGTGTTTTTTTGTGCAGTGGAAAATGGGCTAGATAGTCACTCTGTAGTTTTGCCTGTCATGTGACTTCTACCAAGGCTTTTTTCCCAAAGCATTACAAAAACAACACAGAGCATAACATACAACACCGTAGTAAGTAAGCTAGCAAAATGAATGTTGGGAGAAAGCTTGGGATTCATGTTTTGGTACCATTAATTTTACCAACCAGTTTACCCAGCAGTATGTCATTAGTTATCTTGCGAAATTCAGGGCATTTGAGTTATCTGGACATGATTCTCAGATTGGACATGGCTGAGCCCATGGCTAAAATGGTGCTAATGCCATAAATGGTGCTAAACAACAGCAACAATGCTGACAGAGCTAACAGTGTTAACCTGGGGGGAACCTGAAGGTGGGCGCTACTCTTCTGTGACAATGCTGACTTGAAATCAACAGTAACTTATGTACAAGGTAGATCTGTGTGTCATCCGCATAACAGTGAAAAGTTATGTTTTGTTTTTGAATAGTATGGCTGTGGATGTAAATGAATGGAGAAGAGGACTGGACCAAGTATGGAACCTTGGGGTACACCACAGGAGATGTACTGAGATCTACTGTTTTTAGTTAGCTACACACATTTTGTTAGCATTTCTGCCCTTGGTTGCATATTGTGGCACCATTTGAGTATGACACACTGTTCTCTGTCTTTATATTAATGCTCTAAATGTCATATATAGGACCTTTAATGTCCGAGAAGTATATAATCAACACGAATTTGAAAAAAATGATGGAAAACGTGAACATGTGTTTACTCATAAGACAGAAATCCCAAAGGTCAACAGCTCGGCCATCACAAAGTACTTGTGCTGTGGTAATGTGAACATTTTGATCCCCTGTCCACCCCTGCCACCTCTGCAAATGGTTCACACCAGGAATGTTGCAGAGAACCATGAGATCCCTGTGAGTGGAGGGAACACTCTATTTTTAGGGAGGTGCTGTGGTGTGGCTTCTTGAAAAGGCATTTGAGATATAACTACTTGTGTGTTCCACTGTGTAGTGGCCTGTAGTTCATGTTTTACATGTGTATTAACCCTAAAATCCCTTTCATGGTGACTCATTAACTAAGTTTTTGCAAGCGTTACTGTAAAACTGTGTTTCTACTGTGTTTTCAGTATCATGTGAAATAGGGAGGTTTTGGGAGGTTCTCAAATTCACTCCCAGCAGCAAACACTTCTTGTGTTTAAGTGTCTTTGAGGAAGACACTGACTGTGTTTTTGTTGGTCATCTAGGTGGATAAATCTATGGGTTTTTCTTCATGATTCATCAAAGGGAGAGGTTATATCTATACAGTGTAGCCACATGCCTATGTTTAGGCAGTTGTATGGTATGTGTGTGAAGGTAGTAAAGTGCAAACCTCTGCCAGTGGTCAGTGTGTGTTCCCAGAGGCTTCCACTGATGTGACTGTATGCAGCACAGATATGTAGTGTTGCATTGCTCAGATAACTGCCTGCCTGGCTGCGACCTTAGGTACAGCAAAATTGGTAGTGGCTGTCAGCCAGAGAACAGACACCAGACAGGCTGACTGATGATATAGACAACTGGTCTTGGAGAAGACAGGGCACTGGTACGCCAATGGGGGGAAGGGAAGGGGACTTTAAGACTTTGCTGCACACTGCACTGACACTCTTTTCTTCATCATAGAAAGGAAACTAATTGTTTGCTTCTCAAGGCAATTGAATCGAACGCAACTGGACTTAGTTTTGTCTTAGAAGACGTTTCACCTCTTATCCAAGAGGCTTCATCAGTTCATGCTTGTCTGACTAGGCTGGAAGTAGTCTGAGTCTAGTAATTGTTTGCTTACGTCACCCATGTTTAACTGAATTATTTCTTCTCTCCCTAATTCTTTGACATCCACTTAATCTTCTGGGGAAAAACTTTTTTTTCTTTCTCTCATTTGCCCTTTCTCCATCTTGTCGGACAAAACTTTCTTCATTTTTATAAGTGCAGAAATGTTTGGGCATTGAATCTAAACCTCTGACCTCCTCATTACAAGTTGTTAAATTAACAGACACCCATTGGTGCAAAATATGCCTTGATGGGTGTAATTTCATATCCATGCATTACAATTGATCTTTTCTTCACTGACTACTATTGATGACTAGTGGCAATGTATGACCAGGTGATCCAAGTGTGTGCTGGGAGATAAGTTTGTAAATGAGTGACTATCAAGCCTGGAGTAGGAAAACATGTGGGCACTATCCAGCAGCAATAAAGGAACTGATAGACTTGTTGGGAACACAGCAGAGAAAATGATACCATCCATATACTTATAGCAAAAAGATAGCTTGTACCCTGATTGCTTGGAATTTTGAAATGCTTGAAACATTAAGAAGCAAATTGATGCCCTGCAAAGAACCCTAAGAAGAAACATAGACTGTAAAATACAATGGACATAGCTACCATGATGTACATCACCCACTGGTTTGTGAACTGCTGCGTTGAAGCCTTAAGTTTGACATATCAGCTATCGCCATCTTGTTTTTTGGAGACAGAAATGACCATATTTGAATTAGAGGGTGGAGCTCTGGGTGAGTTAGTTGTGCTGCCCCCGCCCTTTAAAATGCGTAATGTTAAGCTTTAATAAAATGTAAATGGGTGAGTTATACATACAGTTGTCATGGATGTTGACATTAGCCATAGAGACCAAAACTGTACCAGGCGGTGAACATGTTTATTTATGCTATAAAGTTGGTCATTTTAACATTGGGGTCTATGGGGACTGACTCACTCTTGGAGCCAGCCTCAAGTGGCCAAGGAACTGCAAGTTTTTGGCTGGCTTTATTGTTCAGGGAGCTTTCCACTTCTGAAGGAAGTAGATGCAGCAAGTAAACATGGATTGGGCAGGCCTCTCATTATTCATTTTGTCAGCTAAACAGTGAAGTGCTTACCACTCCCCCACACCCTACTGACAGATTATTGGAGCCTTATTACACACCACTAGAGCTATCACGTTTACTTGCAGCCTGAACAACTTCCCATATTCTACATCTGGCCCAAAAGATCATCTCCTGTCTCCATCTGAACCCCACCCTCCTCTTCTATTTGCTGTTTGAAGAAGTAAAGACACTGGATCTCCCCCAACAGGTGCAAGGGTACAGCAATGCCTGCTAGGTCGGATTGGAAGGCAAAACCCTTCCTAGCTTCCTTGCAAATACCAACCCCTGTTGCCACCCTCCTCCCAACCCTTTCTGCCTTTGGACTGTTGTCTTCTCCAGATGGTTGCAATTAACTCAGCCGCAGACCTTTTTTATGAGGACTTAAGACTTTCTCCTCCTAAATTCTTGTCTTTACTGGTTAGCATGCCCACATATCCGCTCAATAAAGCCCCACCTCCTACCAACAGTAGTACAAATAGGCAACAGTGTCCAACATTCCTATTCTTGTTTTGATTCATTGTGAAAGTCAGCACATTTTCATGTATGAGATCAAATTGTAATCTAGACATATGGATTGAATCAAAGCAGCTTTGCAGATTTTAGCATTATCCAAAGAAAACTTCAGGGATATGTTTTGATTATATTTGGTGATTTCAAGAATGTTCAGCATCACCAAGGCACATGTTTCACTTTCTATTTGAATAAAAATCAGATTTGGGAATTAGACTTATATGGCATACGGTACAGCCAAATAAAATGATGGAAGGTTATCATCCTAGAGAGATCTAAGGAGGTTTGGGAGGTTTTGTTTGTCTTGGACACACAAATGATAAAGCTGAAAAACGCTTTGTTCCTTACAGTTGGTGAGAGGTCCTTGTAAAACTTCCTTAGGAATGTGTTGCTCCTGTAGGTCTGGATATACTGCTGGATGTTTTTACTCTCCTGTTAAGTAACCCCCAACCAAGCTGGTCAAAGTGCTTCTTTGGAGGCACTTTAGAACAATCAAAATTTTATCATAATACACTGCACAAGAATATACATAAAACTAGCTGACTCTGTAATGAGGAGATTTTTGTCTGACAACTAAGACAGAATTCTGTATCCATCGTAACAGGACGAATTTGTCATGGAAATTGGATGTTTGTGATCTGTCTTTTGAATTTGCGGAACTGTTTATCATGATGTGGCTGTCCTGTATGTTATTGCTGTCCAGTGTCTTATAACCATATGGTTGAAGGTTATTCAAGTAAATCAGTCAATCAACATGTATGAACTTCTGTTAACTTATTAGACCATAGTTTACTACATAGAGGACATCAGCAACAAAATACAAACATTTATAATTATTAAAAATGAACTGAGATAAGATAGGCATTTATCGATCGCCAGAGGGTAAACTCATGTGTTGCAACAACACAAGGACAGAAACGAATACAGGTACATAGATATAGATGAATTACTTTTTCTTTTCTTTTTTTTAGATATATTTTTGGGCATTTTTGCCTTTAATTTACAGGACAGCTAAGTGTAAAGGGGGAGAGAGAGAGAGTACAGCCTTGTACATGGGGCGCCTGCTTTATCCACTAAGCCTCCGACACCCCACATTTTAGTCATTTTTATACTTCATAGTTTGAGTCTCATTTAAGTCGACAAAAATTTAAAACATTTTAGTCATTGTGTTTTCTATATGTTTTTATTATCTTTAAACTAATCCAGTGAGGCTAATCCATGTTTCAGAAATTAGAATCACGGTGATGGGTTTTTATAAAATTTCTTTTTTTACAGCTACAAATACCTTCTGCATACTTACAAACTGTCATTTCTCCAGCAGTTTTTGACAGGTTTAAGGGGTGATTTACGAGCACACACTTACTGATCATCATTTGAAAAGCTCAACACCTCTCTATTTATGCTCTGAAAAACTTTGAGACCATAAATAACTTATCTTGGACAACTGATCTGAGTTCAGACTGTTAACCTACAGCACAGCTGCACTCACGATAACTGAGCCTCCGAGCTGCCTGTCAAACAGCATCAAACCATAAACCTTCTCCAATCCAGACTGAGTGGGGTCCTGCGGGGATCAGCTGTGAAGTCCGGCAGCCGGTGGCTGCTTGCTCTGTTCCATTCACCGGCTAACAAGTGGAGCTAACTGCTAACAGACACTGCTGCAACCACCAAACTCCACAAATCCATTCAGCAGCACCACTATCCACAGTCAGACACACATGGCTGATTATCTACTGCTGAATCACAGCTCACAACTCACACCAACAGCTGATGCTGCTCCACTGTGAGTGTTTTTGCTGGCTAGTGAAACATCCTGGTGCAGACTATTTACTGGAGTTTACCAGTCTGTTGCTCATGGGGCATTTGAAGATAATTACAAGCATGACTGTTCTCAGCTTTCAATGTCCAATAGTCCACTGCTAGCAATTTTGTCATGTCTCGTCTCGTCAACGAAAATTAAACATAGATTTTGTCTTGGTTTTTATGATCAAGATCTACTTTTAGCTTATCATTGTCTTGTTTTCATTGTGGAAAAAACATCTTTAATGAAAAATAAGCACTGAAAGAAATGCAAAGGAACTGCAAAGAGACAAAAAATAACTACAGGAACAGGCACAATGATGATACACAAAATTACCTTAATTAGACATTAAATTAACTCAAATCAGCCCAAACAATTACAAAACCACCCAAAGTTTGTCTTGCTCCTATTTCCAAGAGGTGGTGGGGTTCTTTGCATGTGCGCTCATATGTCATGTGTTATGTGCATCTCTGTAACCTCATTTTAGATAATAAACCAAGTTTTACCCTGTTTATTCCTCACCGCTTTTGTATTTGCCCCTCCCACTTTTGCATTTCTAGCGAAGCAATCCCAAACATTTTTTCTGTCAAAACAGCAAGTAACAGTTGATCTGCACCAGTGATGTTATGTGTGTCTCGGCTGTCAGGAGCTACTGCTGAAAAGTGACGTCCTGTGCTTCAGTGCACTGCTTTACTCAAAATATCTCATACACTGCCTGTAAAAACTATATTATCAGAGAACAAACTAGTCATCAAAGGGCAAAACATGTCTTATAAACTAAAGATAAGAAATGAATTTGCCATCCTGTTGGGTATCTTATTTTCTCCACATTTTGAAAGACACAAATTGTTGGTGAAAAAACTACAACAAAATTGCAAATTCTCCTCTCAAATATGCCTGTTATTTTCCCCCATTATAGAGTAGAAAAAAAAGGATAAAATATTGTGGCTTCAAAGCAACACTTACCTTTCTGGAAATTTTACGCTTTTCTTTGTTTAGGTTAAAATGCTATTAATAAGCTGATGGCACACTAAAATGTAAGTGAATTCCGCCAGAGATAAAAACTCATAATTATACCGTTCTCATATGGTTCTAAGAAAACTCCGACCAATCATTGCATTGGCCGAGCATCCTGTCTGTCTTCCCCACATGGAGGCCTCCGACTGGACTGACTTAACCACTCGCATAACATCTGGGCAGGTACTTTTTGTTTGTCTCCAATGTACCATAGGCTATAACGTTATTATGACAACACAGCATCCAGTTGCTAACGGTTAGCCAACTGTAGCCTAACGTTGCCTGAGCGTCCTTGTTTGTTGCCAGTCACCAGTACTATCTAACGTTAGCGTTTACGTTATATTATAAAACTCATCAGTCATCACTGACCCTGGATAAGTTTCAAAACTCCGGTGTTGCGTTTGACTGTGCAGGACAGCTAACATTATGTTTAGCTTGCTTCTAATATAACATATAAAGTTATATGACAACACAGCATCCAGTTGCTAATGGCTAATGTTAGCCTACTGTAGCGTAGCCTCTGAAACATTAACGTTATCTTCCTTGTGCGTTTCCACTTACTAGTAACGTTAACACTACTATCTAACATTAGCACTGTAACCTTATTCTAAAACTCATCAGTCATCACTGACTCCGATTGAGTTTTAAAACTCCTTTCGTTTGACTGTCTTGGTTGTAACGTTACATTTGCTCTCCTCTGCCGTGTATCTAACGTTACCTTGCAAACGCATATGTCTATCATAGATGGAATGAGGATGTAATGGAGGAGGGGGGAGTAGCCTTTGGAGGGAGGTGGAGTTGCAGGAGGAGGGGGATGGCACATTGGAGGGAGGCTGGAGTTGTGGATGTTCAAATTTGTTCTGAGTGAAATGCAAGAAAGGTAAAAGTAGCTTTAACTGTGCATGGAAACTTACAAATGTGAAGGAAGGATGCCCACCAGAAGAAATTCCTTGGTGAGTTCACAGCAAAGTAGCTCTGTTTGACTAACAGCTATAATCACCATGCCCCCCACCTCCCCACCCCCTTCTCGGGCCAATTACCAGTAACCATGGAAGCCTGAAACCAGTCTGACGACACCAGTGTTTCCAGAGAACACAAAGGGCCTTTTATTCAGATGATGCCCCTGTCAGTATTAAAAGGCTGATCAGTATGTGAGCATATTCTACCAGGGTTATGATGAAAGGGGAAAAAGGAGAGGTGTTCTGATCATACCGGATGAGAATGTGTTTCAGCATCTCAGCGATGTTGTTCTCTGTTATATGTTTTTCATTGCTAGTGTTATTACTTTTCTTGGCACAACCCCTACTTCCTCTGTGGAACAACGGAGAGTGACTGCTTGGAAAGTGATTGTGAACTTGTCCAGTTATGACTTTGATCCAACATCAGTGTTTATGTAGACTTTCTAAGCTTTCTACTGTGTGTGTGTGTGAGAGAAAGAGATATCCATCCTCACATTGTTGGGACATAAATCCCATAAGTCTACTCAGTCACATTGTGGGGGCTTGCCTTATGGAGACAAAAAGCAAAATAAGTAATTCAGTTTTAGTTAAGACTGGGTTTAAAGTCACTCTATGCGAAAATCAGAGCATATGAGTTGTCTGGACATGGAGGTGTCTGAGCCGACAACTACTGTATCAGCTAACAGCTCTAATTCCATAGACAGCGCTAAACAATGGTAACAGTGCTAACACAGCTAGCCGTTATGTATTTTATATATTTAGCGTTGAAGGTGGGGCCCCTTTATTCCAATGAGAGTTGCTCATTGGTGCATGAAGCCAAAAAAGCTCAATTTCCACATTATGAAATTATCTGGATTCTCAGCACTGCTTCTGCATCATTGGGCCTATAGAGCAGGCACAGACTTCTCCCAGCAGAGCTGGCTACTTCCGATTTAGTGCTCTGCTAACTTGAATGGGAATAGAATGATTTAATCTTGCAGCTCTGCTAGACTGTCCAAATGTTATCAGACCAAATGGATTAAATTTTGATAGTGGAACAAGTCACAAAAAAATATATTCACGGTTTTACACACATCTCTTTACCAACATACGTTTAACGGAAAAAGTCTTTTTGGGCACAATGGCATCACTTGACGGACTTGGGAGTTGTAATTCCACTGTTTGGCCACAATAAAAATTGGCTTCAAAGCCCAGCACATTTCCTGGGTGCCTGGTGTTAACCACAAGGGAACCAGAGGGCTATGCTTCTACAGCGACACCATCCTGATATCAACTGTAATTGCCATATGGGCACATATGAGCTAGCCAGTGAAATACGCACATGCAACATGCACACGTGACCTGTCCAACTTACCCAACATGTTCTCATCCCATTCAACTTCTCCTAATATCGCCACTTCGTCAGTGGATCTGCATGTCAAAAGCTGACATACTAGGTACCCACCTGCATCAGTTTTGTATGTTCATGGCGTGTCACTTTATAACAATATATATATACATTTTATTAGGAGGCCCCTTTCAAGTCACGCAAGGTCACCTTACAGAGCATAGAAGATAAAAGATAAGTAGGACATCATTAAAACAAAACATCAACATAAAAACAAGTGTAGTGCACAGTGTCCAGTTAGAGTGAATATGCCAGTTTGAACAGGTGGGGTTGCAGTTGGGATTTGAATGATGTGATGGAGTCTGACTGTCTTATGTGTGGGGGAGGGAGTTCCAGAGTCTGGGTGCTGAGCAGCTGAAGGCTCAGGCACCCATGGTACTGAGGCGTGAGGTGGGGATGGTGAGGAGTCCAGGAGAGGTTGAGTGGAGGGTGCGGGAGGGGGTGTATTCCTGAGGGAGGTCACAGAGGTAAGTGGGGGCTATAATCGTTACATGCATAGCATCTTTTCAAAATACACCTCCCCTTTCACAGGAAATGTACAGTTTCTGTTTGTTAAATCCATGCAGCCTGGGGTTAGGTTTAGGCAACAGAGGTCTGCGGTTAGGTTTAGGCAACAAAAGTCTGTGGTTAGGTTTCAGCCACAAAGGACAGTGTTTAGGTTTAGGCAACATAAGTCTGTGGTTAGGTTTAGGCAACAAAATGTTAGTGGTTAGCTTTCGGCAACAAAAGTCTGTGGTTAGGTTTAGGCAGCAAAAGTCAGTGGTTAGGTTTAGGCAACAAAAGTCAATGGTTAGCTTTCGGCAACAGAAGTCTGTGGTTATGTTTACGCAACAGAAGTCTGTGGTTAGCTTTCAGCAACAAAAGTCTGTGGTTAGGTTTAGAAAAAAAAGGGTGTAGTTTAGCCTAAAATAAGTACAGTTGTTCAGAAAGAAATGTAACATCTCATCAGCCTCCCCTTTCACCCGCCCTTTGTGAACTTTCTCGCTCTTAATACTATGGTAGATGCGGGTAGCACTGCCCAGAGTGTATCATACCACCATGAACTGTGTCTCTATGTGTCACTTTGCATCACTGTGCATTGGTGTCCGTGCAGTGGTCCACTTACAAAGGAGCAGTATTTGACAAGTTCGGTGTGAGTGTGGGCTAACTTACCAGAGCAAACCACAAAGAAGCTTGGATTTTGAAACACAGAGGTAGCATGACTGATGTTAGGGTTAGGATTAGGCATGTTATTACGGTCATAGTGAGTGTCCATGGAATTAATTAAGATACTGCAATGTCCCCCTAATTGATTGAAATAAGAAACAACTTTTTTTCGTGTGTGTGTGTGTGTGTGTGTGTGTGTGTGTGTGTGTGTGTGTGTGTGTGTGTGTGCGCGCGCATGTGTGCAAGTCAAAGATAGAGAGACACAGAAAACATTGTTTTTTCATATCCTTATCTGATGTGACATCCAGAGTGATGACTTGGATATTTTTGGATTAAAATAATGTCTTTTTGTACTTAAAAATGGTGTTTTAAGCCTTAAGATCCAAATGGAGACCAACATACTGTGTATAAATAAAGGGGTCACTAATAAGTGTTTTGAAGGCCAGAGATGATGCAGATATTTTGGGATTAAAGTTATTCACATGCAGTATTCAGGATTGTATATTTCAATGTCAAGAAAATATCACTCTCCAAATATCCAGTATTTCCCCCACAATCCTCTTTTTTCATAGTGGAATAGCCTTTAGATTCCACTTATTTAATCACTGATTTAAAATTATAGCCCTATATCTTTCCTCTTATTTTGGAATAGTAGTTTATTGTAGTCCTCCAAACACAGAGGTATGAGGGGAACCCTATACAAGATGCTCCTCATTGCACACATCCAACATATCCTGATAGAATGATTCGTATGATATCCTTCAAATTACTCACCCCACAAAAAACATTATATCCTTAACTTACAGTTACGTAGTTACTGCAGTAATATACGTGTTTCAAGGTATACCCTTACAGGGCTTGACGCTGACTTTTTTCCCAAGGAGCACATGTGCTCCTAAGTTGAAAAAGTAAGGAGCGCGCAAAGAACTTTAGGGGCACAATGTAAATTGATCTAATAATGTGTTTTCCGTAATAAGCGTGATGCAAATAGACATTTACAAGCAAAATTATGTAATGAATTTGTATACAAAATGTACAGAAAGGTAAAATCATCAAGTTTTGAAAAAGTATTGCAATTTAATTTTGTCTTTAATGTTATTATCTTATATATATTATCTTATCGTCCGTTATTACTATCCTAAAACATTCTCCAGGTCCTCTGAAACTCTGCAGGACTTAAAACCTCTTTCACACAGAGCTTTTGCGGCGCCCACCACGGGGTAGGGCGCAGAGGACAGGATTTGGGGGAGTACAGGCTCGTTCAGGAGCTACAGCTCCATGGTGACTGCTTCCGGGTCTACTTCAGGCTCTTCTCTGCTATTGGACGCGCAGCGCCGAGGTGTCGTCACAGCGCGCAAAGGCCGCGACATGCGCCCTCTCGCGCACCGCTCAGATCGGCAGCAGAGCGGTGCGCTCTTGCGCTGCGGTAGCACATACACAATGAATGGGGTTCGTCGGCGGAGGTCTGCGCTTTGCACGCTCTGTGTGAAAAGGGCTTTCTTTCCACACTGCCCAGTTCCACACCCCACAGTGGTACCGTGGCGAACGTGGCATGTGCCCCTAAATATTTTTTACAGTTCGCACACACCTATTTTTAGTCGCAAATGCGAGTGAAACGCTCGCACTGTCGAGCCCTACCTTATATAAAAGTTGAAGGTTATCCTACTGTGTACATTTGGGATATTAATAATATCTATGATATTGTAAAAAACAAAAACAAAAACATGCATCTGAATGGAGAATCTCCCCTTTAGTTTTTTTCAAAGGGGAGACTTTGTACACATATTTCTATTAACAAAATGGTTTTAATTTCAATTTCAATTATAGTAATAAAATGTTTGTTCAAACAACAGTAACCCTTCTGTTTTCATTCCTTAAAGGTTCATTCTGACTAATAATAATATAGATTCTGTAATACTGTGATACAGTAGAGCTGTAGACTGTTGTCGTATCATGAAAATGTGATACCATTGCAACCCTAGTGAGGACATACCCAATCTGGAAATCCATCGGTAAAAAAAAAAAAAAGAACAGAAAAAGGATTTTTTTCCCTTCCTTTACCTCTGGAGGCACTGCCCGTAACGGAAGTGCAGGGGCCTTGGGGATCGCTCAATCCCTCCACTTCCGGCGGTGCCCAGGGAATTACCTTGTTATAAATACTTCCAGGTAGAAAACCAGCAGAGTTTAGCTATATAAATATATATATATATATATATATATATATATATATATATATATATATATATATATATATATATGTACACATTTTTCACGTCACTATATCACCGTTTAGACTAATCTAATGTTTGTAAAGTCACATATAAACACAATGATTGACCAAACATTCTGTGTGCACGTTTTGTAATTAATAACATGGTTATCGTAGATTAGCTGGGCTAACCGTTCTGTTAGCCCTGTTAGCGGTGTCTGTAGTAACTCAGTAACTCAATAAACGATTCGTGAAAAAAAATATTTTTGCCAGTGGATATCTTAGTTACAACATGATTGAGCTAGCAAAGCAGTTTTGTGTTGCTGTGTGTAGTATTTATTCAGTTTCAAATCACAATGTCTAGAAAGCATCAGTGGCTGCAGCTGACAGGGACAGCTAACAGCAGCAGCAAAGCTAACATCAGGACGTCATCTGTTAAAAGCCTCCCGTTGTCGGATACGACATGAAATTACTCCAGTTTAGCTCAGTCATGTTGTAACTAAGACATCCGCTGGAAAAAAAAAATAAAAAATTCTTCAGGGGAAAGTCCTGGTTGGAAAGTCTGAGTTTTTATAAGCCAGCCACCACCACCCCAACCTGCCTCCTTACAAGACCGCTCAGGACTGCTTTCTTGTTTACTGCCATCAGCGCATTGGTTGTGTGATTGCAGCCTTTCAAAATATGCAGGATATGTACAAATTTGGGTCATTTTCGTAGGAAAACATGCCAACAGTTATGAGAACTAAGAGCAGATTTCATCCAGTCTAGTATTGCATCATTGGTCTCTATTTTTCAGTTATGTCATCAGTTGTTCGCATGATGTTGTGTGTAGCCCTGGGGGTGGGATTTGGAGAATGAAGATGAAGCAGCAACTTAGGAAATTGGACGAGGACTTGAACTGAAAGGTTGATGACACTGTCTTTGTAGATACCTGCCAAATTTATCATGAAAATTCAACAAATCCAGATGTCACTGTAGCTGGTCTCATCGTTGTTTGTCTGTGTATATATATGTACATTATCCCCTATAAAGTAGAATAAGATCTTTTCCCTGTCTCCATCTGTCCACTGCAGTGTTTCAGCAGCAGGCTGTCCACAGCCCTCTGGAGCAGCAGAAGCAGAAGCAAGGAGGAGGAGGAGGAGGGGGGGGGGAAGGAGGAGGGGGACCTATCCCCTGTCAGAACTGTGGAAAGCCATGTAAAGGGGAGGCACTGAGGGTCCAGAACAAACACTTCCACATCAAGTGCTTTGTCTGTAAAGGTATGTAACAGCCAGCTGTCACCTCTCACCTTTGCACTCTCACCCCACAGCCCACAACTCTACCTCAGGACAGACTGTGTCCAACTGTGGTTGGACAGTAAAAACACACCCTCCAAGAGAAATTTTGCTTTTTAAGGATGCATAGAGCAGGCAAACGTGGACCACTTTTGAATGTTCAACTGGATGAAATAACAAAGTCTACCTTTTGGAGATCAGACAAAACACACTGAGATGTAATGAGGACTTTTTACTGTAAAGAGACAGTCCTAATGTGAAGCTTTAAATCAAAACTAATTAAGAGTTCTACTAAATGATATCTGTTATGAACCATTTGGAGAATAAAATACACTGGAGAGTCTCTTAGGAGAAACGATACCAAAAAGCTAATGATGTGGAACTTTAAAGGTCCAGTGTGTAAGATTTAGGGAGATTTGGTGATATCTAGCAGTGAGGAGTACAGATTGCAACCAACTGAAACTTCTCTTGATTAGAATTCCCTCAGGTTTTTCTTTTAAGTCTTGTCCTCTCCAAAAAAAGCTCAAAACAAGAGTCAATAGCAACAGCAAAAAAAAAAAAGCTGTTTGGCATTGGCAGAGAAGATCTGGCAAATTTTTCATGGGCGCAACCCACATACTCAGCTCTGCTGCTCATCCTTACAAATGTGGCACCATTTAAATGGGAAATAAACAGGCTTTCCAACAGCATAAGATTTATTGCCAAGAAGCATTGTTACAACAAAGAAATAATCTACCCAGCACAAATTTCAAATTTTCCTTACTTTTTGAGTCAGTTAGTTTATATATATATAAATTCACAGGTATGGGTAAAAAAAAAACTAGGCATGGGCAGGCAGTGAGTGAGAACAAAACATTTTTTATTATTCAGAATAAAACAAATGAAAAAGATGTGCAGTATATGTGTAATATTTTGACATCTAAATTACTATTATCAAGCCACAATTCCTTTTATTTTCAAAGTCAGTGACACAAATCGGACCTTTGACCCTGTCGTCACATTCATAATCGTCATGGAGGACTCCAGAGATTAAACTATGTGGGCATCCAAGGAGGATCCTTTTGAGATTATATGGTAGTAGAAGGAGCATGGTAAAATGTTTCCTAACCTGGCAGGTTTTTTTTTTCGCCGTCCGGGCATCAAGCGCAGCCACTGAAAGAGACTTTTCCTCTGCTGGATTTGTAATTCAAGAACAGAGAACCCATCTTAATGTGAGTGACTTTGTGTTTAATCTCGGGTGTATCTACACTTCCCCAAGTGTAGATAATGTTTGCTGAACGACGATTATTATTGCAAGCTCTGGGATTTATGGAAGCCCATTTCCGCCACTTGATGGAAAAAAATTAAGATCTATTAACTCAAAATAATGAGATACTAAGTCAAAATAATGACTTACTAAGTCAAAATAATGAGATACTTAGTCAAAATAATGAGATAGTAAGTCAAAATAATGACTTGCTAAGTCAAAATAATGACTTGCTAAGTCAAAAATTATGAGATACTAAGTCAAAAATAATGAGATAGTAAGTCAAAATAATGATTTGCAAAGTCAAAAATAATGACTTGCTAAGTCAAAATAATGAGATAGTAAGTCAAAATAATGACTTGCTAAGTCAAAATAATGACCTGCTAAGTCAAAATAATGAGATACCAAGTCCAATAATGAGGTGAATGAGTACAGTTACAGCCTTTGACAATCCATACTCTTCATCTCTCAGTCACGATGGATAACATCATAGAGGGATACTAACTCAAAACAATGAGGTAATAAGTAATTTGATTGGACGAGAGGCATTCCGTGAGTGCTGATATAGAGTATAACATCACTGGGACTTGTAATAGTAAAATCACTCCGCTCACAGGTGTTATAAATATAAATACAGCCGTTAATTAACCAGCTGTCACACTCGCTACATTGACGCAAACTGACACTAGCATCACACCAAGAAAATGGTTATTTTCCCCAAAATCACATTTGAGGTAAATTATGAGTGGTCGTCAGAAGAGGACGAGGAAAAGGAAAGCCAGGACTCTTCTGTGCAGACCTCCAGATGTGTTTGTGTAACATCAGCCGACCTCGACAAACTGGAGAGGAGCAAAAATTAAGCGAACACGGTCAGGAATTATCAATGATCATCTGATGAGGTACTGATGAAGATGATGTAATGTAAATACAAAGGGCTAGCTTGTGAGTTCTTGGCATGTGCAGTGTTGCCAGATCTCGCAAGACAAAGCAACCAGGCCTGTGAAAACAAGCCCAAAACAAGCGACTTTTTCTCCGGAGCCCCCCTAGGTTCCGGGGAGAGAAAATTAAATAAACTGCGTGCACGCTTTTACAATCTGTGAGGACAGATTTTAAACTGTGGGTACAGATTGTCAATTTACATTCATGTGGACAGATTGGTAAACTGTATGCAGTTTTGCAAAACTACCCACGGTAGCCTACGCAGTTTATTTGTTTTTCTCCCCCCTGAGCTTCAGGACAAGTATATATTTCTATAGGAAGCAATTGAGCTATATCTGAGGGCATTTCAGGACAGTATGCTGTGCAGGATTGTTCAGCAGTTGTGAGGTTTCAGCAGTTGTAAAATTTCAGCCTAATGCCACAAAACTCTTGAAAATGAAGCAGTGGTGGGCCAGGAAGTGTAATCTTCCCCAAGTGTAGATAATGTTTGCTGAACGACGATTATTATTGCAAGCTCTGGGATTTCTCCAGAAATGAATTAATTAAGTGCTTGCTTGCAAAGTCCTGCAGAGGCAGCGCCGCAGACTACACCTGCGCATTTCTTTTGCTTTGAGTTGAATTTTTTTGTGATTTTTGACATATGACTTCACACTGTTGGACTCTGTGCCAGCCTTTAAGGGGACAGAGAGGCGGACAGTCCAAAACAGAGAAAGATTTTGTAACCTGTTGGTGGTCTCCATTATGTTAAAATAATATTTTAGTTGTAATGATATTGATATTGCTAGTTTTGCAGTAAGAGGAAATTGGCTAAGAGAGCCAATATTGATAGGTCAGTCAAGTCTAATCAGTTACAGTGGTGTGAATTACATTGTCTGTGTGTGTGTGTGTGTGTGTGTGTGTGTGTGTGTGTGTGTGTGTGTGTGTGTGTGTGTGTGTGTGTGTGTGTGTGTGTGAGAGAGAATTTCTGGTTGGGTGGGTTAGATACTTGAAACATGTGTTTCGTGTGTGTGCCCATGGGTGGGTGTGGGGGGATTGGATTCTTGCGCCCCTCCCAGTCCAGCCTTGTGTCAGACTGCTGTTGCTGTCAAAACATGCTCCGGTTGCTAGGCTACGGCTGGTGTCACTACAGTGTCGGCAGCTTCTGACTTTATCGCCATTAATCTCACACTGACCAGCAGACTGTCTGTCTGTATGCTCTACACCCATTCTCCTCCTTCTCTTATAGCAGGCCAGTTTCCCCAGGCCTTGAAAACTTAAACAGTAATAAAACCTCTCCTAAAAAAATCAAATCTGGACGCCACAACAATTAGTAACTATAGGCCAATTTTCAAATATGCCATTTTTGGGGAAATCATTGAAAGGGTTGTCTTTCAGCAAATCCATACTTTTATGATGCAACACATTACAGTCTGGATTTTGGCCACATCACAGCACTGAGACTGTACTGATCAAAGTCTTAAATGATATTCATCAGAATAATGATGCATGCAAATCCTCTGTCCTGGTATTACTAGATTTCAGTTGATCATAATATACTACTTAGCAGATTGGAAAAGTGGGTGGGACTCACCAGCACTGTGCTACAATGGTTCAAATCTTACTTACAAGATAGGGACTTTTTTGTGTCAATTGGTAACCATGAATCTGAGCGAACTACGATCACATGTGGGGTTCTTCAAGGGTCCATTCTCGGACCACTTCTATTCAACATCTATATGCTACCCCTAGCCCAGATTATGGAACATCACAACATCTCCTATCATACGTATGCCGACGACACACAACTCTATATCTCAGTGTCATCACACGACTACAGTCCCTTACTCTCATTGAGTAACTGTATTCATCAAATCAATGACTGGATGTGCCAGAATTTTCTCCAGCTAAATCCAGAAAAGACAGAGGTATTAATTTTTGGCCCTAGAAATGAAAGGGCAAAGATCAGTTCCCACCTTGGCTCTATGTCACTGACAGCTACAAATCAAGCCAGAAATCTTGGTGTTATTATTGACTCAGACCTGAACTTCAGCAGCCATTTAAAGTTTATTACTAAATCTGCCTATTACCACCTGAAAAATATAGCTAGAATTAAGGGGTTTCTGTCTAAACAAGACGTGGAAAAACTTATTCATGCATTCATTTTTAGTAGGTTGGATTATTGCAATGGCTTATTTACAGGCCTTAACAAAAAATCAATCAGACAGCTACAGCTGATTCAGAACGCTGCCGCCAGAGTCCTTACAAACACCAGGAAACTGGACCATATTACACCGGTCATTAAACGGTCGCTACACTGGCTTCCTGTGAGTCAAAGAATAGATTTTAAAATCTTACTGCTGGTCTACAAAGACCCTAAATGGTCTCGGACCAAAATACATGCTTGACCTACTGGTTCCCTACGAAGCATCCAGACCCCTTAGGTCATCTGGAACATGTTTGTTGTGTGTTCCAAGAACAAGAACCAAGCAAGGTGAGGCAGCATTCAGTTATTATGCTCCTCACCTGTGGAACAAACTTCCTGTAGATCTGAGGTCTGCTCAAACTGTCAGCTCCTTTAAATAAGGGCTAAAAACACTATTGTTTACTGAAGCATACTCTCAGATTAAATACTTACCTGCTGTATTCTACTGCCCGTACTTTTTAACTACACACTACTGATTTATGCCTTTTATTATTCTGCTTCTTTTCTTATCCTGACTGTTAAATGTATTGAGCCTGTTTTTATTTTGTTACTGTATTTTATTATTATCACTATCATTCTCAATTTCTATTTCCCTTTTTGATCGACTGTTTTTAATGTTTTAAATTGTGTCTTGTTGCTTTTAATGTCTCTGTAAAGCACCTTGAATTACCTTGTGTTGAATTGTGCTATACAAATAAACTTGCCTTGCCTTGCCTTCTCTTCATTCTCCTCTCCTCTTATTTTTTATTCTCCTCAACCTCTTCATCCTTTTCTTTGTCCTCCTCCTCCCATACATACATATATATGTATATATATATGTACACTGAACAAAAATATAAACGCAACACTTTTGTTTTTGCTCCCATTTTTCATGAGCTGAACTCAAAGATCTAAAACATTTTCTATACACACAAAAGACCATTTCCCTCAAATATTGTTTACAAATCTGTCTAAAGCTTTGTTAGTGAGCCCTCCTTTGCCGAGATAATTCATCCCATCTCACGCCACAATAATGGCCAGGAGATATAAACAGTCAGAGGGGCTATATAAGGGTGCTGGTCAACCCATCCAGTTCACACAGAAAATGCCAGGCCATTCCTTCTGTCCATAAATCCACATTAAAAGCCATAAATCCACATTAAGTAAATAACAAACTAATTCGAGTCATTAAATGTACTGAATATCCAAGGCTAGGGTGGAGGTGTGGTCGCAGTTTGGCTCAATCTCAAAGTCCAAGTTGAAAATAAAATAAACCATGTCAGGCTGAGTGGGACTCAGATTTCTCTATATGCAGTTCAAACCTGAACATAAAAGAGATGAAAAGACACCTAACTCAGTGTCAGCAGCCAAGGTCAACACTTAACTCAGGTGAAATGTCTTCTTCCTTCAGTTTTTCATTTAGAACACACACACTGTATCATTGTCTATCTCACCTTTGCCCCACTTAATCCAACATCTCAAGAGAAACCTGGAAAAGAATCAAGTCAGTGACCCCTGACTATACTGCTGTATTACTGCCAAGTACTACCAGTCTTGGTCTTAGCCAGCAGGCTAACAGTGCCAGGTCTGAAGCTCATCTAGCTATCTGTAATTAACACAGAGCAGAGAGAGGGACTGGACTAATGTGAGCTAATGTTAGCCTCCTTAGCACTGGCCTCATATCAAGCTAGCTCCTGGCTGCTTATAGTAAGGACAGCCTCAGTTTGTCGCAACATACACAAACAAGTAAAATGTTTAAACATGGCAGGATTAAACTGCTGGAGTCCTCTGCAGCCAAAATAATTAAATAAGAATTGAATACAAAAGGTCATAAATGATAAATTCTTGACTCACTCAATGTTTTGTGAGCTCACAGTGACCTTGACCTTTGATCTATGACAGCCAAATTCTTATTAGTTCATTGTTAAATCCAAGTGGACATTTGTGGCAAATTTAAAAAAAATAAAATAAATAACCTCAAGGTGTTCTTAAGACATTTTATTCACAAGAATGAGACAGATGCAAGGTCACAGTGACCTTTTACCACCAAAGTCTCATCAGTTTATTGTTGAGTCCAGATGAATGTCTGTACTAAATTAAAGAAAAATAAATAGAAATGTAAAACATCATGCAATGTGCTTTTGAGATACAGCATTCACAAAAATGAGACAGACAAGGTCACAGTGACCTTAACCTTTTACCTATTATGACCAAATTCCTTCATTGTTGAGTCCAAGTGGAAGTTTGTGCCAGAATTGAAGAAATTTCCTCAAGGCATTTTTGAGATACTGTGTTCACAAGAATGGGACAGACGAACAGACAGATGAAAACAAAATGCCCCTGGCCATGGCTATCACCAGCACGGACGCATAAATATGGTACAACATGTAAAAATAGAAAGACCAAGCTTAAGTTTATTTGGGTTTATTTGGGCTGCAGACAAAACAACAGGCAAAACAACTCAGACAGACTGTTATTCCTGTTTTTTTGCTGTGGCCCTCTTGAAGGGCCATCACATCATCCAAAGAGCATTAGAATACTCAGATGTGAAAATATGTGGTCACATCGTGTGTTGGCAAGCCTGCATGAAAACAGTAAATGTAGAGTATGAGTTGGAATGGTGATACGGAAAGACTCCTTTATATCATTGACACGCCACATTCACAGCACACCCTCACAAACAGTAGAGTGGTGTCTTTTATTGCACTCTTCTTGCCACCCCATAAAGCTGAAAACTGTATTATTCATAAAGTAGTTGGTGTGCCAAACTTCTTGCTTCTCAATACCACAATCAATAAGGGGAAAAAAAAGCCTTCTGCTTGAAGAAATAGTTCATCTCTGCCTCGTTATGATTTATGATATCACTAAAGGAGATACATGTCATCAAGTGGAGGGTAAGATCAATGAGGAAAACTGATCATTGCCATGTATCAGTTCAGAAAAGGACCCAGATGCGGTGCAGGTGGATTTTGGAGCAAAGCCATTCTATGAGAATACATTGTGAGACATGGAGTCCTCAGTAAACCTGAGGAGAATGTAACAGTCATTGTTAGTGTATGTGAAATTAAAGCTAGTCTATTTCATACAGTCGGCATTCCTTTGAGGTTTTGACAGATTAATAGATTACATTGTTTTTGTACAACTACCCTGCCTGAGTGTGCTTCTTCCTGGAAGTCAGTTTGGTAAACAGACGTTGCTGGCCACATGTTCAGGTCCTGATGGTCGGATCAGTGGTGTTGTAATAGCAGATGGTTGTGATGTTCTCAGTAGGGTGTTGGTTGTTGGATTGTCTCCTTCTTGGAAGCAGGCTGACCAGAACAGAGCCAAGGGGAAACATGTGTACCAGAACAGAGCCTGGGGGAAGCATGTGTTTGTCATTGGGACAAGGGTGGTGACCTAACACACATGTGTTTGGGGGGAAAAGAAAGCATGCACACAGACCTAAAAGGAGTTGAAGAGCAGTGTTTACATACATGGCATATTGTGCATGATACATGTAGATGATTGGGATTTATTTAATAAAGTTTAATGGAATTGTCAAACTGTTAACCTTTTTGCCCTGGTGTTAAGTTTTTATTGCTATGGTGTTTAATACTGCCCTTTCCAGAGGTCACTTGTCAATAAAACACTGTGGTCTTTACTGTGATGTCTTTGCACAGTTTGGTGTCTCTTTTTTGCTGGATGAGTATCACTTTTACAAATAGGTCTATTTTACAATTTATATCTAATTGTTCAGTGATCTAGATGGTGTGTTCTGTGCTTATTGATGCTAATTTCTACCAGTTGGAGAGACAACTGACCAATCAGAGCTTTATAAGTAAAATCTTTGAAAGGGGATATGATCTCCTCACATAGCTAGCTACCTAAGATAATAACAAAAAGCATGGAGGAGATGGACACAGCTGTACGTAAAGGTTGTCATAAGCTGACTTGTTTATTTCTTTATGTTGACTGTAAATTATGTTGGCAGGACAAATATATTACTCACTTTTGATAGGTAAGGGCAAAATAAAATGAAAAATTAATAGGTATATGTACATATTTGGCCTCTGGGTTTCAAGCATGCTGCTTGGGTCCTTCTGTGTTGAGTGTGTGTTCTCACATGCAGGTTAGGTAAATTTTTTATACTATATCAGTCCCTCCACAATTTCACAGGCTGTTTTTGTGATTGTTGCTGCCTGAGAAGCTTTTCTAAAATAAACTGTGATTCATGTTGCGCTGTTGATATGCTTTTTTTAGCAATGAAATTGCGGGGGCGAAGTGAAAATTGCAAAAATATTTGTAATGCTGTCACAGATTTGGAGCGAAGGTCAGGCCAATAAACACCAACTTTCATCTGGGAGGCTGGTGTTCACTTCCTGTAAGATTGTAAAGCCAAAGCCCAACCATGTGCATTGTGTTGTACCAACATAGCGTGTTTATTTTGAAAGGGTTTGTATATACACTGTACATCCTGTGAAAATGGAAGTGTATTTTGAAAACAGACAGTGCATGTAACAGGCTGACGTTGACACGGTGTCCCAGGATGTCAACAACCAACGCACCCAGGGTACTTTGTATGTCATATCTCGATGTGGAAAGTCCATGACCAAATGTTGATATGTGACAAGGTCATAGTGAGAATTTTTTGCCTCCAAATAAGATGATATACTCAATCTAGTATCTTATGAAAATGAACACAGAAATAAACAACAAAACGATTCACTTCTTGCTTAAAATCCTCATCTCTTCATGAGATAGTATAGCCCAGTGATATAGACAATAGACAGACCTCCCCTGTCGCAACTCATATTCGAGCCTCACCAGGCTCGCATGTGAGTTGTTGACGGTGACAACATGTGTGTTGGCTTCGTAGAGTGTACCAAGTGCAGCATGATGCTGGTATATGACAGCAAAAAGACGGGGACCTCAACACTTAAGAGGCACATGACGAAAGAATGCCATGGAAAGAACGGCGAGAGTCAGCCTTCAATGTCCACGTTTGTATCCTTAAAAAAAATGTTGGATTTAACCTGGGCTCGGGCTCTTAATTACAATTAAAGGGGCTCGGACAGAACATGCATGGGCTCGGGTGGGATCGGGCTGGATTGTTTTAGCCCGATCTAAGTTCTAGTGTGGACCACTGTGAGCCCATTTGATATGTCAGAAGTGTCAACCTTTATTTTTTTGTAATATAATGGCCAACTCATTAAAAAGCCAACATGTTTCGACCACTGTTGGTCTTCATCAGGGCTGGAGAAACAGTTTCTGTTTCTGTCCCCCCCCCCCCCCCCCCCCCCCCCCCAAGAAGGTGAGTTGAGGGGGGCATGTTCCCCTCAATGTATATGGTGACTGCGACCCTTTCAGCATGCATAATTAGGCTACAGTTGTCTGGGTATGCAAAGGTGAAGTGGCTGGTCTTGACATACAAAGTTTGACGAGTGTCAACTGGACAATATGGAGATATTTGCATCTTGAAAGCCGGACTACAAATGTGGACAGACAGGGAGAAACACACACAAGCCTAAGATGTGGTAAGATACGATATTCCTCACTATATGAAGTGACTGATAACAAGATCCGTATAATGGATTGTAAAGAAATTCGTCAGGTTTTTATTTTGTAGACAGTGATCTGTATGTATAGCGTGATGGGATGACAGGACAATGAGTGTGTGTGGTATCACATGAAAGCTCTGACCCTGCGCTTTAATGTGAGATGCGTGGCATTTCTGTGCGAGCCTGCGTTCGCGAGTAATCCATCCAAGAGTAATTTGTGTGCAAAGCTGTATGAAAGCTCTGTTATACATAATTTTAGTGTAACTTTATCATTTTTTTTTCGCTGTGAAAACATTGGACTACCGACAAGTGTCGAACAAAGATGCAGTTCCGCTGTTTCATGTGATATGAGTGGCTTCTCACTAATGGTCGCGGAGAAAATCCATAGAGAGGAACGAACAGGTGTGAATTTGGAAGCACTATGTGTTGTTCCTTTTTAACCTATATGGTTAAGGTGGTCAAACCTATATGGTTAAAAAGCCTCTTGGATCAGCTGGAAACGTTAGCCATGTTGATCTTGAATGTGACCGCTGCGCAGTGGCGCTGCCTCATGTGATGTTGGAAAAATGAGTTTCTGACCATAAAGCAATATTTCAGTGGAAACGGTTGACGACGTGTTTTTTAAACATTTTGAGTGATAAAACATATCTTCTTTGTAATGTCCATGTTGTCTCCAGATTACCACCTAAATGCTCATGAAGACACAATGAAGTAAGAACGGCTTCACCACATGGGGAAACGGACCATCCGAGACCACATGAATGATTTATGGTTTATGTATGACAAAAACACGTTGGGCCAAGCCCTCCTAGAGACTGCATTGGAGTGCCTGCATTTAGAAAAAAAAGCATTTTACATGGAAGTCTATGAGAGTGAGTCGGGGCAATTTCCAGCCAGGCTGATATCGCCCCAAAGAGCCGGAACGTGACTTCACACTACATCTGATTGGATATTCAGAGGCAGGACGAGTTGTTTCAAGTGAAAATTATAAGAATAACCAATATATTGTGTGTATATATGACAATAATGATGATGATAATCATACATTTAGTATCATCTTCCTTTTCTTTTGTGGCTCGAGGAGGGGCGGCACCCTATCGCCCTCTATTGGCCAGCTGCCCCTGTTTTAATAAATAAATTACATGTCATGTCTGTAAATAATGTCTCTGGAGGTGTAGTGTTTTGAAAAGACACATTTTCTCAAGCTGTTTTTAATTTGTAGAATGTTGTATCCTATATTTCCTCCTCAGTAGAGGGCTGGACTGATTAGTCCACTCACAGACACACACACACACACAGACACACACACACACACACACAGAAATCTTTTATTATCTTTTATTTCTTTTAATTTTGAGGTTGTCTGTTCTATTATCATGAATGCCTCGAGGGAATTTCTTTAAATTTGGCACAGATGTCCACTTAGACTTAATGATGAAGTGATGTGATTTTGGTGGTCAAAGGTCAAATTTCAAGGTCACTATAGGCTTGCATCTGTCTAATTCTTGTGTACACAATATCTCAAGAAGGCGTTGACAGAAATACTCAAATTTGGTACAAATGTCCACTTTGACTCAATGATGAGGTAAGTAGATTTTGGTGGTCAAAGATCAAAAGTCAAGGTCACTGTGATCTTGTCCATCTCATTCTCATGAATGCAATATCTCAAGAACACCTTGAGGGAACTTCTTCAAAAACAGCCACTTAGACTCAACAATAAAGTTAATAGATTTTGGTGGTCAAAAGTCAAATTTCAAGGTCAGTGTGACCACTTCTGTCTAATTCTCATGAACATGATATCTCAATAAAGCCTTGAGAGGATTTCTCAAATCCGGCACAAATCCAGTTGGATTTAAGGATGAATTGTCTAGAATGTACTGGTCAAAGTTCAAGGCCACTGTGACCTCACAAAACATGGTTTTGGCAAGCAGCAATCATCGAAGCTGAAAAATGAAGCCATTGCAAAATGTCAATAACTACAGTTCATTGAATGGCTACTTGAGGCTGGCTCCAAAACAGAGTAAATCCAGAATTTAGTCTAATAAAAAAATCTGATCAACCATTCAATAGCAGTTTTTGGTACACGTCAGTTTTTAGACACTGTGTTCAGCACACATTTGGGTTGGTACTGAAAGTACTGTATTTAGGTTTGATGCCCAGCTCTAGTTTCAACTAGATAACTTGTATCATGTCCAAACCACGGAATCCATTTCTCTTCTCTCTCTAGACCTTGTTTGTACAAGAGTAAAAGAGATGCACCATATTTTATTGACAAATCACACCAGAGCAAATCTGTTACACATCCATCCATACAAGCATGTAACATCCTCACTAATTCTACACGCTGAACTGAAAAGAAGAACAGACTATGGCCCTGAGATCCTCCATTGCAGAGGAAGCATATTCCACAGCACACTAAATTCCTCGGAGAGCCTCTGAGTACATTTACATTATGTAAGTGGCTTCAAAGTGCATGAGATAAGCCTTTAGAGATGGAAGTAATCAGCTTCCCGTGAAGTAATCTGCCTTTCAGCCTTGGAAAATGTTGTAATGAAGTTCCTGCTTCAGTGTAACCTTCATACCTTGAGAAGTACTTGTCATCAGGGGCGGGTTGCACCAACAGGGCTTACGCCTAGTCTTAAGCTAAGTTGGTCGTAACTTGGTGTTCTAAGTCCGACCTAATAGTTATGCACCATCTAGGCTTAAGCCTTCTTCTCACTAAGACCGGGTGTAAATCTTACACCTAGTCAAGAGCAGGTGTAAGGTCATTATCAAGCTGTGCCCATGCGCTCTAGAGCACAGAGAGCACAGCTTGATAATGGCACATCTCATCCACCATCTGTACAACGAGCAGGCATTCAGACAGGAGAGAGTAATTAGGGACAGAAGCAATCCATTGGACGTATATATATTGAGAGGAGCTGATTGAGAGGTTTCAATTTGGTAGGAGAGATCTGTTTGAACTTGCTGAAGAGCTGTCACCGGATTTACAGTTTATGTCGGGCTGCAACACAGCACTACCACCAGCCTTACAGTTGCTGATTGTGGGGCAGAGGAATCCTCCCCAAATACGTCAACAATGATGTCACTGTAAATCGAGGTTTTCGGGGAGGACCCCCGTGAGTTGGGTGATTTTTTTTTTGGAGGAGACGTCTTTTTTTTGCCTTGCTGAGGAGATCTTTCCACTTCTTCCTAATGTCAGCCTCTGTACGAAGGCAGCCAGAGTCTGAACACACACTGATGTGCCCCGTTATCTCTGCCCATACTGACTGTTTTTATTTATTTGTGATGACGTTTGGCAATTAACACATCTCTGTGCTGGCCGTACTCGATTAATTTTCTAATTTCAATGTTAGTAAAGTTACCCTTTTTTTTTCGTTGATCCTCCATGTTTTCTTCAAATCTTAAATTGTAAATAAATGAGATGAGAGGGGCTGTCAACTGTCAAGCACGTGGGGTGAATCAGCAGTGCGTCATTTGACATCACCGCACTCCTCTAGGCAGGCTGCGTGCAGCATACCGGGAGCATTCATATGGACGTGCACAGCTAAAACCAGTGTAGCTAAGACCAGGCATAAGACCTGTTGGTGCAACTGGCATAAGTCCACTCCTTAAGACTGCTCTTAACAAAGACCGTCTTCGGAGTTACGACCAGGAGTAGTAAAGACCAGGTGGTGCAACTGGCCCCAGGTTAGCACTGTCATTGCTTGTAATTATGTAGAATTAGAATAGAGCTGAAGTGATACATTTTTTTCAAATTTTTTTTCTGGTTCTGAAGTTACTACTCTAAACTATTGGGTTGTTGCAGAAAACCATCAGGTGCACTGCCTTCAAAGAGCACGGGAAACACACACTGATTGATTTAACCACATACTTTCTACCACCACACACCCAGAGTTCAAAGGTCCAACCCTCATGGGATTCCTGGAAGTTTTATCTCATTGCAGGAGTGTAGCTGACACATTCTGTTATCCTAAGCTGAGTCTCAGGACAAAACAACAATTAGCTGCATCATGATCTCATCCGTTAACAGGCTGAGTGAAGCGTGAGCACATGTCCTCTGTTGACATGAAGATGGAATGGTTTCAAAATGATGAAATTGCTGCTTGAACAAAATGTTCAAATGAATTTGAACAGGGTTGAAGGCAGATTCTGATACTTATGTGTTGCATGGTTATTACAGATACTGTTTCTGCAATAGGACTAGATGTTATGCACATACTTGAAACTATGAGTAGGAGTGGTAGTGCCATCTGGGGGTTTCCAAGTTGGAGCCAAAGGGTTGAGGTTAGAGGGACAGAAAAGTAAGAAAGAGCATAGGTTGATAGAAAAATAAGAAGGAGCATAGGGAAGGCAGAGCCAAGGAGAGATGTATGTGCGGACTGAATTCTCTCCCACCAGATCAAGATGTATTCTCTACCTCCCCCTACTCCCTCATTTTAATGAGGGGAGAAGGTGGGTAAAAGCTTTATTGGGGTCATCGGGTGGGTACCCTCTTTCTGGCCCACAACACCTCCAGAGGGCTCATTGATAACACCTGGCGTTCCAGGTGTGCCCCCCTCATTTCAGGGCCCAAGTAGTGCCTCTCCTCTTAATTCATAGCCACCGGCTTGCCTGTTCAGCTGCATCGGAAAGGGCTTTGATGGCCTGACGTTGGGCTTGGCCTCGAATTCCCATTTTTGTAAGCAACCTGATAGTTGACTTGTCTTTGAAGCCTCTGCAGCCCACTTCAACTGGGCAAACCCTGGCTTTTCAGCCGCATTGCTTACTGTTGGCTGCCAGCATGGCGCACTTAAGGCTCTTGACCTTGTAGGCCTCCTCCACCTTGTACTCCCAGGGAACAGTGAGCTCAATAACGGAGACAAGGTGCAGTGAAGAGGACCAAAGCATGACATCTGGTCTGAGTTTAGAACAGGCAATCTCAGATGGAAAGCATAGGTGCTGATTCACATCTGCCAGTAACCTCCAGTTTCATGCCCCTTCCAGCTGGCTAGTGTCTGATTTTACTGCACAGGCCTTGGGTTGCTTTGCACCTTCACAGACAAACTCTCTTGTAAGCATGGCATACTCAAACTTTATTTATTTATATAGCACTTTTCATACATACAAGTGTAACACAAAGTGCTTTACAAAACAAACAAGATGAAATAAAACAAAACAAAATATATAGATAATAATGAAAACCCATCCTTCCAACCCCCGTCCAAACAAACACACATACACGCACGCACAAGTGCACACACACGCAAACACGCACACACACATACACACACAAAGATAAAATGGTGATATGGCTAGACACCGAGGGTCCAGGTGAGGACAACGTGAGGGGGCCGTCCGCAACAAGAGGCGCCACAGCTCTCAGCCACAGGGAGCACCGCCCCAGGGACCCCCACCTGGGCCAGGGTGCACACTGAGGGGTCCCCAGGACAGCGTCCCCCCATGGAGAGCAGGCATAACTACCGCTGCGGAGGGCCCCCGTGAGGAAACACTGGAGCTAAAAACTAAGATATGCATCAGTCTAAAAATTGTAAAAAGAGAAGAGAGAAGGTTTAAGAAAATTTAAAGGTAATAAAAATCATTAGAAACATTGAGGATTATTAATAAAGGAAATAAATAGCTATAAGGAAATAAATTAAGTAGGTCAATTAAAAGCTAAACTAAAAAGGTTAATTAAAAGCTAAACTAAAAAGGTGGGTCTTGAGCCTCCTTTTAAAAATATCAACAGTCTCTGCGGCCCTGAGGTTCTCCGGCAGGCTGTTCCACAAACGGGGGCCGTAATGGCTAAATGCTGCCTCACCGTGGGTTTTGGTTTTAACTCGTGGAACAATAAAAAGGCCAGTGCCAGAGGACCTCAGGGTCCACGAGGGCTGATATGGTAAAAGCAGGTCAGATAGATAAGAGGGCCCAAGGCCGTTAACACATTTAAAAACCAGTAAAAGAACCTTAAAATCAATCCTGAAACGGATGGGGAGCCAATGCAGCGATTTTAAAACAGGTGTAATATGCTCCCGCCCTCTGGTCCTCGTCAGCACCCGAGCGGCTGAGTTCTGTAGTAATTGTAGATTATTAATACTCTTTTTGGGAAGACCAGAGAGCAGGGCATTACAGTAATCTAACCGACTAGAGATAAAAGCATGCATCAGCACCTCCGTGTTAGCCTGAGAGAGAAACGGGCGGACCCTGGCTATGTTCTTAAGATGGTAAAAACCAATCTTAGTAATGTTCTTTATGTGTTGAATAAAAGTGAGCTCAGAGTCAAAAATAACGCCCAGGTTCTTTACAGATTGTGAAGGTTTAAAATCTTGTAGTTTTGGTAAAAGTTTCTCTCTCCGGCCTTCAGGACCGATAACTAAAACCTCAGTTTTGTCCTGGTTGAGCTGTAGGAAATTCTCTGCCATCCATGACTTAATATCTAAAATGCAGTTAAAAAGGGCATCAAGTGGCCCTGAGTCATCAGGAGACACGGCGATGTACAGCTGTGTATCATCAGCGTAGCTATGGAAACTGATGCCGTGTCTCCTGATGACATCCCCCAGAGGAAGCATGTATAGATTAAAAAGAAGTGGACCTAAAATTGACCCTTGGGGGACCCCACACCTGATTTCATGTATTCTGGAGGACCATGTATCCATACTTACAAAGAAAGATCGATCTGTGAGATAGGAGTTGAACCAGTTAAAAACAGCACCAGAGAGGCCAACCAGGTGCTTCAGCCGATTTAGTAAAATGTGATGGTCTACTGTATCGAAGGCAGCGCTAAGATCCAGTAGAACCAAGACTGTGAGTTTATGATTATCTAAATTGCACCTGATGTCATTTAATATTTTTACAAGAGCTGTCTCGGTACTGTGGTTCATCCTAAAACCAGATTGAAACTTCTCTAAAATACTGTTTCTCTTTAAAAAATAATTTACTTGGATAAAAACCAGTTTTTCTAAAATTTTACTTAAAAATGGTAAGTTGGATACAGGTCTGTAGCTATTAAAAATGCTGTAGTCTAAATTGCTCTTCTTCAGAAGGGGCTTCACCACCGCCGTTTTATAGGCAGTGGGGAAGACACCCGTCTGAAGAGAGCAATTTACTATGTTTAAAATCTGTTCCTCAAAGAATTCATAAAATGTCTTTAAAAGTGATGTGGGAATTGGGTCTAAAAGGCAGGTTGTTGGGTTTACCTGGGAGAAAACTCTACCAAGTGTCCTCGCATCAACCAGGGCAAAACTCTCCAGTGTCTCCTCAGGTAAAAGCACTGATCCAGGTGTGTTAAAAACAACATTCTGGTAGGGTAAAAGACTGGATCTGATGTTATCAATCTTACCTCTGAAGTGGTCTGCAAAGTCCTCACAGAGGGCTCCAGATGGAGCCATGGAGGACTTATTAAAATCAGTATTGGTTAAAAGATCGAAGGTGGAGAATAGGAACCTGGGTTTGTCTTTATTGTTTGTTATGAGGTTTGAAAAATAGGTTCTTCTTGCCAGTTTGATTGTGTTATTATAGTTTTTGAGTATGTCCCAGTATATTTCAAAATGAACTGTCAATTTTGTTTTTCTCCACCTTCTCTCTGCACTCTTCTCTTCTCTTCTCTGGCATGGAGTGATAGAGGAGGTAGGGCAGTGATGAACTATTTAACAAACTACCCCCACCAAACATATCACAATGCAGAAGAAAGCGTGCATACTGCTAGCTCAAATGACAAGCTTACTTATTAGCATAGCCTACCTAGCAGCACACTGACATTGTCAGAGAGCTGTGATTGGTTGGTTGCAATGTTGGTCTAGGAATGCAATGTGGGATGTTAATCCAGGGGCATGTCCTACTTAGCAAAATCTTGTAGTGGAGCACCACTGAGCAATATAACATTACTGCTTAGCCAAGGAGGACACCACTAATGCTGACATCTCATGATTCTAGGAGCACAAGCCTCCATGAATAGATGCATGCTTTGGCTCTTTGAGCTCCACAAGCTGAGTGCCATCTCAGCTCCATTATATTGGAGAGGAAGCAGACAATTCTATAGCTGTTACCATCAATTCACACCAAAACTATTGAGACTGATAATTAGCACTATGGGTACGAGGAAAATTATTAATGTTCAATTTTGGATCAAACTGTCTGTTTAACTGTAATTTGAATCACAGCATACAGTAACAAATGTATGCCATCAAATTTACACTAATGTAGGTGTAGCCTACCACTACTATGGCAGAAAAATGAATGGAACTTAAATGTCTTCTTTCTGGTAAAAGCAAACACCAAGGTTGTGATGATTTCCTACCAAAAATACATTTTAATTCTATCATAGAAGCTAGGAAACATTCCTAGAAGTAAAACTGTAATTTACTGTAAGTGAAAAATTTATCACGTTCTTTGATTATGGTCTGTTGAACAGTTGTCTCTCTCAGAGCAAACTGAAAAATGACCTTCAGGCCCCACTCCATTAAACCTGATTTATTGACTACCACATCTGACTCTGCTTCATTTCTTCAACCTCTCCCTGCCTTTTAACATGAGCGAGGGATTAGGGCATGACAGATAGGAGAGATGAGAGCAACGAAAAAGGGATGACAGGAAGACATCTTTGACTGTTTCCATTAGCAATGAGAGACAAACCTGAAAGAGCATCTTCGGTCTTTCTCTCACTTATGTAATACGCTCAGACAGCTTTGATTTGCATTAGAGGGGAGTTTTCTGGTAACCATGCCTTCCTCTGTAGTGTATATGCACAGTACTGCTGTCCTGCAGATGAAAAGATGAATATAATATGATAAGAGACGCCAAATTGGTCTTACATTGCCCCATAAGAACAAACATCAACTGCATGCATTGTAAACTCTCATGGTTAATGGTAGAGAAAAGGCTTGCTTTAAACACAGTTACATTCTTTAGCAGCACTGTTTACTCCACCAAACCAGACTTTTTACATAAGCAAATTATCAGATGCAGTCAAGTTCATTCCCATTTCACTAGGTCAGCAGATGATGGCCAAATTATATTACCACGGCCTAAATCAAATGCTTTAAAGAAGACAGTCATTTAACGTGCCATCAACTATTAGAATAGGTGCCCTCTTAATATTCGTCAATCAAATAATAAGTACCATCTCAAAACACATTACTTAAACAGCTGAGCAGTAGTCTGGTACGGTATGTAATGGTGTATGTATGGTATGTAAACTGCCTAACCTACTGTATGCTAATTTTTAATGATGTATAATGTATAATAATCTGTTAATGTATATGTAAAGTAATCCGTGCATTTACATGCATTTTTGATAATGTTATATATGTTATGTTTGTTTTATCTGTTTTGGACCCCAGGAAGACTAGCTTGTCACCTAGGTGGCAGCTAATGGGGGATCCTTTTAATAAATAAATAAATGAATAAATACGGTTGGGTTTGTTGCCGATTTTAAAAGGTACAATGCTTTCTGGTAGTGGGAGCTCTATAAATGATGAATGACCACCAACCTGAGCTCATATGCACTCAAGTGCTGAGCTGCTTAAACAGCTAAATTGTGATACAGTAGGAAGATGAGTGTATGTGCCAACTGTCAACACAGGTACAAATATACATACAGGGACTAAAAGATGAGCTCACAGGAAGTTGCACTCTGAGGCTGCATCCCAGGTCTCTTAAAATTACTGCTAACCACCTTATCTAGCCACCTTATCTAACTGTTTGGTCCCTCCCACTTAGGAAAACTTTTAAGGAGTCAGCAGTTAGGAGTGACGAGCGAGGATTGCTGATTTGAGACATGAGATGGCCTTACTCTGAAGCATCACGTAAAGCGACATCCTTTTATGATGACGGCGGCACCTATGGGCGGCACAGCTGGATCTGCTGCATAATGGAGCCAGCGTTTGGCGTACATCCCAAGTCACATTATATTCGCTGATCAAAGCCATAACCTCCACCCCCCCGCCGTCGTGACTTCGGTCACACAGGTTTGCATGTATTACCATTGTTATTGAGACATTCGCCGAAGTTTGTTGCAATTAAAGAACGGTCTGTAGCCCTGCCACTGTCACTGTGATGAGCATCATCATCATTATTATCACTTATTATTAAATCCACTCGCCATCATTCAACAAGTCAGCTGCTGAATGAGTAAGAGATATATCAGACCTGTCAGTCTACCTCAATTTAGTGTTATTTATAAAGCCCAATATCACAAATCACAATTTGCCTCACAGGGCTTTACAACATACGACATCCCTCTGTCCTTAGGACCCTCACAGCTAATCAGGGAAACCCCCCCCACCAAAAAACCTTTAACAGGGAAAAAACAGTAGGAACCTCAGAAAGAGCAACTGAGGAGGGATCCCTCTTCCAGGACGGACAGACGTGCAATACATGTTGTACAGAACAGATCAACATGATAAATTAACAGTAATACGTATGACACAATGAGACATAAAGAGAGACAGAGAGAGAGAGACAGAGACAGAAACAGAGACAGAGAGAGACAGATGCAGGACAGACGGTAATGACAGTAGCTTACAACAACATTAATGAAAGTAATAATATCAAGTCAAGTCAGGAGTTAGGAGTTAGCAGTATACAATTAAGAAACTTGGGATGCAGCCTGTGTCAGGATTTCTGTCTCCATCTCTTCCAGCTCTCCAGCTTTTCTCTTTCTGTTGTACATAGCTAGGTCTAGTGACAGCACAGGTGGAGCGCAGCCAGTGTAGTGGCAGTTTGGCTGACCGGCAGACAGTGCGCACACGTCACCAAAACCTCACAGGCAGGTTTCCAGAATGTCAGGCACATCAACAACGCAATAAATACCCACAAAAACCACTATTCAATACAACTATCTGCAATCAGCACATACATGTATCTCTATATCGACTGTCCCGATATCTGATGTCAGATCAAAAGGGATTGGCACCGTTTGGCACATTTGGCATGCGTAATGGAAACCCAACCTGATTTGATTAACACAGCTGCAAACTAATGAGTTCACATCCCTCACAGCCAACCACAAACAGCCACAGCATCAGATAGGGAGTATATATTCAGCATCTGTCATCTTAGAAAAGTCAAAAGAAAAGAAACAGAATGAGACTGCAAGAGAGAAAGAGAGAGAGCGCGCGCACACGAGAGAAACACAACATTGATTTACAATTGTGGTGACCTCCTCCCAGGCTACCTTTGCAACATCAGCCCATGGAGGTCTGCTCGAGGTTCTGTATATTTGGACACTGCGAGCTTGGACCTCCCGGACCAAAACATCAGTTTCTTCCTGGGAGAATTTTGGCCGTCTGACACTGCTGCTCTCTTCTGCCATGGCGAATTGAGTAAACTCTCATGACGCCTTCACACGGCGCATTTAAGGGCGAGGAGAGGGGCTCATTTGATTGGTATGATGTGTGTGTAAAACCCACTCCACGCCTTCTCTCCTCCCTCTTTCCGACTTGCGCAGGTAGGTAAAAAATCCGCCTGGCCACACCCAGTTGGCGAAGCACAGGTGCGCTGCGCCTCCGCCTCGGTCTGCAAAACTAGAGGCCCATGGCTCTGTTATATAGGCCTGTTGTGACCTAAAGCTGTATTCAAGGGTCATTTTAGTCCAGCCACAATGTTATCAAAGGAACTCTTATGTAGTATTTTGAGTATTTTAAATACAAAATTACTCCACTACAAAATACTCAAATGTAATTGAAATAAGTAATTTAAAATACAAGTGATAGAAATACTACCTTGTAAGTAGTGCTTTAAAAACTCCCAACTTCCTGAATTTAACCTTTTATTCTTAATTTTGACTGACAATGACAAAAGAGCTCCAGCAATGACAAAGAGCTCTTTGAATCCTTTTTTTTACTCATGTATCTCATCCATCCAGCTCTCCACTCTGCTTGTGTTTACTCTCAGCCCAGAGCATTATCTCATTCTAGACAGGTTGCCAGACATCTGAACCGGATGTAAGAGAGTTGGTAGCAGCCGCTGGAATGTATGTCTTCCATTTCCTGAGAAAACATTCCTACTCGTATTGTTGTGGTTGTTTTTTTAGCATGCCATAACTCCTTTGAGGGCTTGATAAAAAAAAAAGTACAATGGTGGAAATACTGGACAAAGGTTGTCTAACAAGTTGCTTAAAGCTTTTATGAGGGGATGATAAGATAAGATAAGATAAGATAAGATAAGATAAGATGAGATAAGATAAGATACACCTTTATCCCATAAATGAGAAATTCCAGTCTTACAGCAGTCAAGGAAAAAGAGTCAGATTAAAGATTTCAAAATTAGACTTAAAAAACTTAAATAACTAGGCATGCAAATAAGTACAAAAATCCAAGAGACGGCGATAAATAACAATAACAATAATAATAATAATAATGAAAAAATAATAGGAAGTGGATAATAATGAGCAGCAGTGAATGAAAATGAGCAGTGGATGAAGGGAGCACATCTAGTGCAAGTGATTGTATTTGCAAAACAGCAGACAGCTGTGGTGTCCATAAAGTGTTCATAGTGTCAGGAAAGTGTCAATAAAGTGTCCATGGTGCAGTTTACTGTGAGCAGTGGTTATGCAGCCTGACAGCAGCAGGCAGGAAGGACCTGCGATAGCGTTCCTTCACACACTTTGGGTGAATCAGTCTATCGCTGAAGGAGTTCTCCAGAGCTTTTATCTCCTCCTGCAGAGGATGGGAGTCATTAGTCCTCAGAGATGACAGCTTGGCTGTCATCCTTCTTTCTCCCACTACCTGCACAGAGTCCAGAGAGCATCCCAGGACAGAGCTGGCCTTCTTGATCAGCTTGTCCAGTCTCTTCCTATCTGCAGCCAAGATGCTGCTGTCCCAGCAGACTACTCCGTAAAAGATGGCTGATGCCACCACAGTGTCAAAGAAGGTCTTCAGGAGCGCCCCCTGCACTCCAAAAGACCTGAGCCGCCTCAGCAGGTAGAGTCTGCTTTGGCCTTTCCTGTACAGTGCTGTTATGTGATTGGTCCAGTCCAGTTTATTGTTAAGATGAACACCCAGGTACTTATAAGATGTCACCATCTCAGTTTCCTTTCCCTGGATGTTCACTGGTGTTGGGGGGAAGAGTCTCTTCCCCCCAGCTCTTTCAGCTCTTTTGTTTTCCCCGCGTTGATCTGAAGGTGGTTCCTCAGGCACCAGTCCACAAAGTCCTGGTTCAGTTCTCTGTACTCCCTGTCGTCCCCATCTGTGATGAGGCCGACTATGGCAGAGTCGTCAGACAACTTCTGCATATGACAGGTGGGGGTGTGGTATGATAAATCTGCAGTGTAGAGGGTGAAGAGGAACGGTGCCAGCACCGTCCCCTGCGGGGCCCCCGTATTGCGGACAACCAAGTCCGATACACAATCCTGGGTCCTGACACACTGCGGCCGGTCTGTGAGGTAGTCCAGGATCCAGGATGTGAGGTGATTAGCCACCCCTATGTGCTCCAGTTTGTCCCTCAGAAGTGCAGGCTGTATGGTGTTGAAAGCGCTGGAGAAATCAAAGAACATGATTCTCACAGAGCTTCCAGGCTTCTCCAGGTGGGAAAGAGCTCTATGCAGGAGGAAGGTGACGGCGTCGTCCACCCCAATGCCAGGCTGATAGGCAAACTGCAGCAGGTCCATTGAAGGGCCTACTGCTGGGCGGAGACGAGACAGGACCAGGCGCTCCAAAGACTTCATTAGGTGCGATGTTAATGCCACCAGTCTGAAGCTGCTGAAGTCCTTGGGGTGCCGAGTCTTGGGCATAGGTACCACGCAGGATGTCTTCCACAGCTGCGGTCCCCAGCCTCAGGCTCAGGTTGAAGATGGTTTCAATATCCCACACAGTTGGTCTGCGCAGGACTTCAGGAGCCTGGAGCTGATGCCGTCTGGACCCACAGCCTTCCTCGCCTTTAGCCTCCTCAGCTGATCTCTCACCTGACAGGTAGTGAAGGACAAGCTGGAGCAGGGGGGCTGTGTGGTGGGGGTGGAGGTGATGAGGTGGGGGGAGAAGTGGGGGGTGGTGAGATGTCCGGGGGAGCGGGGGTGGGGGAGGTGTCGAAGCAGTGTGCCAGGAGTGTAGGTGGGGGGGTAGGTGAAGTTGAGGATGAGGGGGGTTGCAGCCGTGATGTCTGGGTCAGGGGAGTGGCAGACCGATCAAATCTATTGAAGAACAGATTCAGATCATTCACCCACTTCTGGTCACCTCTGGCCTGGGAGTCTGGTTGTTTGTGTCCTGAGATGGTTTTCAGACCTCTCCAGACTCCACTGACGTCGCTCTGCTGCAGCTGTTCCTCCATCTTCTTTTTATATCCTTCCTTTCCCTGCCTGATGTTTCTCCGTGGCTCCTTCTGCACGGCCTTCAGCTCCTCCTTGTTTCCAGAGTGTAAAGCTCTCCGCTTCTCCTTCAGGAGAGCTTTTAACTCTGGAGTAATCCAGGGTTTGGTGTTGGAGAAGCAGCGTACAGTCCTGGTGGGTATGGTGCTTTCCACATAGAAGCTTATGTAGTCCGTAATGCATGATGTCATACTGTCAATGTCCTCTCCATGGGAATCGCTGAGTACCTCCCACACAGTGGCCTCGAAGCAGTCTTTCAGGGCCTTCTCGGCCTCCTCAGATCATCTTTTCACAGTGCGGGTGGTTGCTGGTTCTCTCTGCACCAGAGGTCTGTAGACAGGCAGAAGATGAACCAGGTTATGATCAGCTCTTCCCAGGGGGGCAGGGGGGATGAGTGGTATGCCTCCTTGGTGATGGCATAAAATAAATCCAGTGTTTTATTGTCTCTAGTGTGGCAGGAAACATACTGGGTGAAGGTGGGCAGGGTGGTGGATGGACAGGCGTGGTTGAAGTCCCCAGAGATCAGAAGGAGGGCCTGAGGGTGAACAGAATAGAATAGAATAGAAAACGTTATTGTCTGGAACCAAAAGGCAACAGAAATTTGTCTTCGACAGGGCTCAACACTAGGTTTACACACACACAGAAGACATTTAAAACACATCCAAGACATTTACAGGATCTAAAAAAACATGCAAAAAAGGTACATGTACAAAACATTGACACTTAAAAGAAAAGGACCAGCAGCAAGTCATGATCAAAGCACTGTTATTCCTCTGCTGTTGAGGGCTGTTATTGCAGTTGGAATGAATGATTTTTTGTAAATTGTTTTTCTGGCCAGTGGGACTTTGTATCTCCTGCCTGATGGGAGGAGACTGAATGAGTGATGGAGGGGATGAGAGGGTTCTTCTGTGATCAGGGTGGCTTTCCTGATCACAGAGCGCTCATACAGATGGAGCAGTGGAGTTTGTGGTGAACCGATTATTTTGCTGGCTGGATTTGTGATCCATGAGAGTTTTGTTTTCTGTTTGTTGGTGAGAAAGTTGTACCAGGAGGTGATATTGAAGGTGAGAATGGATTCTGACCAGTAGACCATCATTAAGATCTTTTTACTGACATTGAAGTTTCTCAGTTTCCTGAGAAGATGGAGGCACTGTAGTGCTTTATTGTTAATTGTGTCTGAGTGTGTTTGAAAAGACAGGCAGGTATCCATCTGTGTCCCCAGATATTTGAGGCACTCCACCTGTTCCACCTGCTCTCCCTGAATGTGCAGAGGTTTAAAAAGCTGATGTGAGATTACTGCTTTGTTTCTGCCCCCACAGCACAACTCCTTAGTCTTTAGGATGTTTAGTTCTAGTGATTTCTCACTGAAGGTTGTGACCAGGTCATCGACTGCCAGTTGGTACTGGGTGAGAGCCTCCAAATTGTCCATGTGGGCCACCAGGGCCATGTCGTCTGCGTATTTTAAAAGAGTCATTCCCTCTCTGCTGCAGGTGATGTTGTTGGTGTAGGCAGAGAACAGAATTGGGGATAGGACACAGCCTTGTGGGAGCCCTGTGTTTAAAACCAGTGTACTGGACTTAAAACCATTTAAAAACATCTGCTGTGGTCTATCCATTAAAAAGTCCTTTATCCATAAAGTCAAAGTCGGGTGGATCTGTAGGTTCAGGAGGCAGTGCAGCAGAGTGTCAGTGTTTACAGTGTTAAAAGCAGAGGAGAAGTCCATAAATAAAATCCGAGTGTGTGGTCGTGCAGAATCCATGTTTTTTGTAACTGTATTTTAAAGAGTCAGGCTTGCGTCCTCTACACCTCGCTTCGCCCTATAGGCAAACTGGAGAGGATCCAGTTTTTCGGACAGCATATGTGACATTAGGTCACACGCTACTCTCTCCATGCATTTGCAGAGTACTGATGTGAGGGCCACAGGCCTGAAGTCTTTGTCCTTAGCACGTGACTTTTTGGGGATGGGGATTATTAAGGATTCCTTCCACTGGCTGGGAACACAGCTAGAATCCAGAAGATGCTGAAACAGTCTGGTGATGACTGCACCCAACCGTGCAGCGCAGTCTTTGAGCACCCTGCCCTTGAGCCTGTCAGGGCCCGGGGCTTTGTGTGGGTTTACTCTCTGTAAGATGGAGGTCACCAGCTGCTCATCAACAGTAAGGGCTTGATCGTTGGTCAGAGTCTGACAGCCAAAGCTGAAGCTTCCTGATGCTTTGCTTTGGTTGAACCTACTGAAGAAGGTGTTCAGTTCTTTTGCAAAAGAGGCAGGGTCTGTGCAGCCAGTCACAGCTGGTTTGGTGGCACGGCCCATCATGGTGTTTAATCCCTGCCATGCCTCCCTCACATTCCCAGATATTAATTTTTCCTCTACTTTCCTCCTGTAGTTGTTTTTTGCTAGGGCAGACTGTCTCCTGAATTCCCTCTCCAGTTCTCTCACTTTCTGCTTGTCCCCCTGAAGAAATGATTTTTTCTTCTGGGTTAAGCAGAGTTTCATATCTTTGGTAAAACATTTTTTATTGTTAGGGTAGATGGTTATTTTTTGGTGGGGGTGACGGCATCCTCACAGAATGATATATATGAGGTCAGTACTTCTGTCAGTAAATTCAGATCGGTACCACAGTGACTGAAAAACAAATCCCAGTCTGTGAGTTCGAAACAACCTCTTAGTGTCTCAGTTGTTTCATTGTTCCAGTCTTTGATAGTTTTTGTTATTGTCTCACCCGTTTTAAGTTGTGATCTGAATTTTGGTAGCAACAGGATGATGTTGTGGTCTGACCGGCCAAGAGGGGGGCGTGACTTTGATACATATGCGTTTGGGATATTTCCATAGCATAGGTCCAGTATATTGTTCATTCTAGTGGGAGTTGAAACCTATTGCTCCAGGTTGGGCAGATGCGATGCGACGTCACAGCGATTAAAATCCCCCAGGAGAAACACAGGCTGCGCTCCAGTCTGGTTGACAGCTCTGTGATAGCTGTCAGCTATCCACTCTGCTGCCATGTTAAAATCCAGTCCTGGGACGTATGCTAAAATCACAGTCAGCTGGGAGAACTCTCGGGGTAAATAATGTGGTCTGAACGATACTGTCAACAGCTCGTAGTGCGTACAGCTCTCGGTTTCTCTCACTGTAAAGTTTGTAGCCCACTTTCTGTTGACAGCCATACAGATCCCGCCCCCAATCGACTTCCTTGTTCTCGCTGCGTCTCTGTCAAAGCGAATGATGTTAAAACCGTCCAGCTGCAGATCTGTGTCCTCAGTAAGCCAGGTCTCAGTGAAGCAGAAAAGGCTGGTCTGTCGGTAGTCCTGTCGCACATTAGGAGGGTGGAAAGTTCCTCTGTCTTATTCCGGAGCGATCGCACGTTTGACAGCGCTATAGCAGGTAGCGGTAGCCAGCTGCCTCTCCTCCTCAGTCTGTTCCTTATGCCCCCTCTGGACCCTCTTTGGTGGTTGAGCTCCGACAGGTAGCTCCGTGAATAGGTGAGCCTACCTGTGGTGATGGTGAATGGCTGTGCTGGTGGCAAACAAAGTCCGTTTTCTGGCCACAGAGTCATTAAAACAAGCCAGAGGCCAAGCAGATAAACTGCTGCTGTTGTTACTTGTCCATTGAAGCAGTCCATTTTCACAGAAACACACTCAAAATCACTAAAATACACATGAAAACACAGACACTCAGAGCCGTGTCAGGAGTCGCTCTGGCAGAGTAGCGCCCCCCAGTTTGGTCTCATGCCAACAGCCAGCAGCTCTTTTTTTTTTTTTTTTCTTCCTACTTGTCTGCATTGGTCTTCATAGCTTAGCGCCACAAAAGGGTGCAAGCTTCTTGTGAAGATTGATGCACTGTTAATCTTGCAGTCAAGTATTTTTATACCCACAATGCGTGGTTGTGACCGTCACCCACCCTCCCTGGAGACTAGCCTATCAGCCTATATTGGAAAAGCTTCCTAATATGAGCCAGAGAGGGCCGTGATACACCAAGGTGTGTTCAGGGGAGAGTAAGGAACAAGCAAGGGGGAGGGGGCAGGTGCAAGTCCTGAGTTATATAGTGACAGTGCATGCGGAGGAGAAGGAGGGAAAACAAACAAACAAACAAACAAACAAACAAAAAAAAAAGGGATAAACAGGCAGTGTAGCTGATGTATTGTGGCCTTGAGGTGGTTGTGCTCCATGCAGATTATCAGAAATAAACATATACATGTCTACTATACTGTACTGAGAAACAGAAACAAAAGAAAAGTCTATACTGAACACCAAAAATGTGAGAGTCTTGGTGGAGGGGGAAAGCCCTCCTGTAGAGAAGAGAGAGCGCAGTGTGGAAGGTTTGAGAAGCAAGTGGGCCCCTTTGAAGTGATCCCATCGGTTCTTTGTGATGCGTCACGGGGCTGAAGTAACGAACATGCATGCGTGTATTAGAACCCTCCCAATGTGTTTATGAAAACCAACACCAGGGTCCAGGGCCGGCCCTGCGGGGGAAGGGGGGGCGGCCCGTCACCCCAAGACCACAGGAGCGCCCAGACCCCACGACCAGGGAGCCACAGAGGTGGCAGGACGCCCCGCAGGCCCCAGGACCAGGGGCGGCAATGGCCCAGGGACCACCCCCGACCCAAGGCGCCAGGCGCGGGGGCCCGGCACCGCCCCTGTGGAGAGAACCAGCACCACACCGAACGGGCCCGCCCCAGGCGCCGGCCACCAGCGGACGCCGGACCAGACGGTAGTGAGAGCCCAACCAGGCCCGGGCGAGTGAGGGAGGCAAAGAGGCGGTGATGCCGCAAGGCATATGTCCCCCGCGCATCGGGAAACCCGGAGACCAGGAGGGGCCACCCGCCCGACCCCCCAGGACGAGCCACCACCCACACACAGGAGAGAGCGACCCACCACGAGCAGTGAATCCCCCATCGGGACCTCCCCGGCAGAGGGCCCAAAAACCACAGCCGGTTAGGAGGCAGAACCCCAGTAGGAACCCACAGAGCCCCCAGGCGCCACCCGGCCCACCCGCCCTAGGGCCACGGGACCACCCAGACAACGGGAACCCAGCAACACCACCATGATGTAAATGGGCTCCCTGGCCCCAGCCCCCAGCCCAGGAGGGCCGGGCCCCACAAGCCATGCCAAGCGTATCAAAAGTGTATGTTAACCCACCACCCCCCCCCCCTTATTATGATTCTCCGATCCCTGACGAAGAATCATTAACCCTACACCGTGAGTGTGCATGTGAGTGCCCATAAGTGTGATGTGCTGCATTAAAATTGAGGGACATAGGAGACAGGTGTGGCCAAGGCTGATGGCTACAGCACACTGCTGTCCTACAGCCCGTGCAGCCATAAGGCACCTGGAACCTGTTCCCATTTGTCCCCCAAAATGTAGGTGTATGTGGTGCTTTAAAATTAGTATGTGGTGCTTTAAAATTAGTATGTGGTGCTTTAAAATTAGAACAACAGCCAGCAGCTCAATGTCCCTGCAGCAATGCTGTTCCTTGATAGTGATGTGCCCAGAGTTACACCATCTATTATTCACAAACACAGCCAGCCCCCCTCCTTTCCTCTTACTGCTGTCTGCTGTCCTGTCGTGTCTGATGAGCTGGAATCCGTCCAGCGCGGCGATCGTGTCCGGTAATTCCGTGTTCAGCCCTGTCTCAGTAAACACCAGCATGCGGCTCTGCCGGTACTCCCTCTGATGGTGAGTCAACGCTGACAGCTCGTCCATCTTGTTGGGGAGCGATCTTACGTTCCCCATGACGACAGACGGGAGGACGGGTTTGTACTGTCTCCTCCGGTGTCGGTGCTGCACTCCAGCGCGACATCCCCGTTTCCTTCTCCGCAGCTCGCCGGGAATGTCGTGCCTCTCCTCGGGCAGCACCGCGGTGTGACGCAGCGCTAACAGCTGGTCCCGGATGTAAACAATGGAGGCACGGCTGGGCGCCGGGTCCCCGCACACAATCGTATCCATAGCAAAATGGGAGAAAGACCGCTATAAGAAGAGCGGTCTTCGTCTCCATAACAAAACAGAACATAAGTGCTAGCTAGCTAACTGAAAGAAAACTCAAAATAAGAAAGTTAAGTGAAAAGAAATTGAAAAAAGCTCAGCGATGAGCTGGAGCTGCTGTAACAGGCGTCAGCACTGGGGGCGCCATCTTGCCCATCTTGCCCAATAGGTGGGAGAATTGGAATAGTATGCAACTAGTAGAAAAGTGTTAACATTTCAGTTAGACAAAAAAACAAAACAAAACAAAAACCCCTAAAAACATCAGAAACACCTCTTCTACATCAGCTACATCAGTGGATGTTCTCAATCACTTTTGAATTTAATCCATTTAGGCACAAGGTTGATTTCACATCACTAGCTTTAGCAATTATGTGGTATAACAGCAAGAAATTGCCTTTGCCACTAGAGAAAATAAAAAGCTACAAAACCCCCACAACTCAGCCCCAGCTTCAGGATTTGTGCTTCCTTTACAGTAACAGGACAGATTTCAAGCTGTTTAATGTACTGTTCTTAAACAAGGACATCCAACAACAAAGTGCAACCAGTATAAGTTTTTGACAGTCAATATCTGAATCACATTACTTTGTCCTTGTCCATTATATTGGAGATTGTGTTAATTATCCTTCTCCAAAATTCTTGTATGTGTTTACATTTCCACATTTTATACATGTGTCTGGGATATTAGGGTTGAATTTGTTCAGGAGTTACTGAGGTTCTCATAAGTTATATTGAATCAATTTAAATCTGCTATTGATGGATATTGTTTGCACCTGGTAACAAGCTGTCTCCCATTCCTGTTCTGTAATATCTGTTTGAAGGTCCTCTATCCATGCTAGTTTTTTTAGAATTTGAGGACTCTGTAGTTGTGTTTGCCAATTTCGTATATATTATTGAAATCTTTCCCTTACTATAAGGGTCCAATGTTGCCATCTCTTCTAAGATACTTAAAGGAGGACATTGATACGACTGCATCCTGGAGCGAATAAAACTACAAATCTGAAAATATTTAAACAAATGAGTTTGAGATATCCCAAATTTTCCTTAAAGAGAGTCAAAGGACATAAGACTGTTATCTTTATAAAGGTCTGAGAGCCTTTGTAATCCAAGCTGCACCCAATGCCTGAATCCAGGGTCTGATTTACCTGGTGTAAATAATGTGTTGCCTCAAATGGGAGTAAATTGTGATAACCCTGGTTGTTCTCCAACTATGTCCTGTGATTCATACCAAGCTCTAATTGTGGTTTTAAGAAATGGATTAACTGTGTCCTGCTTAAGTCTCCTAAAAGAATCTGAATAGACATACCTGTGCAGAGTAAGTCCTCTGGCATTTTCTCTCTCTATCTGAACCCAAGGTAAATTGGAAGGCTTAGACAACCAGAAAAAGGCCGATCTAAGCTAGGCGGCCCTAAAATACCATAAAAGGTTGGGAAGCTGGAGAGTTGTCTTGATCATCTTTTGTTCCATATGAAGTTGGTGAAAATTTTCCTCATGCTGGAGAAAAAGCCTGGTGGAGGCGTAAGGGAGATTGATTGGAATAAATATAAAAATTGGGAGGATATTAATTTTGATAATATTAATTCTACCAATTATTGTCAAAGGGAGGGACATCCACCTATCCAAGCTATCATTTACCTGAGCAATAATGGGATCATAGTTGCATGGGATTATACTTTTAATTTGAGGTCTAATAGCAATCCCAAAATATCTGCACCCATCCTTAGCCACTGAAAAAGGATGCTGACTTGTTGGATTACTTCTCTCTTGTTTATTGAAAAAAGTTTCAATGATTTAGACTAATTGACCTTGTAACCTGAAAATGTTCCAAACTGATGGATAAGATCAACTAAGGCAGGTATTGAATTCCTCAAGTCTGAAAGATATAATATGTCATCAGCAAATAACGAAATCTGATGTTCTTGGTCTGAGATATGAATCCCCTTTATCTCTGGATGATTTCTGATTGATATTGCCAAGGGTTCAAGAATCATAACAAATAACAATGGGGACAGTGGACAACCCTGGCGCGTTCCCCTCAACAAACTGATAATTTAATACACTGACAAAGTTTGGGGCCACATCTACAACAACAGAGTACATCAAATAAATAAGGCCATTCGACTCTGTCGAATGCCTTTTCTGCATCCAACGACAGAATGCAAGTATCCTTTTCATCCCTCTTTTCATGTATAATATTCAGTACTCTCTGTATATTATGACAGGCCTGTCTGTTTTTCACAAATCCATTTTGATCATTGTTGATGATCACTGGTAGGTGTTCCTCTAATCTTAATGCTAAAATCTTTCCCAAAATTTTAGCATCAGTGTTAATTAATGAAATTGGCTGATATGATTCACATTTTGTTTGTGGTTTATCTGGCTTAGGTATGAGTGTAATCACTTCTTAGTGATGGGGGAAGGATGTCATTTTCCAATGATTCTTCAAACATATTCATAAGGGATTGTACTAATTTTTCTCTGAAGGCTTTAAATATATCAATAGGTAGACTGTCCAGTTCAGCTGTTTTCCCATTTTTCATAATCGATATAGCCTTCAGCACTTCTTCTTCAGACAATGAGGAATCTAGATGCTTTCTGGCTTCATTAGAGAGACTAGGGATTTGAATATTATCTAAAAAAAAGTAGCTTGATGAGTGGAATCCCGAGTTAAGAAACTATATAATGATTGAAAGAAATTAGCAAAGGTTAAATTAATTTCCATTGGATCTAACGATAAAGTCCCTGATACTGTTAAAATATTATTGATGGCCTTGCTCAATTGCAGTTTCTTGATTTGTCAAGCCAACAGTTTGCCAGACCCCCCCCCCCCCCCCCCCTTCATAAAATGTTTGTTTTAAGTGAATTAGGCTATTTTCAGCTTTTGAAAGTGATAGTTCATTGTATTGCGCTCGTAGGAGAAGTAATTCCTACTGATGGGGTTCTGTGTTTGCGTTATCTTCATACGTTTCTTTCTCTAGTTTCCTAATCTTGTCCTCGAGTAATTGTAATTTTAAATTAACTTGGTTGGTAATAGAGCTCGTGTAGCTAATCATTTGTCCTCTTAGGTAGGCCTTAAAGGCTTCCCATCTTACAGAAGCAGTTGTTTCATTTGTATTTGTATTAAAGAATTCTTCAATACTGGTCCCAACAAATTTCATGAATTTTGTATCATGTAACCATTTTGGATGCAGCCTCCATCTATAAGGACCTTTAATGAGTTTGGTCATATTATATGTCAGCTTAACTGGACCATGATCTGAGATCACAATGGGTTCATAGGTAACATCATATATCTGCGGAAATAAATTATCTGAAACCAAGAAATAGTTTATAGGCGAGTATGATTTTGTTGATGGTGAAAAGCAGGAGAAATCTGATTTGTTTGGGTATTTTCTCCTCCATGGGTCACACAAGTCTAAGTCTTGCATAAAATTATGCAAAGTCTTAATACATTGTGTATGAGTGTTATCCATACCCTTTAGTCTTTCAAGGTTTATCAGCAAGGTTGTATTAAAGGCTCCTCCAATGAGAAAATAGCCTGGCTTCTGAGCTAAAAGGAGAAATAACTATTCAAAAAATGTTGGGTTATCAGCGTTTAGTCCATACAGATTTACAAGATATATATACACATCAGTAATCGAACCTTGAAGGATTAAATACCTGCCTGCCCCATCAGGTGTAACCTTTGACACTTTAAATGGGATAGATTTGTGGATTAAAGTTGTTACCCCCCTTGCGTTAGATGCATATGATGCTGAATAGACCTGACCTGGCCATCTTCTTTGTATTTTCAGTAAGTCACTAGATAGTAGGTGGGTTTCTCGTAAAAAGGCAATGGATGCTTTAAGTTAGTTGTTTATGTCTATGTGTGACTTGTTTCAGTTTAGCTATTATACCCCCAACCCCCTTACATTCCAGGAAATTAATATTATCTGTTTCATTCACCATATGTAACCATACTATGTTCTCTAAAGCTTAAGACCATACCCAAAACATACGTAAACAGAAACAGAAAGACAAAAATGAATGACAAAAGTTATGAACATTTTTTTATAGTGTGGCTCATGAATGCCGTTAACCTGACCATTGCGGCGCTCTCCCCCTAACGTAGAAGATACACGGAACAGTGGACCCAACTGATCCTACTAAGAGGAGCAAGTCCCACGCAAGCATACCAACTAACAACTAACGCTGCTTCCTTCACACAAACAGCTCTACAAAATAAATTTAGGAAATCAACTCACCTAGTGTCTTGTCTTAACATACATTTCTGTCATATGTTTTAACTAAAACAAAATGTCTCTGCACCAATAGGTACATTTTAAATGAGAAAACAAAAAAAACCCCCGCACTCTGTCAGTGTTGTAATCAAACATTTTGTAAGTGCATTGTCCAACACATAACATTATTACTTACAATTAGCCTGATTGTCCCTAATTAGGGATTCCATAGATGTTACCTAGCTGAGATTCATTCTAGTCACTCAGTTTATCTTTTGTTAAATGGCTTCTTCTCATCCGCTTGTCTCGTTGCGGGCTTCAATAAGTCTCTCCACTTCTTCTGAAGTGTTGCAGGTCTTTCTGTCCTCCGTGCCTGATGGTCAGTTTCACCAGGTATCTGAACCTGTATTCAATGTTCAGTGCCTGTAGACATTTTTTCACCCCATCAAACTGCCTCCATTGTCTGCGCACCTCCATAGAGAAATCTGGAAAAAAATATCACTTTGTATTGATGGTACATCACAGTTTTTTTCTCTCTGGCGGCATCCATCACTTTTTGCCGGTCATGAAAGTTCAAGAACTTCATGATTAGCACATGGGGGAATCACTGTTCAGAGGTTGGCAGCCTGCCAATTCGGTGCGCTTGTTCGATAATCACCGGACCCGACACCGAATCTCCAAACACCTCAGGTAACCATTTTTCCACAAACTTCACAGCGTTCTATCGCATGGGCCCTATCCAGATCAGTCAAATGTGGCATGCCGATTTTTGGAAAAGACACCAACTGACCTCTATAGCAGGGCCCATGCTCACAGGTGCTGACAATCAGGCAAAATATTTCATGGGCGCAACCCACATACTCAGCTCTGCTTCCTCATGTTCCTTACAAATGCGGCACCATTTAAAAGGGAAATAAAGAGGCTTTCCAGTGGTATAAGATTTATTGCCAAGAAGCATTGTTAGAACAAAGAAATAATCTACAAAACACAAATTTCCTTACTTTTTGTTTTTAGTTTAGTTTTTTGACTGTCAAAACTTGTATCAGCAGCAGCAGACACAAGCTGTCTGAGGGCAGGAGTGAAAAAAGAAGGGCATCAGCTGCATGCAGAAGGTTTTCTAGCATCTAGGACAGCCTATGCTGCCCTGCACTGTGTTTTGTCCACTGGAAAGGTCCCTAGGGTACTTCATCACATTTGCATCATGGACGTCAGTGTAGACTAAGACCTTAATGAGAGATGTGAAACCCACTGAAACTACTGCAACTGTGCCTGGGTGTGTCTGCACCTTTTCTGTAGAATCTGCGCACACATCTGCAGTATGTGTGGTGGCTATGGTGATTTCATCCATGTTTTGTACACATCTCTCCTCATACCTTCTCACATTCCTGAAAGGATTCGTGTGTGTGTGTGTGTGTGTGTGTGTGTGTGTGTGTGTGTGTGTGTGTGTGTGTGTGTGTGTGTGTGTGTGTGTGTGTTCTGGAGAGCATATGTAATGTGTGATCTCATCTACAGTCCACAAATGTGTCTTACCTCATAGTCTTACACATCCCTGCAGGTTTGAGACTGTGTATTTTCTGCGCATGTGTGCATGCATGTGTGTGTGTGCAAGTTCACAGAATACCACCAACTAATGCAAACATCTCTCATTTATCTTTGCTGTTGTTTTTTCCACAAAGAAGAATGGAGGGAAAAGGAGTGGTAATGTTTTTGCTAAAGGAGTGGAAAAATAAACGGACATTTCCCCTGAGGGCGTGGCTACTCTGTGATGTCATGTGGTTGCTAAGTTTGCTCTTTGTAATCATTCTGTGTTCACTAGAGGAGGACCATGATTTGGAGTTCCTGTCATGTATTAAGAGCCAGACAAAAGACACTGCACGGCATTTACACACACACACACACACACACACACACACACACACACACACACGCACACACACACAGATGCATAATAATACACCCACTCTGAAAGTGTGATGTTATTGGTTCATAAAACAGGATGGAAAAAAACAATCACATGTGTCAAAGCGGCTCTACCGACTACAATGCCTTCTCATCTTTCTACTGCTTTTCAAATGATTGTCTATAGGAGTGTTTGTGTATGTTCCTTTTTTGTATAAGCTTTTAATAGTATAGTTAAGTATAATATTGTTTAGTATATTGTAGTAAGCATGTTTTTTTAATGCCTCCACACTGGTAATAGCCGTGGTCCAGTTTACAATATATATTATGGTATGGTACAGTACAATATGATATTTTATAATATTGTGTAGTATAATGAGGAATAATCTAGTATAGTATACTGTAGTAAAAGAAGTGTAATGGTGAATCTTACCTCTTTCTTTCTAAATAGCACTAAATAAAGTGAGATGTTAACCTAATGATAGCACTTAATGAAGAGTGATGGGATCAAAATAGCCATTATAATTAATCATGTGGCAGTTTTAAATATTTGGAATAAATTCAAACAAATTTACTGATGACACAGCTGTGGTGGGCCTGATCACAGGTAACAATAAAAAGGCCTGCCTGACAGAAGTAAAGGAACTGACCTGCTGATGTCAAGACAGCAACCTACTCCTGAACATCAGCAGATCTAGGAGATGATAGTGGACTTTGGGCACAAGCAGAGAAAGAACTATGTCCCCCTTAATATCAACGGGTCCTCAGTGAAGAGGGTGGATAGCTTTAAGAAAAGACAAAGAAAAAGGGTTAACAAATCTGATGCCTCTCCTGATTTTTATCAATTTTGCACGGTGTCATTGATTTTGGAATTCACTTGAAGACGTTCATTCACCAGGGGAAGCCTTTGTATTTTCAAAGTTTTTTCTTTTAAATGTGTTCAGTCATCTAATGTGTCTAATCCATCTCACTCTTCTTTCCCCTTTTCTTTCCATCCATCCCTTTTCCCATTCTCTTTTACCTCTCTCCTTCCTATACCCTTCCTTCCTCCCTCTCTTCCTTCCTCCCTTATCGCAGTATGTGGTTGTGAACTGGCCCAGGGAGGCTTCTTCGTGCGGCAGGGTGAATACATCTGTACTCTGGATTACCAGCGACTCTACGGGACCCGCTGCTTCAGCTGCCAGGACTTCATTGAGGGGGAGGTGGTGTCCGCCCTGGGAAAGACTTACCACCCCCGCTGCTTTGTCTGCACCTCCTGCAAGTAAGAAACAGAGATCTGGGAAGCATGGTCCAAAACCATATTAAATTCGATGTACATTCATGTATGATTCGGGTGCTCCTTTAGTTATTTCCTTGCAAGACTTAGAAGTTATTTTTGACTTGAAAGGAGCAATAAGCGAAATTCATCATTTCTAGATTGAAGGAATTAAAAAATTGCTATGTGAAGAACTAGAGGTGTAATTTCATCTGGAGTATAGCATGACCTCACACACCCTCTCTGGGTTGATCTCCAGCCCATTGTTTTACAAGCCGGTCCGGCTGCGTGTTCATGTGAATCCCCACCCCTTAGAAAGACTCAAGAGTACTTGGCCTCCCCGCTGAAATTCCACTGTTTTATGATTAATCGATTTATGATTGAAGATGTCTGTGTGTTTTGTGCCAGGTTGCAGTCACTCCAAGCTGCTGGAAGTGAGCGAAAGCTATGACGTCACATACACGACCGCCTCCTGTGTAGTTTTTCTAATTACGTTTTTTCAAAAGCTTATATCTCAATAGTTTTACCACAAAGTATGACTTTCTTGACCCTAAAATTTATGTTTTAAATTCATTAACGACATATTTGGATTTCATGTCACAACTCAAACGGGACCAAAAGATAATATTGCTCTCCTCATTCACTGCCATTCATATTTTTTCCGATCTAAGGTCCCATGAGCTCTACCGGAAGGGGCATGACTTCGGCACTCTATGGAGCGCTTCTACCAGATCCTCTAGTCACTGAGCCTCGTCTCCATCTCAGCAAATATATTACATTTATTACAGGTACCATCATCATCGAAGTAGGCAGGGGAATAGCTAAACACAGCAGATACCAAGACATCGCTAACTGCTAGATGAGGGGGGTGGGGGGTGGAGAGTAGGGGTAGAGGGAGGAGTGGCTCATGACACACTTTGTTTTGGTCTACAGGCAGTGCACAACAGCAAACCTAGCGGTGAAACGATTTCGCTTATTGCTCCTTTAACAACAGTGAGTTGTAGCATGATTACTTTTACATGAGAAATCCCTAAAGTACTAAAAAAATGGAATTTTCTCAGTCTGTCATATTTAAAATCTCATATATGACTTAATTATGACATGCATACTAAACATAAAGACTTGACTTGGGATTTGTCCTTGGAACCAGTCTTTGTGGATTAAAAACTACACTGGACTTCTTGTCTACATGAGGGTCAGTAAGTACTGTCTGTATTTTCATTCTAAAGTGGCCATTTCCTAACGCTGAGGACAACTATGAGCTGAAACATGTCCGTGCTGTTCAATCCACTATATTAAAAATTATTATACTTATTAGTGAGTGCTGTCGGGTTTTTCTGCTTTGCTGTATTTTTTGGACCGGCACCCACTTACACTTTGAGACTTTTGAGTGTGCACGCTGAGTTTGCTGAAGATTTATCTCCATACACAACAGTACTAGCCAGCTGGCAGTGACCTCCCCAAGATGGTGATGACGTTGACGCTCAGTAGCCACAGGAATGAGTCATCTATGGTTATATATATCTATGCTCCAGACTGCACAGGTTAGCTAACGTTGCCTCGACCACTCTGCACTGTGGACTACCTGGGGGTGGTGGGTGCTAACGTTAGCTAGCATGCCACTCATATGGGGATTACTGCTGGTATTGCCACCCTGATGAAGGCACAGCGTTGCTGCAGTACATTTTTTTGTTGATCTTGTTGTTATTTACAAAAACAAATGAAAACTAGACAGTACAACAATAGTTTGTCTCTCATGAAACCAATCAAGCAAGGGCTCAGTATACTTCAACTAATGCAGTTCTTGTTTTTTCCAACCCCATTTTCAATGCCAGCATTGCGGGGGCTGTGTCCGATATGTAATCTGATGATCACACCCACTTCACACAGTGATTGGCCAGTGGCATGGAAAAAAGAAAAAACTTCTCTTTCAAGTTTAGTCTTCTTAATTTTTGTTAGGACAACATAGCAACATTCTTAATGTCCTGAAGCTGGCTTACTTACCTTTTATAGAATCAGACATCCCCACCTGTACCTCTATCTGTCTAACTTTTATTCACATTTAACCCTAACCCTGGCATTTATGAGACTCTTATAATACCCTAAAATGTGTGTGTGTGTGTGTGTGTGTGTGTGTGTGTGTGTGTGTGTGTGTGTGTGTGTGTGTGTGTGTGTTATCATACCTTGGTGACCCCAACACTGAACCTGAGATCAGAATGTTCCAGTGTGGCATTTGAGGTTTGTAATGTGATCACCAAACTCCTTTGCTCCCCTTATAACAAATATTGCTCTTGTGGTGGTAAAACACAAAGGTTTATTGTACGGAATATAAAAATAGGTCTGAGAGAAAGACAGCAAATGCTGCTCTCAGCTGTGTGTGTGTGACTCATGGTCACAACACTGTATTGATTATTAATAATTCATCAAGTTTAATCTAGCTCTGTTTTTCACTCTCACTGTCTGGTGCTACTTGACGATTCACCTGCATCTGAAGCAATACATACATCTGCCTCTAACTATACATACACCATTCCTGTATTTAACCTTGCTAAGGGGTCAGATTACATCTTCATCAACACTGATGCACTGAGGTATCATAAAAAACACAAAGAAAATTCCATGTAAATTAGCTCAGTTTCAGTCATGATTTAGAAATTATAGCTCTGCTTTTAATACAGTTTTACCCAGCAAACATTTTAACAAACTTCAACAGTTGGGTGTTCATGACTTGACTGGGTCTTGGATTTCCTGCTGCACAGAAAACAAATGGTTAGGGTCAATAATAAGACCTCTAGGGTCAAACGTATTAGCATTGGCGCCCCCCGGAGGTGTGTTTTATCACCCCTGTTATATTCACTGTGCACAAATGACTGCATATCACACACAGACTCTGTCAAAATGCATAAATTTGTGAATGACACAACACTGGTGGGGTTGATTTGGGGTTGATGGTGACACTGCTTGTAGAAATGAGGTCCTCACGTTAATTGAATGGTGTACCCTCCACAACCTAGAGCTAAATGTCTCCAAAACTAAGGAGCTGGTAGTGGACTTCCGTAGGAGGGGGAGAGTGTCCCAGCCCCTATCCATCAAAGGGGCGGAGGTGGAACTGGTGGGCTGCTTTAAATTTTTAGGAACCACAATCTCATCCTCACTGAAATGGGGAGACAACTTGAGCTGTATCGCCAAAAAAGCCAGCCAGAGGCTCTTTTTCTTCTGTCAGTTGAGGAAATTTGGGGTGGCTTGTAAGGGGATGCTGCAGTTCTATCGAGCCACTATTGAGAGTATTCTTACCTTCTCTATAACTGTCTGGTATGTCTGGTTCAGCAGAGGCTGCAATTAGACAATTAGACAATAGTCCACATGGCTGAGAAGATCATAGGCTGCAACCTCCTCCCTATCTCAGACATATACGAGGTCCGTATCCAACGCAAGGGCATGAGAATCCTATTGGATGAAAGCCACCCTGCCAACCCCCTCCTCAAGGTCCTCCCATCAGGTAGAAGATGAAGTGCTATCAAAACTAAGACCTCCCACTTTCTGAATAGTACATAAAGTAATGTCATCAAATTCTTAACAGCTCTCCATCCCTGCACCAATACCTTATGGAAGTAGGAAACTCCCCCACAGGACTTGAATAATCTGCTCTCTGTTTTTTTATCATTGTATTTTTATATGTTATTTATGGTCTTATTATGCTGCTGTGTTATATTCTTTTTATATTATTGCACATCAGAGTCAACCTGCTACATATTGCACTGTATGAGAATTTGCAATTAAAATCTGCACTAGTTACTTTAGACTTTAGCCTCCTGGACTAACATCCAGGTTCAAAACATGTCGAGGCATATGAGGTATGACCTGTTCTCATGACAAATGTGACCCTGTGTAAGCCATGAAGAATGTCCTATGTCCTATGTCTGCTATTCTTGTTTTTATTTGTTTTTTGGTTTGCAAATCCCTAACGACTTGTGCAAGTTATATGGCAATAAAGTATTTAATCTTGAATCATGAAAAATCATGATATGCCACACTAAACAGGCACTTTTTGGGTTGAGACCTCCTCTTCACATGGGTCTGAGTGCTGCCCCTTAGATGCACTCCTTTTGTCCATAGACCAAATTTGATGTCACCTATGTCCTTTATTGGGCACTCCCCTCACTTTTCTGCCCATGTATGCATGATCCATTGGCTGACATGTGGGTGGATGTATATGATCTGTTGTCTTTTATATTTTTATTTGTTTTTGTTTTGTTCACCATGTTGCAACAATTTTATAGTTAGCACTAAAAACACAAAATACAGCTGAGACTGATGGAAATGTCAATAGTTTTCAAGTATTTTGACCTGATGATAGCAATAGCACTAAATTTAAAGGGATCACCAAAGTTACTAGAATTCACCCTGAATGGAGCACAAATATCTGAACTCAAATTTCAATCAATCCAATAGGTCTAGTTGTTAAGATATTTCACTCTGAACATCAAAGCTCATGGTGGTGCTAGAGGAACAGTCAGTGGATCACTGAAGTAATGGGGATACATCCTGTGGTCACAATGAAAATCTGTGCAAAATGTCATGCCATCAATTTGGAAGAGCCACAGGTTGGCATTTTTTCTGTTATGGCACATAAATAAGGCAGAGGATAAGTGCAATCAGGATGGAGGATAATGTGCAGCGATTTCAATATAGATATTAATTGGCTCACAGACAGACAGAAAGATAGCAAAAGAGAGATACATGTAATTCATATGAACCATAAACAACCAAAAATATAATTTTCTGAAACAAACTGTGTTTTTAGGTCTTATGAGCTTTGCATTTATTTATAAGGTAAAATAATCAACCTTAAAATGCTGAAAATAAAGGCAACACATTTGGAATAAGGCATAAAGAAAGCACTGGCATCAATCAATGTGTAACACACGGTTACTTTAAGTATTTTCTTTAAGTTATTGTACTGTTGGAGAGTTCTGTGATCTCAGTTGGTAATAATACACATGAAAATAACTGGCATTTTAGCACAAAATACATTCATTTATTGTTTCTTTTTTGCTGTATCTTTCTGGTGTTTCCCATGTCAGCGTGGGTTTTCTGTGGATGCTCCGGCCTCCTTCCACAGTCCAAAAAGGCTAATTGGTTTAGGCTAATCTGTGACTCTAAATTAGCCATAGTTGTGAATGTGATTGTGAATGGTTGTCTGTTTCAATGCGTCAACCCTGTAATAGTCAAGGTTAGGGTTAGGTGTACCCTGCCTCTTGCCCAGTGTCAACAGGATAAGTGGTTATGGAAAATGAATGAATGGATGGATGTATCTTTCCACCTTATATTACACAGATAGCTAATTCATGAACAAAAATCTTTTTTGAACCAAAACATGGTAAATATATTTCTCTAAATTAAACACTGCATTTAAGGACAGGCCAACCTATGTAATGTAAGGGAGGCTTTAAAAAAGATTCAAAGGCTAATATATCAGCTATAAAAAAGAGAGAGAGAAAGACTTTTTGACTGTTGTACATGAATAACCTCTAATCTCAGCCCAGCCTGCCTGGATGTATTTCTCCTTCAGTAGCTGGCTGTGACAGTGTGACAGCAGCTTTTAATATCATATTACTGAGCTGCAGGAAGCAACATGTGGCAGCCAGTCAGAGCCCTGCTCTGCCAAGGCATCGTCACTCCTTCTATACTTGACTCAGTGATAGCAGCTGTGTGTGAGCAGCACGTTCAAACAGCCAGGAGACATTAACATTGTTTCATTGTGTTCATAATGTTCCTCTTAACAGTATGATAGAATTTGCCTCTAAAGGCTTTTTTGCTCCTGAATGAAAACACAATGAACTAGAGATTATCTTGCGATTGGATCACACTAGCCACAAAGCTGATCTGCCATTTAAAATGAATGTTGGCCATGTGCGCAATGTGGAGGAACAATGGCCTCTTACTTACTTCTTATCCCGCTACTACATGCACCGTTGCTCGGCCCATACCCATTTTCAAACTTGGGCTTCATTGTAGTCTCAGCTACAATCTTGTAAAGTTTTGTGACTGTATCTTGCACAGTTGTGATGCTATTGCGGTGATTAAATTTAGCCACAGACACATAAACACTCAAAATGGCTTCTGTAGTTGTTCCTATTACAGTGGGTGTCTCCGGGAGCACATTTTGCCATGATGACACATATACTGACAACATGTAAACAACGTCAGCCCCACACTTCCATGTCTGAATGTTAAAGCCAGTGTCAACGTGCCTTAATGATTACATTAGAAAAGTGGATAACTTTGTCTCATAAAAAGATAAGCTCTCAACATATAACTTAATGTATCAATTTCAATCAATCAATTTTATTTATAAAGCCCAATATCACAAATACAATTTGCCTCACAGGGATGTATGTCTTGGTCACACCTGAACATGATATGATAGTTGAAAGCCTCATTCCAGAACCACTGGCATTAACCTGCTGCAATAACACCCTCCAGTCTTCTGGGCAGCCTTTGCACCAGATGTTGGAATCTGGCTTCAGGTAGTTGCTCCTATTCAGCCACAAGAGTATTAGTGATGTCCAACACTGAGCGCGTTAACAAAATATTTGTTTTTATGCCTTTTTTCCGCAAAAGACTATATTCCTGCTAAGCTTATAAAAATCAATATTACACTAATATTCCTGTTCACATGCAGTCCTGCATGCTTTGATTAACGTACCCTAACATGTTTTGGCATACTCCAATTAACATGCCCTAATGTGTTTTGGAAAAACTTCAATTAACGTACCCTAACATGTTCTTGCGTACACTGAATAATGCACCCCAACATGTTATTGCATTCTCTGAATAACATACCCTGACAGGTTTTTGCATACTCTGATTAGCATACCCTACCATGTTTTTGCATACTCTGATTAACATACCCTACCATGTTTTTGCATACTCTAATCAATGCACCCTAACATATTTTTGCATACTGGGATTAACCAGACTGTACCATGTAACCCCTTATCAGATAGACTATTTTAACATTAAGTGGGCAGCAGCTTATCCCACAATAGTAGAAAAGTAGCATTCAGTGTGAGGATTTTCCTGATCTGTCAGCAGTGACACCTTACCTTACAAAACTGCTGAGCCACCTAAAAAAGGTGCATCTGGTGATGGTCTAATTGTTGATTCAGAGCTGTAGAATAACTTTGGGAAGCACAAAGCATATTTTATTTAAAGCCCTCTTCTGATGTTGTGATATTGTATCTGTTTTCTGTTCACAGACAGCCATTCCCAGCTGGCGACCGAGTGACATTTAATGGGAAGGAGTGTATTTGCCAAAAGTGTACCCAGCCCCTCCCTGCCAACAGCCCTGCACCCATACAGGCTGTCCACAGTCAGTACTTTGTTTATGTCTGTTTCTCACAAGCGTAAATCATACCAAAAGCAAACTTTAGGATCCTGAAAACTATGATTCGTCACGCTGCTTGTTAGCATAATTTTCTTTTCCATCCCTTATATTGGCACTTTAATAAAATGATGTCATTCCACTCTCAGGAAACCCAAAATGACCAGTGTTCATTTTGTCCTTTTGCTTAATGAAACCAAAGTACTGTAAAGGGAACTCTTCCACATAGAGAAAGTAAACTTTAGTTTCATTTCTCATTAAATCTCAACTAATCTCCCATCATGTCTCTGCAGACTGCTGCGGCTGTGGGAAGGAATTTAAGAATGAACAGTCTCTGGTAGCACTGGACAAGCACTGGCACCTGGGTTGCTTCAAATGTAAAGTCTGCAACAAGGTGCTCAACGCGGAGTACATCAGCAAGTAAGTCATTATGGTTGTAATATACATTGCTATAACTCCTCTTCGTAATACAGGGATGCAAACAGCTCGCTTTTCAGTGACTCTTGCTTTTTGTCATGTCAATTTGGGTGACTTGTTGGAATCGTGTAGATCCAAGGAGTTTTTTTGGGGGGGTTGGCATGGAAGAGTCTGATTAATGATTCCGCTAACACAAACAAAAAACTGTGTAGTGTGCGCGCAAGCGTGAACCACTTGTTTTCATCTGGATGATTAGTCTCTTACACAGACGCTGATGACGTCAGCACGCTGGCTGACTCTGTCGTCTGTGGATGTTCTCATAGGAAAGTCGTAATAGAACTAGTGCTGGCTCCCAGCGGCAGTGATGTAATTGGATCCAAATCTGTGTACTTCCGTACTTCCTCGACAGCTGATTAGCTTTGCCTTACATCCGCCTACACCAGAATTGCTGTTCCCCAAATGGTTGTCTGTAGTACAACAGAAAAGGAAGTGTTCAGTGCATTGCAAGAAGAGATTAAAATGGATATGATTTCATTTGATTCAGCTATACTGCAGAGCTGCAACGTCTCTGTTACATGTAACACACGTGCCGTACCTATGGCAACCCCGTCATGTGGTCTGGATATCCCCGCCCATTTCTATTACAAAACAAAGGACGAATGTCCCTACATATATATCCATCTAATAAGTTATTTAAATGCATGATAGTATGTCGGACTGCAGGATGTTTCCACAGAATGAATGCTAACAGAAGGTCATTGAGATCTATTTATTAATGAACACTGCACTGGTCTCAATAGATGGCGCCCCCAGTGGCCTGTTACAGCAGCTCCTGCTCACCGTTGAGCTTTATTCAATTTCTCTTCAATTCAATTTCCGGTAGTGCGGCAGCCTGTCACAGCAGCTCCATTGTATGTTTGAGTTTGGTTTGTTTTTATGCTCTAGATGTGTTTTATGTTCTTAGTTTTTAAGTGTTCATTTTAAAACACACAATTTCCGAGGAGCATAGGGGCCTAGTTAAGTGTAAATGGAGTTGATCAGACCACTTTTGGTTTGCCTGATATTCGGGGGAATTCTCCAAGTGGAGTCAGCCGGCAATTGTTTACTCCCGACAGGAGCTCCTAGACCTGGCTCTTTTTACCAAACATATCGGGACAAGACACAACATTCGGACAGAGCTTATACGGAGGAGACGTTGGGGGACGCTTGCTGGGACGAAACGGAATAGGAGACAGAGGGAGAGAATATGGAAGGAGTCTTACAAACCGGACCTTCCATCCATTATCATGGGAAATGTTCAGTCTATGAATAACAAGGTGGAGGAGCTCGAAACCGTCATCAGAGGCCAAAAAATCTACCGGGAGTGCAGTCTGATGTGCCTGACTGAGACATGGCTGAAGGACTGTATCCCGGAGACTAAAACCAACACCAGTGGCTTCCTAAAGATATGAGGGGACAGTGATATCAAAGCAAGTGGCAAGAGGAAAAGGCAGGGGGCTTGCTTTACTTATCAACAACAGGAGGTGTAAACCAGGGCACACTACAATCCAGGAGCAGGTTTGTAATAAGGACATTGAACTCTTAGCAGTTAGTTTAAGACCCTATTACCAGTAGTCATCACCATTGTTGTTGCCTGAGGAACCCTCTGCCCACGCTGATATGGCTTGTGACGTAGTTCACGCGACTATTGCGAGAATACAAGCACGATATCCAGACTCATTTATTTTCCTCTCCGGGGATTTTAACCATGCATCCCTCTCCTGCACATTTCCCACCTTCAAACAGTTTGTGGACTGTCCTACAAGAGGAAATAAGACGCTTGATCATTTTTATGGTAATGTCAGAGATGCATATCAATCAACTGCACTGCCCCGTCTTGGTGGTTCTGACCACAATCTTGTCCACCTCTCTCCCACATACAACCCTTTTGTTAGAAGGATACCTATTACCACCAGTTAAACGCTGGTCCCAGGAAGCAGAGGGATCCCTACAGGCTTGTTTAGATCTCACAGACTGGGATGTCTTCTGTGAGGCACACGGGGATGACATTGAGGGACTAACTGACAGCATTATAGATTGCATGAAGTTCTGTGCCGATATGTGTGTACCGAGTACACACATATCGGCATTATTAAATGTTTCCCCAACAACAAGCCATGGATCACTAGCCTGAAAGGCTTGCTAAATCAAAAGAAGAAGGTCTTCAGGGAGGGCAATAAGGACAGAGCAAAGGCAATACAGAGGGAACTGAAGGTGAGGATTTAGGAGGGAAAACAAGCCATCTGTACTCATAGTCTGTCCCCTTAAGTTCATACCTGTTCATCGGATCAGTCATAACACTCCAGCCATCACAGGTGAAGAGGGAATTGGACAAACCTAAGATAGGAAAAGCAGCTGGTCAGGGTGGAACGTAAGTTAGCTCCCCAACAAGATGGGCGAGCTGTCGGCGCTGACTTGCCATCAGAGGGAGTACCGGCAGAGCGGCGTACTGTTGTTTACAGAGACATGGCTGAACGCGGAATTAGTGGACACAATCGCCATGCCGGATGGATTCCAGCTCACCCGACACAACAAGTCAGCGGGCAGCGGTGGAGCAAAGGAGGAGGGCTGGCTGTGTTTGTGAATAGATGGTGTAACTCTGGGCACATCACTATCAAGGAACATCATTGCTGCAGGGATATTGAGCTGCTGGCTGTTGGCATGAGACCGTATTATCTACCCAGGGAGTTTTGTCTTGTCATTATGCTAGCAGTGTATGCCCCCCGTCTGCTAAAGCTGAGTCTGCTTGTGACATTCTCCACACTGTTACAAGAAGGCACAGACACAGCCTCAGGCCTTCCTTCTGATCTCTGGGGACTTCAACCATACCTGTCTTTCCACCACCCTACCCACCTTCACCCAGTATGTTTCCTGCCACACCAGAGACAATAAAACACTGGATTTAACACCAAGGAGACATACCACTCATCCCTCCTGCCCCCCCCCCTGGGAAAAGCTGATCACAACCTGGTTCATCCTTTGCCTGTTTACAAACCTCTGGGGCAGAGGGAACCAGCAACCACGCTGTGAAGAGGTGGTCTGAAGAGGCCAAGGAGGCCCTGAAGGACTGCTTCAAGACCACTGTGTGGGAGGTACTCAGCGATTACCATGGGGAGGACATTGACAGACTGACATCATGTATTACAGACTACATAAACTTCTTTGTGGAAAGCACCGTACCCCCCTCCTGGACTGTGCGCTGCTTCTCCAACACCAAACCCTGGATTACTCCAGATCTGAAGGAGAGGTGCAGAGTTATTAACTCCAACCAAGGAGGAGCTGAGGGCTGTGCAGAAGGAGCTATGGAGAAACATCAGGCTGGGAAATGAAGGATATAAAAAGAAGATGGAGGAACAGCTGCAGCAGTGGAGTCTGGAGAGGTCTGAAAACCATCTCAGGACATAAACAACCAGACTCCCAGGCCAGAGGCAACCAGAAGTGGGTGAATGATCTGAATCTGTCCTTCAATAGATTTGATCATTCTGCCCCTCCCCGGCCCAGACATTGCTGCTGCAAACCCTCCTCATCCTCACCTTCCCCCCCACCTACACTCCTGGCACACTGCTTCAACACCTCCACCACCCCGCTCCCCCAGACATCTCACCACCCCCTACTCCTCCCCCCACCTCATCACCTCCACCCCCCAGCACACAGCCCCTCTGCTCCAGCTTTTCCTTCACTACCTGTCAGGTAAGAGATCAGCTGAGGAGGATAAAGACGAGGAAGGCTGCGAGTCCAGACGGCATCAGCTCCAGGCTCCTGAAGTCCTGCACAGACCAACAGTGTGGGATAGGTGAAACCATCTTCAACCTGGGCCTGAGGGCCTGAGGCTTGGGAGAGTACCACAGCTGTGGAAGACATCCTGCGTGGTTTCTGTGCCCAAGAGTCTGCACCCCAAGGACTTCAGCAGCTTCAGACCGGTGGCATTAACATCGCATCTCATGAAGACTCTGGAGTGGCTGGTCTTGTTTTTTTCTCCGCCCCGCAGTAGGCCCTTCAGTGGACCCGCTGCAGTTTGGCTACCAGCCTGGCATTAGGGTGGACGCCACCGTCATCTTCCTCCTGCACAGAGCTCTTTATCACCTGGAGAAGCCTGGAAGCTCTGTGAGAATGATGTTCTTTGACTTCTCCAGCGCTTTCAACACCATACAGATTCTGCTTCTGAGGGAAAAACTGGAGCACACAGGAGTGGCTTAGCACCTCACATCCTGGATCCTGGACTATCTCACGGACCGGCCGCAGTATGTCAGGACCCAGGACTGTGTATTGGACTTGGTTGTCTGCAGTACGGGGGCCCCGCAGGGGATGGTGCTGGCGGTGTTCCTCTTCACCCTCTACACTGCAGACATTTTATACGACACCCCCACCTGTCATCTGCCATCGTCAGCCTCATCACAGATGAGGACGACAGGGAGTACAGAGAACTGAACCAGGACTTTGTGGACTGGTACCTGAGGAACCACCATCAGATCAACTCTGGGAAAACCAAAGAGCTGGTGGTGGATTTCCGAAGGCACAGACTCCTCCCCCCAACACCGGTGAACATCCAGGGAAAGAACATTGAGATGGTGACATCTTATAAGTAGCTGGATGTTCATCTGAACAATAAACTGGACTGATCATATTACAGCACTGTACAGAAAATGCCAAAGCAGACTCTACTTGCTAGGGCGGCTTAGTTCTTTTGGAGTGCAGGGGGCGCTCCTGAAGACCTTCTTTGACACTGTGGTGGCATCAGTCAACTTTTACAGAGTGGTCTTCTGGGGCAGCAGCATCTCAGCTGCAGACGGAAAGAGACTCAACAAGCTGATCAAGAATGCCAGCTCTGTCCTGGGATGCTCTCTGGACTCTGTGCAGGTAGTGGGAGAAAGGAGGATGACAGCTCTGAGGACTAATGACTCCCACTTACTGCAGGAGGAGATAAAAGCTCTGGAGAGCTCCTTCAGCAATAGACTGATTCACCCAGTGTGTGAAGGAATGCTATCGCAGGTCCTTCCTACCTTTTGCTGTCAGACCTCACAACCAGCACTGCTCGCAAAAAACTGCACCATGGACACTTGATGGGCACCAAATTAAGCATTATTGTCACCCTTGTTGTTTTTTGCACATACAATCACTTTGCACTAAATATGCTCTCTTTTATCCACTGTTCATGATTATTATTATTATTTATTGCCGTTTGTTGTATTTTGTCTTTATTTTTTTGCATGCCTAGCTTTTAAATTTTAAAATATTTTCATTTTTAATCTGACTCTTTCTTCTTGACTGCTGTAACACTGGAATTTCTCAATTGTGGGATCAATAAAGGTGTATCTTAACTTAACATGTCGATAACAAATTATTATGTTTTAATTTCTCCAGCTTACTCCAGCAATTTCAATTATGAAATTATGATTATGATATAACTGGAAAGGAAATCCACAGAGGCACTCAGTGGCCTAGTAGTTATGCTTTCTTACAGTGCAGACGTTCTGCTGCTTGCGCTCTGCTTTGCTTACATTCTTTTGTGGATATACTTGTTTTTTCTTGCTAAAAGCTACAGAAAGTAGATCCTGGATACTTATAAAGCATTGGGACTTTAAGTTTTGAAAGATACAGAGGACTACTGCCATATTTTCACCACTTTTTCACCACTTTAGTACTGTGTGATCAGGGCCGAGGCACAGTGCAAGCCTTTTGCTGTGTCTGTGACTGGAAACCTGTGATTAGGACAAGGACAAGATGGCAAAACCTGTGAGCTGCACAGAGTGTGAGCGACTGACTGAGACGATAAGGCAGCTTCAAAAGAAGAACGAAACGCTACAACAAATTCGTGAGAGTGAGCAATTCATTGACTCTGTGGCAGCTAACATACAAGGTGCTGATGGACAGACTTTTATGTATGGAAATACAACAAATGTGGAGCATACCATCGCTGACTTGGCTGACACAATCCCATGGATATGTCCTAACACCACTGGATCAGCTGCAGAGGCTCCCAAACTGGCCTTCCCTAACGACCCTTCCTACTGGCACAGGACTGGTGTTCGACCAAAAGCATCAACTCCAGCCAGGACCTGGGCTGATGTCGTTAGACGCAAAGGCAAACCCAGCAGGAAATCAGTCAAGAGAGTCCCTACGCTCACCCCTCCACTTGAACTCTCTCTACAAAACAGGTATGATGCACTAGCTCCAAATGAAATGTGTGACAATACCAACTACACTGAACCCACGCAGGCCAATCACACCTCTGGTATTAATACCACTGCTAGACCCAAGGCCAGAAAAAACTATGCTAACACCACACCTGATCAGCCAGACACCATCCCGATCGGAGACTCAATAACCAAGCATGTAAGAATAGCAAAGACTGAAAATCTAACAGTGTCTGACACGTCTGTCAGGGAGCTAACCAAGTTGTTGCCAGTGATCCTCTCTACACACCCAAGTAACATGAGGATTATCATCCATGCTGGGTCTTTTGACATTCTACGAAGAAAAACTGTCTCTGAGATCCTGAAAAAAGACTTTTCCCTGCTCCTGGAGAAACTGAGTGACTGTCAGTCACAAAATGTGTTCATTTCTGGCCCCATTCCAACCCTGGGGAAAGGAATCGAGTCTTTTACCAGACTCCTTGCCCTGAATACATGGCTGACATCGGCATGCTTCACTCATGGAATAAAGTTTATTGACAATTTTAACATCTTTTGGAACTGTAAGGATCGCTTTCAGCGTGATGGGATTCATCCGAACATCACTGGATGCAGACTACTCGGGGCCAATCTACGTCATGCTCTTGGAATGCCATACCAAAACAAGAATGGACAGATAAGAGCCAAGGACAAGTACGGGGCACAGAGACAGACAGCCTGCATCTCTTCCCCTTCACCTGACCCTTTGCTCCACATCACCCAAGGCATTCAGAGGATGTCCCTGTCCCAGTCAGGGATCCAACAACCCCCCTCCTGCCCTTCACCACAACCACCAAGGAGCCAACGTCAACCCTCCCCACCACCACCACAACCACCAAGGAGCCAGTGTCAACCCTCACCCCCTCCACCACGCTCACCAATCCAGGAGCTAGTTAAAGCTGCCACACTAAAGCTCAGCCAAATTGATTAACTGTTAAATAGTAGCCCTAGACGTCATCACTCAGGTGCCTGTCAGAGATGAGACAGACCCCATGCCGCTTCCTTAAACATACCGGCGATCTTAAATAGCCGGTGGCATGGTCAAACACATCTTGAAATTGAAAAGTATCAGCCAGAGTCATCTCAAAGGTCTGTCATTCCTGTTTTGACTAGCATCAGGAAAAACAATGTGTACCCAAAGCGCACAGCTACTCTATCTAATCTGATTCCAGTTATGCGTCAGCCACAGACTGTGTCAGACAATGTTAGTACACTAAACTTAGCTTTATTAAATATCAGATCACTGGCTGGCAAGTCTATTAATTAATGACTTTATTATCAAGAGAAACCTTGATTTTATGTTTTTAACTGAAACTTGGTTAAATGAAAACAACAGTGCAGCAGTACTTATTGAATCAGCCCCCCCAAACTTCCATTTTATCAGCTCAGTTAGAGAACTTAGGAAAGGAGGTGGAGTAGCCACTTTATTTAAGGATGTTTACCAGTGCAAACAGCTGTCATATGGGAAGTTTGAGTCTTTTGAATATGTTGCACTGCAGTTGAGATCCTCCTGTCAAGCAGTATTAGTAACCACCTACAGGCCTCCAAAATATAGTGCACACTTTGTTGATGACTTTTCTAATCTATTGTCTGTTGTTTGCATTGATTTTGACTGTGTTGTTATAGTGGGTGATTTTAACATTCATATTGATAATCCCAAAGATGGCAGTGCGAAAGAACTTTTCTACATCCTGGAGAACTTTGAACTTTCCCAGCATGTAACAGAGGCAACACACAATAAGGGACATATTTTAGATCTAATTATCTCCAAAGGGCTCAACATTTCTGAGGTTGTGGTGACTGATGTTGCCTTTTCTGATCATTACTGTGTTTTCTTTAAAATGGAAATCTCCGCTGACACCAGTAAAATTACAACAGAGGTAATCAGAAAACGCTATATCAACGAAAACACCTGTACACTATTTAACCAGGATTTTACACCCACACCAGCTCTGCCCTCAGTCTCTGTCAATGATCTGGTTCATAGTTTCAGCTCTAAAGCTTTGAATATTATTGACAATATTGCCCCCATGAAGGTCAAAGTTGTCTCTGGTAAGAAAAAACCACCATGGAGGAACGCCACACAGGTAAAAGCTCAAAAAGAGAATGTAGAAAAGCAGAACGCAGGTGGCGAAAAACCAAACTCCAGGTTCATTATGACATCTATAAAGAAAGTCTGCACATCTATAACTTGGAGCTAAAAAAGGCACGTCAGTCCTTTTTCTCTGAGATTATCAACAAAAATAACAAAAATGCACGTACTCTATTTACTGTAGTTGACAGACTGACAAACCCATCAGCGTCAGTCCCTCCTGAACTGCTATCCACCAAGGCATGCAATGACTTTGCTTCTTTTTTCACAGACAAGGTTTTAAAGATAAGACAGACAGTCTGTAACTCCAACACAGTGGCTATTTCACCAGTGCCTCATAAGACTACTCCAGTTAATTTGGCACTTTTTCACCCATTAAATTATGCTACTTTGACAGACATAGTTAGAAACCTTAGGTCCACTACCTGCTGCCTTGACACTCTGCCAACAAGCTTTTTTAAAGATGTTTTTAACTGCATAGCATCAGGTATACTACAGATAGTCAATTGTTCTCTTCAGTCAGGCCTTTTCCCAACGGCCCTGAAGACTGCAGTCATTAAACCTCTCTTAAAAAAGCCTAATCTGGATGCCTCAGTAATAAATAACTTCAGGCCCATATCAAACCTACCATTTTTAGGAAAGATCATTGAAAAGGTTGTTTTTCAGCAACTTAACACCTTCTTGGAGCAAAACAATTCCTTTGATACCTTTCAGTCTGGATTTCGAGCACATCACAGCACTGAGACTGCACTTGTAAAAGTTTTAAATGACATTCATCTGAGCAGTGAAGCATCAAAGATTTCGGTTCTGGTATTACTGGACCTCAGTGCTGCATTCGACACAGTTGACCATAAGATACTGCTCAACAGACTAGAAAAGTTTGTGGGACTTTCTGGCACTGTGCCAAGTTGGTTTAAATCTTATTTACAAGACAGGGATTTCTTTGTGTTACTTGGCAATTATGAATCTGTGCGAACAAAGATTACATATGGAGTTCCTCAAGGGTCCATTCTTGGGCCTCTTCTGTTCAACATCTATATGCTCCCTCTTGCTCAGATTATGGAATATCATAACATCTCCTACCATACTTATGCAGACGACACACAACTTTACATAACAGTGTCACCAGATGACTACAGTCCCCTACATCTGCTAAATAAGTGCATTGGCGAAATCAATACGTGGATGTGCCAGAATTTTCTACAACTAAACACAGACAAAACTGAAATAGTTGTTTTTGGCCCCAAAGAACAAAGATCAATAGTCAGTGCTCACCTTGACATCTTGACACTAAAACCTACAAATCAAGCCAGAAATCTTGGTGTAGTTCTGGACTCAGACCTAAATTTCAATAGTCACATTAAGACAATTACTAAATCAGCCTACTACCACCTTAAAAACATAGCAAGAATAAAAGAATTTCTGTCTAAACCAGATACAGAAAAACTTGTTCATGCTTTCATTTTCAGCAGGCTGGACTATTGTAACGGTGTCTTCACAGGCCTGATTAAAAAATCAATCAGACAACTGCAGCTCGTCCAGAACGCTGCTACCAGAGTCCTCACCAACACCAAGAGAGTGGAGCACATTGCACCAGTGCTTAAGTCACTGCACTTGCTTCCTGCGTGTCAAAGGATAGACTTTAAAATCTTGTTACTTGTCTATAAAGCACTAAATGGTCTCGGGCCTAAATACATATCTGATTTACTTGTACGTTATGAAGCATCCAGACCCCTCAGATCATCTGGAACAGGTTTACTCAGTGTTCCCAGGATCAAAACCAAACACGGTGAGGCAGCCTTCAGTTTCTATGCTCCCCGCCTTTGGAACAAACTTTCAGAATATCTGAGGTCGGCTGAAACTGTCAGCTCATTTAAATCAGGGCTTAAAACTTTACTATTTACTGCAGCTTACCAGTGAACTAGATATGTAACTTATTGTTAGGATAATCTGTAGCTGTTGTTTTTATATTTGTCTGCTGTTGCTTTGGCTTTATGTTTGCTTTTTAAATGCATTTTCTGCACTGTTTTTAACTATTTATTGTCTTGCTTTTAGCTTTTGTTTTTAATGATCTATTGTTCCTTTAATGTTTTCTCTTGTAAAGCACATTGAATTGCCTTGTGTATGAATGGTGCTATATAAATAAAATTGCCTTGCCTTGCCTTGCCTTATGACAACACCATATACTGTGATCGCAATGTCCCATTTCCTGATTGTTTCTCTGCTGTGACCTATATTCAGTTAGGTTAACACAGAGAGTCATAAAACACTTTTCTGGCCATTATTCAACATCATATCTCAGGAACAGAAGGGGAAATATTTGGTCAGGTACTTAAACTTACACTTATCTTGGGTGTTTACCTTAAACCTGTGGTGACTATATAAATCTTCTGGGTGTGAAGACATCCATGTTTTCACAGACATGGATGTAAATTGTAAGAGAAACTTGACTGGTGCGCAGAGGCATACAACCACAAGGTGATAATTCTTGGTATTTTACAGAAAATAAAATTGCTCTCTGTCACAGTTTCCTGTTCCAGCACAAATCCAGTACTATAGAGCCCGTTGCAGTACAAATAGAGAGCTGAGTAGAGGCTGCTCTGACAGACTAAGAAACCAATGTATATTTATCTTATCGCCATAATATGCTACTGGTGCTACTACTATGGCACTAAGCAGCAGTTTGCAAATTATGGAGGTATAAAGTTATCATAGTTGGGATGTCTATGGCAAAAGCACCTGCTGAGTGCTTTCAGCTCAGACATGCTGTATGGAGGACTGTAAGGCTCTGGAGTAGTCTCCTGACAGATGTGATGTGATTTTGGATCTGATGCTCTGTGCTGATCTGCTGACTTGCCCTGTGTTGTTTTATTAGGGATGGAATCCCCTACTGTGAGATGGACTACCACGCCATGTTTGGTATCCAGTGCGAGAGCTGCAAGAAGTATATTACCGGAAAAGTCCTGGAGGTAACATTAAAGCACTGATGGGTTACATTTTCAAGAAATGTTTGTGGTAGCTGTTGGTTCAACTTCCACTTTGTCCCTCAGACACACACACCTTAAACAGTCTCTGTAGATGGATGAACAGGTATGGGAGGAGAGATGTATGAAACTGGTGAATAATGATAGATTCCTCAGCAGATACAGAGGATGAATTGAACAGAATATGCAGATAAACAGAAGTGAATGAATGAATGAATGAATGACCAAGTGAGAGATGGCATCTTTTCTCTTAGCATTATGACTGCAGTATCCATCTACAAATGAGTTGGGGACTGAATACACAAAGACAGCTAAATAGCTTGCCAGTTACTATAGCCATATAAAGAGAAACACAAACAATATACATAGCATACACATAGGTTGTACAATTGTTCAAAGATGTACATATTATTATAAAGTAATATTTAACAAATAACAGTAGGAGAATGTATTTGAATGATTTTGTGGATGCAGAATCAATATGTAAAGAGGCCTTACACCAATTTAACATGTCAAAATCAACTAGCTAGTTATGGGAAATACCACTCCTCTTTATAGACAGTATAAACAGACAGTAAAATGTCTTGTCAAGTCTGAGGTAATTAATCTGCAATGTGGGAGGAGTCATGTCAGGGTTCAGGAAGTAAAAGTCATGTTCATTATGTAGTAAAAACTTTCAGTGCTCTGATGGAAATTAAACTTCCTCTTGATTATCAGTACAAAAGGTGAGAGGCTGCATTAATAACAATAATAATAATAATAATAATAATAATAACAATAAATTTGATTTATATAGCACTTTTCATTTATAAAAATCTCAAAGTGCTACAGCACACAGTAAAACAGTAAAAAGGTAGATCATTAAAACATCATAAAAACAAATTCAAAGAGTCCCGGAACGAGTTAAAAGCTTCTGTAAAAAGGAAAGTTTTTAAGCCTATCTTAAAGGCATCCACTGTCTTTAGGGCTCTGAGGTGGCCGGGTAGGGAGTTCCAGAGACGAGGGGCAGCAGAACAAAGGCACGGTCTCCCATAGTGCGGAGCTTGGTTCTGGGGAGGTGGAAAAGGTATTGGTTTTAGGAGCGTAGATTACAGTTTGAGGCTTGCTGGGTGAGTAATTCATTGAGATAATCCGGGGCATTTCCATGCATACACTGATGGGTAATGAGAGCAAGTTTGTAGTTGATTCTGATGGAGATGGGGAGCCAGTGACGGGTGGGGAGTATGGGTGTGATGTGTTCACGTTTTCTGACTTTCTTCAGGATCCTAGCAGCACTGTTCTGAATAAGTTGTAATTTTTGCAGACTTTTGCCAGGAATTCCAATTAGAAGGGTGCTGCAGTAATCCAGCCTGGAGGAGACAAAGGCATGGACTAGTTTCTCTGCATCGGAAAGGATGAGAGAGGGATGGAGTTAAGCTATGTTCTTCAGGTGAAAAAAGCAGGATTTACACAGATATTTAATGTGATCTTCAAATGTTAGGTGAGGGTCCAGTCTAACGCCAAGGTTGGTAACTAGGGAGATGTCCTGACCAGAGAAGGTGATGGTGGTTATAGGAGATTACTGGACCTGATGAGGGGTGCCAATAAGTATGGCTTCGGATTTGGAACAGTTGAGTTGGAGGAAGTTATGACTCATCCATGCCTTTATCTCCTCCAGGCAGTTGGTGAGTGTGGACAGAGGTGAAGATGAAGATGGTAGAGCAGTTGAAGGGGTTGGGTCAGTCCTGAGATACAGCTGAGTATCATCGGCATAGGAGTGGAAAGAAATCCCGCACTGTCTGATGACAAGGGGGAGCATGTATATAATGAATAGAAGTGGGCCATGGACAGATCCTTGAGGGACACCGCACATAACGGGGAGGGTTTGGGACCTTGTAGCTCCCAAGCTGACGAACTATGTCCTCCCAGAGAGGTAAGAAGTGAACCAGTCCAAGGCGGAGTTTGAGAGTCCAATATCATCATGGAGGTGTTTGAGGAGTATGAGGTGATTAACAGTGTTGAAAGCCGCTGTCAGGTCGAGAAGGATAAGGAGGGATGGAGAGCCAGTATTAGCAGTCATCAGAAGGTCATTCATTACGTGGACCAGAGCTCTTTCTGTGCTGTGAGCTGAACGAAAACCTGACTGGAATGTTTCGTACAGGCCGTGTAATCGCAGATGGTCCTGAAGCTGAGCTGCAACAACATTTTCCAGCACCTTCGAAATAAAAGAGAGGTTAGAGATGGGCCTATAGTGGGCTAGGACTTCTGGGTCAAGGGACAGTTTCTTGAGAATAGGTTTAATGACAGCAGTTTTGAGCGCAGGTGGAACATGGCCAGACTGTAGGGAGGATAACTGGAGAGATGAGAGTGGATGGTGTCAATCTTGGCTTTGAGAAAGGCGAGGAATTTGTTGCAGTGGTCCTCGGAGTGTTCAGAGTGTGTTTGAGTCTGGGGTTTAAGAAGATGATTTATAGTAGAAAAAAGTTGCTTGGAATTTCCAGGACTGATATTGATGTTGGAATAGAATTTAGATTGTGCATCTTTGAGAGTCTTTGCATAGGCTTTTTGATGGTCTTGGAATGCTAGCCTATGGACAGAGAGACCCGATGTTTTAGCACGTCGCCCAAGAGCACGGCCAGCAGCCAAAAGTCTCCGCAGCTCAGGGGTGTACCAAGGTACTGAGCGTGAAAAGGACACTGTTCTGGTTTTTAAGGGGGCATGGAGGTCTAGGAGATCACTGAGCGATAGGTTGTAGTAGTCCACTGATTCATTAGTTGTTAAGCCGGCAGAGGCAAGATTCAGGAGATCTGAGGACAGGGCATCAGAATTGATGTTTCTAATGTTGCGAAGATGGATTTGATGTTTAGGCTTGGAAGGGGGAGGCAGAAATACTTCCAGAGAAACAACTTTATGGTCCGAGACACAAAGGTCATATACTATACGAGTTAACCTGAGAGACAGTGGAGCACAAAGGCTCCGGAGAAGAACCCGAGTTAGTGACATCCAGAGTGACCGAGAGAGGGAGAAAGAGAGCGAGAGAGAGAGAGAGAGAGAGAGAGAGAGAGAAAAGGAGAGAAGGTGCCCGGTGTATTACAGGGGGTCCTCCAGCAGACGAGGCCTAAGTCAGCCTAACTAAGGGCTGGTACAAGGCAAGCCTTTAAATTCAATTCTGGATTTTACAGGGAGCCAGTGCAGAGAAGCTAAAACAGGAGAAATATGATCTTGTTTCTTAGTTCCTGTTAGTACGCGTGCTGCTGCATTCTGAATTAGCTAGAGAGTTTTTAAGGACTTACTAGAGCTAACTGATAATAGAGAGTTACAGTAATCCAGCCTTGAGGTAACAAAAGCCTGGACCAATTTTTCTGCATCTTTTCGGGTCAGGATAGGCCTAATTTTCGCAATATTACGCAGATGAAAAAATGCAGTCCATGAGGTTTGTTTTAAATGAGAATTAAAAGACAGATCTTGATCAAATGTTACTCCGAGGTTTCTTACGGTAGTGCTAGAGGTCAGAGCAATGCCATTTAGAGAAACTATGTCATCAGATAAAGAGTCTCTGAATTGTTTGGGGCCAAGAACAATTACTTCAGTTTTGTCTGAATTTAACATCAGGAAATTGGTGCTCATCCAGGTTTTTATGTCTTTAAGGCAATAATGAAGTTTAGGCTTCATAGATAAATACAACTGAGTATCATCTGCATAACAATGGAAATTTACAGAGTGATTTCTAATGATAAATAAGATAAGATAAATAAGATTTAAACCAGCTTAGTGCAGAACCTTTTAGGCCAATTAAGCGTTCCAGTCTCTGTAGCAGAATTTGATGGTCAATTGTGTGAAACGCCGAACTAAAATCTAATAAAACAAGTATAGAGACAAGTCCTTTGTCTGAATCAATCAGAAGGTCATTTGTAATTTTAACTAGTGCTGTCTCAGTGCTATGATGCACTCTAAATCCTGACTGAAATTCCTCAAATAAATTATTATCATGGAGAAAATCACACAGCTGGTTTGCGACTACTTTACTAAGGATCTCTGAAAGAAAGGGAAAATTAGATATTGGTCTATAGTTGGCTAACACCTCTGGATCCAGGGTGGGCTTTTTTAGGAGAGGTTTAATTACAGCTACCTTAAAAGACTGTGTTACATAGCCTGTTAATAAGGATATATTGATCATATCTAATATATGAGTGTTAACTAAAGGTAAGACCTCCTTAAGTAGCCTAGTTGGGATGGGGTCTAAGAGACACATTGATGATTTAGATGAAGAAATCACTGCGGTCAATTCTTGAACAGAAATTGGGGAGAAGCAATCTAAATATATATTAAGTCTTACAGCTGTGTTTGAGGTTAGATAGGTACTATCTGAGGACAGGAGGTCATGAATTTTGCCTGTAACAGGTAGAATTTCATAAAATCATTACTGCTAAGGGCTAAAGGAATACAAGGCTCAACAGAGCTTTGACTCTCAGTCAGCCTGGCTACAGTGCTGAAAAGAAACCTGGGGTTATTCTTGTTTTCTTCTATTAATGCTGAGTAATAGTTTGCTCTGGCATTGTGGAGGCCCCTCTTATACATCTTGAAGCTGTCTGCCCAGATTAAATGAGATTCTTCCAGTTTGGTTAATCGCTGATTCCTGTCAAATTGTCGCGATATTTGTTTTAACTTAGGGGTTTGAGAGTTATACCAAGGAGCGAACTTTCTTTGCTTTGTTAACTTCTTTTTAAGAGGAGCTACAAAGTTGAGTGTTGTTCGCAGCGAGCCTACGGCGCTATCGACAAGATGATCAATTTGGGAGAGGTTAAAATCGGCATGGGAAACCTCTGTTACTGAAGGACTTGGTATTGAATGAACGACAGAGTAATCATTCATTCATTCATTCATCTTCTAACCGCTTCATCCTCGTGAGGGTCGCGGGGGGGCTGGAGCCTATCCCAGCTGACATCGGGCGAGAGGCAGGGTACACCCTGGACAGTTCGCCAGACCATCGCAGGGCTGACACAGAGAGACAAACAACCATTCACACCTATGGACAATTTAGAGTAATCAATTAAACTAGTCCCCAAATCGCATGTCTTTGGACTGTGGGAGGAAGCCGGAGTACCTGGAGAGAACCCACGCTGACACGGGGAGAACATGCAAACTCCACACAGAAGGGCTCCCACACCCGGGATCGAACCGGCAACCCTCTTGCTGTGAGGCGACGGTGCTAACCACCACAACACCGTGCCGCCCGACAGAGTAATCATTTCCTTAAATTTTGCGACAGCACTATCTGATAAACATCTAGTATAGTAACTGTTGCTGAGTGGTGTGTAATCGAGTAAAAAGAAATCAAAAGTAATCAAATAATGATCCGATAGCGAGGGATTCTGTGGAAAGACTGTTAGGTTATCAATTTCAATTCCATACGTCAGAACTAGATCGAGGGTATGGTTAAAACAGTGAGTGGGTTCATGTACACCCTGATTGAAGCCAATGGAGTCTAATAATGAGATAAACACGGTAGCCAGGGAGTCATTATCAACATCGACACGAATGTTAAAATCGCCTACAATAATAACTTTATCTGGTTTAAGAACTAAACTGGATAAAAACTCTAAGAATTCAGAAACAAATTCAGAGTACGTGCCAGGGGCACGGTACACTATAACAAATAAAAGTGGCTGTGAGGTTTTCCAGGTTGGATGTGGGGGGGTCAGAAAACCAGTCAAATTCCTGCCAATATCCAGCAACTTCACACAGCCATTGAAGAGGAGTGGACCAACATTCCAAGGCCACAAGCAACAACCTGATCAACTCTATGCGAAGGAGATGTGTTGCACCGCATGAGGCAAATGGTGGTCACCAGATACTTGACTGGTTTTCTGACCCCCCCAGACCCCCCCAATAAAGCAAAACTGCACATTTCACAGTGGCCTTTTGTTGTGGCCAGCCTAAGGCACTAATAGCTTTACAAAAGAAACGGACAAAACGGAGCAGTGCCACCAGAGATGGAGGCAGTGTAGCATAGAGAGAGACGAGACGAAGAAATTTAAATAATTGCAAAACTTAAGAAATTGATAGTGAAAAGAATCCTCTATCTACATGTCGGGACGTAACGTCATACGGCTGCATGGATGGTTGTCTACATCACTGCCTCTTAAAGGTATACTGTTACGGCCTCCTTGACCGTCGCATCATTTGCTGATGTGTGAAACTTTTTATTCTGGACAGAGACGTTTACAATATTTGAAATGGATGCATCTATTTTTGTTTGTAAAGGGAATATAAATGAGCCTTTACACCCAAATCTTTTGAAACAGACCAGGGGTACCCGCTGGTACCAGACCCAGTGCAAGACTCTGAGATGAAGCCTAAATGTAGTTGGTTAGCCCACGAAATTTGCTTTGTGATATTGACTTTCATTGTAACCAGTTATTTATTTGTATTTACCATTCAAGTAATTTCCTTCACTACAATGTACTCTCAAAAACAACAAACTCATTAGGTTGAGTCCAGCCTATGAAAATGAAACCAGTCAGGTATCATTTGCAGCAGTCTATGAAACCTAGCCCGCAAGATGAGTGGTTAAGATAAGACAGATGAACATGCACAATGAGAGGGAGAGAGAATCCATTTGAAAGGCAGGCAGGTAGAAATCAGTGCAGTGGAATGTGGTTTTAGTGAAGCAGTCTGTTGAGCAGTGATGGAGGGATGTACATGGGATACTCTCCTTGGGTAGAGAGAGGGATGAGGGGAGGAGGAGGAGAAGAAAGCTTTTAGACAGGGGGTCTTGGATGCTCCTACTGGAACAAACAACAGTCCCTCTCCCACATTCTCTCTTTTCTTCATCAGATGGCAGTCTCTCCCATTCTCTCCTTTCATAAAAGCCCCTTTTCCACCAACATTTCTGGGAACTTTTATTTCCAGGAATTTATTTACCTGGGTAAAAGAATTCCTGGTAATCTCTGTGGTTTGCGTTTCCACGGCAACTCAAAGTTCCGGAAAATGTATTCAAATCAGGCTGATGATGAAGATGATTCGGCAGGTGCCCTATATTTAGCTCCGCCAGCTTATTGGCTGGTAGCATTAGTGCTGGTAGAGAGAGGAGCAGCTGTTTGTCTCAGCCAGCAGCTAAGTTTTTTTAAGGTAAGTGTCTACTGCTAAGTGTCTACTAAGGTAGTCTACATACAGACAGCTGTCATTTTAGCTTATTAGTAACAATTCCCTATCAGCTACACTAGCGTGCTGTCTAAATCAACGTGTAAGACATAACGTTAGTATCGATGGATGAGAGACTGCGGACGGAGCACATTGAATATCGCTGTCTACATGTCTACATGTTCATGCTTGCTGAACACATGTATTGATAAAGTATTGGCTTCTGACTCGCTAAGGGTTAATGCCACTTACAGGAATGAGTGTAGCTGCTGTCCACTCAAGAATTTTTTGTGTTATCTTCACTTTGTTTCCACTGGGGATGCTCGGCTGTTCAGCGGTTACTGTGTCATTTAGGTCTGTGTGTGTGGGTGGATGTGGGGGAGATCAGCGCCGGCACAGAGGCAGAGGAGAACCGATACCATTAGCGCTTATCAATACTACGGTCTTTGATATATGTCTATATGTTCACTTTACCCAAGCTGTCACTTGCCAGTGATAGAAATTTTTGTTACAGTGTAGCTTGCTAAGTAACCAAGCTTTTAGCCTACACTGTAACAAAAAAAAGATATCCCTAACATTAGCAAGTGACAAAATAGCAAGAGAAAAGTGAGCATAATAGGCTACAAATTAGAACATGCAAGCTTGCTAAAGTTACATCATTAACATAGATGTTGGTGTAATTTGTGTGCTTTGAATGGAGTTAAAAAGGCCGGGAGATTAGGCGGCATTAATGACCGGTATTTCTCCAGTGAAGCTACAGGACACGGTAATGCTGCTCGATTATCGTCGCACGTTTACAATTCTCCTCTGCTCTCTGTATCACGCACGGCGGAGTTCGGCCCCTATGCGCATGCGCACACGCACACACACAAACACAAACACACACATGCACACACACACACACACACACACACACACAGATTTGACATTGTTTTACCTCAAAATGGTAATCATGATCACCAGACGATTAATTGCACAGCCTTAGGACACAGTGGGTTCCTTGGCTGCTCAAACATAAATCCCTGCAGGCTTTCTTCGTTTGTTTTGCCGCCATCTTTGTGGTTTTTATGCCTCTGTGTCAGCAATAGCCGTGGCTGGAGACATTGGGCTCTAGTTTCCCTGCGCAGCGCAGGGTGGCAAACCCCATGCAGAGCTAGTTTCGAGCAGCGCAACCTGAGGCGCGCTCAGTTTGGTAGTTTGGCAGACCAAGGTGCGCTGAGATGGGTGTGGCGGCGCAGCAGGGGGAGGTGTCAACAGATCCAGCTTGGCGCAGTGACAGTTTCATGCCAAAAGGCTTCGCCGAAGGTGCGCTGAAAGCTCGTCAACTGAAACCACGTCTACTATCAACGCAGGTGGAGCGCAGCCGGTGTAAGCCGAAGTTTGGCTGACCGGCGGACAGTGCGCACACATCACCAAAACCTCACAGGCAGGTTTCCAGAATGTCAGGTACATTAACGATGCAATAAATAGCCACAAACACACCTTCTCTCCTCCCTCTTTCCGACTTGCGCCAGTAGGAGGTACGGAGGTGGGATAGAGGAGTAGCTGCGCCAGGGTGCACAGTGTGCCAAACTGACAAAATCCGTCTGGCCACACCCAGTTGGCGAAGCGCAGGTGTGCTGCACCTTCGCTGCGCCTGGTCTGCGGAACTAGAGCCCATTGTGTGTTTGGGTTGTTTTTCTGCTCTGTCCCATTTTTGTGAAAACAATATCTCCAGAATGCCTTCAAAGAATTTCTTAAAATTTGGCAAAAAGGCCTGGTTGAATTCAAGGATGAACTGATTAGATTTTAGTGCTCACAGGTCAAAGGCCACTGGGTTCTCGTCTGTCTCATTGATGTGAATGTGTTTTATCAAGAACACCTTTAGGGAATTTCTGTTAATTTGGCACAAATGTCCAGTTGGACTCAGTTATGAACTGATTAGAGCATGGCTTTGGCCAAAACTTCAGAACTTAATTTGAAAAAAAAAAAAAAAAAATTACAGAGATGTGTAATAGGATAAAATAATGAAGTGATGACATTTTATCCAACAGGTCAAAGGTTAACTTCATTATAATGTTCTGCAGAAACACTTTTCTGGCCATTACACAGTGTCATATCTCAGGAACAGAAGGGGAAACATTTGGTCAGATACTGAATTGGTGACACTAATCTTGGGTGTCCACCTTGAAAGTGAACTACTAAGGAGAAGGATTGTGAAACTTGCGCATTTTGAAATATGTAGCTACATTGCAGCAACATTTGAAGCATTGTGAGCTGTCATGGCTACATATGTGTCTGAACAGATTTTGACCGTCTGGCAGATGATAAATGATTTGGGCTTAATTTGGCAATTGCTTTAGTGCTGCATCCCATATGACAGTAGGTGACTCTTTAGTGCTGCAACATATATGACAGTAGGTGATTAATAGGTGCAGTAATACTGAAATTCTAATGTGGACACAGCTGTGTATTAATACAGTATTTTACAATGTCTACAAACCTGAATAAGCTAGTCATAATCAAGGACCAGAACTATCTTTTTAATACTTAATTAAATTGCAGTAGCCATTAAGGGTGTAACGATACATCGATCCACATCGAGACATCGACTCATTGATTAACGATCCAATTATATCGATGCAAAATAAAAACATCGATCCATATCGTCATCTTAAAGATACATATTTATTTTGAAATTCACATAGGACGTCTGTGTCACCATTTCTGGGAAAGCGAGCCTCCGCTCAAACAACAAAGAGAGCTCAGAAATAAAATGGTCAAATCATATTCTAGTTGTTTTTGTGAGCTGATGTAAATGATTGTGTTAGATGGGCATATGATATTGCGTCATATCGATCGCAGGCTCCTGAATCGAATCAAATCAAAATCATATCGTGACAGACTTTGTGATATCTGCAAACATTGTATCGTCATCCAAACAAATCGATATAATATCATATCGTGTTGAAGCTGGTGATTTATACCCCTAGTAGCCATGGAGCAAACATTGGGAGTGACCTAATCTGCCAGGGTGACGTATTAATGCTAACAATACCTTTTCACTTTAGTCATGACTGAAGTGAAGTGATATTATTGGTAGTGTGTTATAATACTAAATTAGCTCACAAAGCTAGCGAGTGAATTATGCTCAAAATGTATGGGCTGTTCACTAGCCAGCATGCATTCCGTGCTAGCAGAATTATGCTAGCCAGCAAACAGTTAGCATTCTGACAAGATACACGAATTACACATGATTGCAAGAAGATAATCATTCATGAAGTTTTCATTTTGATAACACTGTACAAAAACTATCCACAAATCCATCCTTCTTCTAACTGCTTCATTCTCTTGAGGGTCACGGGGGGGGGGATATCCCAGCTGACATTGGGTGAGAGGCAGGGTACACCCTGGACAGGTCCCCAGACTATCGCAGGGCTGACACATAGAGACAGACAACCATTCACGCTCACATTCACACCTACGGACAATTTAGAGTTATCAGTTAACCTAATCCCCACTCTGCACGTGCTTGGACTGTGGGAGGAAGTCGGACTGCCCAGAGAGAACCCACACTGACACGGGGAGAACATGCAAACTCCGCACAGAAGGGCTCACACACCCAGGATCGAACCAGGAACCCTCTTGCTGTGAGGCAACAGTGCTAACCACTACACCACTGTGCTGCCCTGTACAAAAACTAGAAGAACTGAAATAGAGATTGAGCTCTTTGGTATCTTTTTTTTTTTTTAAATCAAATGCCAGCACACACAATTGTCTTAGTGTTTTAGTATAGAAGCCATTTGAAGCCACTCTTCCTGCACTGGGCTGCACTTGGAACAGTAACAGACACTGGGCTTTCAAAATGTCATGACATTTGGTTGAGATCAAAGAGCGTACTTTGTGTGGACATATGGAGTCAATAACTGGAGCTAGCAGCAGTGGAGGAGGTTCAATTGAAACTTTGTTTGTGTCTACATCTTTGCTGCTCAGCGGCTCATTGCTGTGGCATTTATTTATCAAGAATCAAGGAGTGTAAGTGGGTGCTGTGATGTCTCTTTTCTTGGATTTGCTGCTAGGGCCCACTACACTGTATCAGCACATGAGGTGTGCTCACCAAAAGGTGGAGTGCAGAGCTCAGTGGATTACATCAGCAAAGAGTACCAAGACATGGAAGATCAAGCTTAGCAAAGACCACCCAGGTCAACATGGTCCGCGTCAGTTGCTAGGGAACCATGGTAATCTGATGAGAAATGGGTTACTGGAACAAAACATACATGGACATTGATGGAATGCTACTATACAAGCAATTCTAAGGAGGGGATAAAAAAAATGGCAAAGGGGGGAGCTAAGACAACAGGTCAGCAGAGGGGATGTCATCATCACAGCCACAATCCGAGATTGGGTATCCGAGTGACCCCCAAACTGGGGCAGTGGCTCTGGCAGACTCCAGGAACAATATCTGAAGCCTCAGTCCAGAGGTGTGCAGTCCTAGGAACAGCTAAGATACTGCACAGAACCCTCAAACTCCCAGGCCTTTGATTCTGAATACCACCCTAAGAGGGTGACACCAGGGCCACACTGCCAGCGAAGTGCTACGAAGCGCAGCGCACCGAAATTCTCACACGAGTTCACATCAGACCCGCATTTCTCCACACCGGTCGACAAGCGCCTCTTCCCCCAGTTGTTGTCTGACATTTGGGGCTGTTTTTCCATCATGGGTATCTCTCTCTGTTTGTGTGTGTGTCATTCTGAGGTTCTCAAGTACACAGTGACATTACATTGACTTTCTGTATGGCGCCTTCATGTAAAACAGTGATCAGAGGTGAGCAACATTTGTGTTACTTTTTTAAATATGTTATTCAATTACTTTTGAGTGTTTTGTAACTGGTATTTCACAGTGCTGAAAACAAGTAACCAAATACTTAAGTAACTAAATACTTAAGAAAAAATCTAAAATGCTATCAAAATACTTTCTCTATGATTTATGAAATATAATAAGGTCAAAACCTAGTATATGGCTGAACCGTCTATGAAATGTTAGGGGACTTTTAATTTGAAACTAGGACTTTTATTTTTAAATGGGAAATGGCAGCAATTGATTGTCACTAAGTCACTTCATATTCACAGTGCTGACCATGCTGCTGTAGTCTAGCCAGAAACTTGATGTAAATACATGTAAAAATGAAGAGCAATACACTTGGACAGACTTACACAGCAGACGGTAGCTGCTTTCTCGGGAGCTGTACCCACTAATGAGCTCCTTTTTGCTCCATTTAATGCAACCCTTGAGCTCTGGTTGGTGATGTACATCCCTGCATGATGGGTGGAGGCTGCACTATCTGAGGCGGTTTCCTCCAATAACAATAGTTTAGAAAAGTAAAAAAAATTAGAAAGGAAAAAAGCCGATAGGCGTCGATTAATTGGGCAAACCAACAATTCAACAATTAATAAGTATCTTAACGCGTTTAAAACTAAATATTAATTTTAACAGGATTATGTGAACTGCATATATTCTAATCCTCACTTGGAGGGGGGAAATAGTTTTGCACAGTTTCCTGTGGGCTACAGCAACACAAAACCCCTGCACTTGCCTAAGAAGGACTAAATGCACAAACCTGCTATTTTCAAAAATCCCATGGAGAGAGACTCTCACCACAGCCTGTTCTGTTTTGTTCTGAAAACAAGATGTACAACCTTGTTCTGTAGACATGATGATAAATGAGGTGCAGACTTCCATTAACAGTACAGTAAGTGACAACAACCCTGCCCAAATTTAAAAATACGGACAGGAAATGCTAAATGGATCTAGGCTCTAGATACCATGTCTGAAGGGTTACTTTTGGTCCCAAAGGTACCATACCGAAAGTGTTTGGTGGAAACAGGGCATAACAGTACATGTACCATGCACTATAAAAGCTTGAACTGGATGTGGATTTAATTTCTGTTGTGTTGGATTAGCCAGTCGATCAGATAATAGAGAAATTATGTATTTTATTTCATGTTAGAAAATAGAATCTGATGTAGGTTCACTTGATTTGATGAAAGACTGGCCTTGTTGATGAAGGCATCACAGATATTCTGTGTGTGTGTGTGTGTGTGTGTGTGTGTGTGTGTGTGTGTGTGTGTGTGTGTGTGTGTGTGTGTGTGTGTGTGTGTGTAGCCAAGCCCAGATCACCAAAATCGCATTGGAGGAAGGGCCATTTTGAGTGAGAAGATGGTTTGTGTGTAATTGGTTAAATAAACAGGGGGAGAAGGCTTGGCAGCTCAGTGCAACCTCACCTGCCCTTTCACCACTTGGTTACCAGTATCTCTCCCAGCTCTTTACCACAGCTGCTTCAAAAACCCTTAACTCTGCAGGAGTCTCAGCCACAAACTTCAACCAGCTACAGCTGATCAGCCACAGTTTCCATTCCTAAATACCACATCCAATGATAAGCTTTAAATTCATCCCCCCTTGAAACCATCCTTAACCCCTCCTCTTCATTGACTTATCAGTTCCTTTGGGAGTCCCTTCATGACTTCTTGGATTCTGAAAAGGGAAGGATTTAACTGCAGTGCTATCTCTTTTCCGGCCCTCTCATACATTCCATGTATGAATTTCAATATAGTTCCGTTCTATCTCTTTTTCTGTTTCTCCGTCAACTTCCTCTTTTCTCTAGGTCTTTGTCTATCAGATGTGTTACAGTTAAGTCAAGATATGAGCTTTTGGCATTGCCTCCAAAACATGCTGTCAGTTTTCAAGAACATGACCTTTGTTTTTCTCCCAGCAATAACTGGCCCTGGAATCTCCCTGCTCATTGGTCAGTTCTGCGTGTCTCTGATTGCTTCCTCCCATCATCTGCTGTTCATTTTGTCCAGATAAGCACGAAGCAGGGTGTTATTCAAAAAATAGGGTGTCGACATCCTGTTTTCTGGGACTGTTCCATATGCGATGACACAGCAAAGTGGAAGGACCTCAGAGGGACTGTGTGTAATAAGGCCGCTGTTGAAGCAAGATGGGATGCCCTTGGAAGGCAGAGATCAGCAGACGTCAGATGACTGTTTTGCAGGGAGAAAAAGTGAACAACTTATTTGCAAAACATATCCATTGTGAGTCCTTTAGTTTGTTATTGAGTCTATCAATCATATGCATTTTAAACAAGAAAATCTGCCAACTGAATGAGATCATTTTACTTAATTCCAATGATGGTTTTTGTTGTCATAAGTCAATACAAGACAGAATAAGGCACCAAAATGGTATTGGAATAGCTCAACAGACTGAATGAACTGTTAAAAAGGAGGTGGTTTGGGGAAGAACATCTAGCTTGTGACTAAATTTGTGCTAGTTTCAGTCCTTGGACCAGAGTTGAAAGTCTAGTCAGGAAAAGCAATAGCTCAGCTCAGCTGCAACAACTACTACTGTGGTGCCCTTAAACAAGGCACTAAAAATATTTTACTGCTTTGATCGTTGCTCCAAGTTATAGAGGTCTTCAGGAGTCCAAAATGCTGAAGCCCAGATGATACAGACTGATGAAAAACCTACCAAAACCCAACATGCACACAGTAAATAACTTTTTAAAGATTAAGTAACTCAATCCAGAGAAACCCAAGGACACTCCAACCGAATCTGAACAGACCACTGGAAAATTCAACCAAAACAGTTCCCAAATCACTGCCAGCAGCATTTTGGACACAGCCCAACTAAGCCAGGTAACGACAGTTTGCCCTAAGCCTCAGCATTCTTTGTCTTATTTGTGAAATTAAACCACTAAGACATCTCAATACAGCCAGTCTAATTTAGGCAATAAATAAATAACTCACCATTAAGTTTAACTACAATAAAGCTACACTGGCGTAAAACCACACCATCCCCCTCCATCTCTCTGGTAGATTCAGGTTCACTGGCTGCCCGGTGTGAGCAAAGACAGACGCCGAAATGCTTTCCCTCTACCATGTTTTTTTAATCTAAATCTCCACTTTAAATAATGTTTGTGTCTCCCACATTGCGTCTCTGATAATGTAGTCTCGCTCACCAGACCTTTCTCAAGAAAAGAAAGGTCTGGCTGCGCCGACTCTCACTTTAAGACTTTCAACCAATCACAATACAAACATATATGACATGCAGGGGCTGCAGTGTTTAAAGAGTTCAGAGGAGGAGAGGAGGAGCGCGCAGTGCATGTGTCTGTTCTTTGGGATTCTTTATGAATATTTAAAGCTTATTTAGAAAATAATTATAAGAATTAGGACCATTTAGAAAAGAAAGAATATATCATATGTAAGCTTGACAGACATTTCCCTGCTCATTACTGTGTACAAATGTACTGTATGTATTTAGGCCTCAGGTGCTGGCAGATAGAAGCCTGCCGGCAGGATGCACTTTGTTTGTGGACAATTGTTTATTTTTTTTGTTTGCACATGCAAAAACAAATCATGGAAGAGATGCCCTTTTTTCCAGTTGAGCACCTGCTCTGCAAAATGTTTGTGCACAACACTGCCATACATCAACTCCTTACTAAACACACAGGTCATTGAAACTGGTCTGACACTCCTTCTCATTGTTTAGGCTTATTAGGAAGTTTGTAGGAAGTTTTTCCCCCTTGACTATTGATGAATATTGATCAGTCACAAGTATATAAGTTGTTCGAGAAAAGTCAAGTTGATTGGAATGTTTTCACAACCACATTATTCCTGCACCTTTCTCTGCACTTTTTTTATTTACATTATTTAAATAAAATGCCTTTAAGTTTCAGGCTGTTGGTAAGACAAGACTCTGATACTGATATACAGTCACACTAATTGCAGTGCTACTTACTCAACACAAGTACTCCACCTTGTGGCTAAATAACATACAACCTTTTTTTGTTATTTGTAGCTGGTGGCATTTGAATCAAGAGATGCTAATTGGACTCTGAATTCCAGTTCAATTACGCTATAGGAACAGATTATCAGTATCAGTATTTTTAATAAGGTGATTATGATTTTTTTTATTTAAGTGTGCCTTCAGACACACCGTAAGTTTCTGTGTGTATACAGTACAGACACACACAAACACTAATGTCTTAGTATCATGCTATGGTTGGCCTCGTAGGTGTTTCCATAGCATTATGAACTGTAAGTGACAAGACACAAAACATCCAGAGACATTATTCCATAAAGGTGTTAAATAACTCCCACTGTTTTCTAGTTAATCTATCATCATCTACACTTGCAGTGTTTTTTGTTTGTTTGTTTTTGTCTGTGTTGCACTGGTTTGTCTTCATTGTCACAACTGTTTATATACCAGTGAATTATACTGTCATGTCTCTCAAACAACTGCTAATGATACAGATAGGCTTACAGAGTGAGTGAATGATTGTGTGGAATATATGAATCGCCCACTAAGGAAGACAATTTCTGCCAGGAAAAGAAAAAAAATAAATCTTAAAATTAGAAATACTTGGGTGACTCAAAATGGCATGAGGTACTGGGTTACGTTTGTTTGACTTTGGACTTTCCAGGTCAAAATTATTGTATAAGACTTTCTTATTAGATAAGTCAAACGATTGAGCTTTTAAGTCAAAATTCTGAGATGGTAAGTAAAATTTGTTTCTTTTTAAGTCAAATGTATGACTTCAATTCCTAATGAGATAGGAAGTACAAATCTTTATGTATTTCCTAAAGTTTTGGTTTTTTCCCATCCGAAATGTCTTTCTAAAGCTGATTTTAAAGCATATTACTGCCATTGTTGTTTCTTTGTTTAATCCCCTGCAGGCCGGAGAGAAACACTACCATCCCGCATGTGCCCGCTGTGCCCGCTGTGAGCAGATGTTTGCAGAGGGAGAAGAAATGTACCTGCAAGGTATAAGCTGTTATTGACATCCTTTCAGATCTGTTGTTGATCTGTAAGATCTTTCAGTTAGCACAAAACATGTGATCTCACCCCAACTTGTCATATTTTGACACTAGAGCGAAGGCATTATAATGACTTTAGCGTCATCATCATGACTCACATCAATAGCGTCATGTTACTATATATATTTACTACACTGATATCTGTAACAACTGACCAATAACTTACGTTCCAAAATAACTCACTGTTGACACTTAGGGCCCTATTTAGATGGTCTAAAGCAGACGGTGGAGGACGCATAGTCCATGTCGCAAGTGTCATTGCTATTTCGATGTAGGCGCAGTTGTCATTTTCAGGCCCTGCATCCTCGTCGTCTAACTAGCAAATTATCTTGAGCTTCTCTGGGTGTGTTGGTCTAAGATGAGGAGTGGTCAGGCACAGTCATGGCGCGTTGCTAGTCAAACGGGAGTTGTTTGGACCCAAATGCAGTACACAGGCGCACAGGAACAGCTGGTAATGACCTTTATTATCACCACAGCAAACAGGGTATGCAGCAGGCAGAATTGGCACAGAATAAAGTCCGTTCTTCGGGCTGAGAGCCCTCACACAGTCTCTGGGGCTCAGGAGGGAAAGGGAGGCGACTGGGATCAGCCGCGGAACCGAGGGGAGGCTTCTGAGCCCCCGGTTCCACACAGTTCGATTCTCTTTCGTAGTGAGGGGAAGAGATGTAGCTTACTTCAGTCGAAGAAGACGAGCAGGACGCTCTGCGGTCTGGAGAGCTGGCTGCACGTGCTGTGAGGCCGGCGAGGAGTGAGCTGAAGAGGTCGGAGACAGGCGGGGGGGTCGTAGCCAGGTGGGCAGTCAGCGAAGACAGTGGCACCGTTGGGGAGCAGGCAGGAGAGGAGACGAGGCCAGGCAGAGGAGTCAAAACCAGACGAGCAGGCAGATACCAGAGACGCTGAGGCAGAGCACGAGGTCAGGAACAGAAGGCAGGTGAGTTTACCGGGAGGCAGACGAGGATGGCAGGTCAGGGACAGGCAGAGTCGACACCGGGAGATCAGACAGGGAATGAACGCTGGAAAGTCTCGCATGACGCTGAAGAACAATCTGGCAAGGAGTGAAGGTGCTGGAGAGACTATATGCAGGCCTGATTGGCATGAGCTGCAGCTGTGTGGGCAGCTGAGCAGAGTTGGGCTGATGAGGTGGGAGTGGCTGACAGGTGGAGTGGATCAGAGGGAGGGAGAGTGGAAAAATACTGAGGCAGTGTGACAGGAGGGGAATGAGAGGCAGGGACTGTGACAGCTAGTTAGATGACATAAAAAGCAAATGCGCCAGTGACCAACAAAAACCTGGTCTAAAGTCAACGACGCAGTATTTTACTGTTAAACAAGTTAGTAATATGTCTCTAGGCGGGTGCACAACATGCGTGCACTCTGCTCAGACACACACGGAGCAGCCACACGTGCAAAATATAACAAATAAAAATATGATTACAATGTGAAGGGTTATTATTGTGCACATTAAAATATTAACTGATATAGTGACGTGAAAAATGATGTATATATATATATATATATATATATATATATATATATATGTATATAGTGAAACTGTTGGTTTTCTATACTACTGCCTCTTCTTCTGCTTTTTCTTCTTCTCTCAATTTATTGGCGGATCACAACTTCCAGGTGATTACCGCCACCTACTGTACAAGAGTGTGTATTTATACTGCTACAGCCTCAGGGGGCGTGTTTGCAGCAGGGATAGCTCAATTATGTAAGGCGGCTATGATTTAAGGCCCGCCCATTAAATCCAGAAAATTGAAACCTAGTAACACAGTTTGTGGAGCCTAGCTCCACAATTCCATTGTAAATGGTTGAAAAGCTTTTTTACACATTTTGAGGAGTACTTTTATGACCTTTTTAATGTGTTTAGAAGAAAATAGCAGAATTTGTTTTACACGGACTTTAAAGTGACCCAATGTTCACATGGTTCCAAACACACGTCTCCTGGGGAAAGTCCTGTGTTTTCTGACCCATACATCACCCAACCTACGTTCTAACTGGACCCCTTGGGACTGCTTCCATCTTTATTCCTGTCAGCGTATTGGTCACATGATAGCAGCCTACCAAAAATGCAAGAAATACCATCTTATCATTACATGGAATATGTAAAATTTTTGATGCATTAATTTTCATTGGGAAACATATGAACAGTGCATGAGAACAGCATATTCTGACCTTCTTGTACTTTATACTATGGCTGTTGCTCTGACTGTCAGATGATGAAGTGGATGGGTTACAGTAGAGTCGGTTGAAAGCCCAATCTCATACAGACACTAAAGGGCACTGCCCAAGCAGAGTTGGTGGTGACATTATTTATCACTTTTTCACAGTTTCTATTTCTTCTTACTCACATCAAGCAGTTTATACCTAATGGATTGTTCATCTGTTTGTTGCTAATGCTAGGGTAGCAGCTTGGTAAATGAATCATTCGAACACGTGTGCGTGACTCACACTGCCACTCTTACTGCTTGCCACAGGTGCCGAATTTACTTCAACTGTTATTGAACTGCTCCTTGTCACTTGAAGATGACTTAATTTAATAGTGAAAACAGCTTTCTGTAGCTGTAACCATGACAAATGTCACTACAACACTTCTTTTGGAGTTTTGATTTAGAAGAAAAATGATGTTGGATTTTCTAGTTTGTTCTTGAATCAATGCCAGCAGTGTCATCCATATTGCTTCATCTCTTGTTATAATTACATGCACTTTGTTCGTGAATAGACAGTTACTGTAGCTAGCTTTATACGAGGCTAAATTCTGCCATTAACAAACAAGACCCAACAATAAGATACACATTTAGAATGCATATGATGGACTGGGATGGATAGATAGATAGATAGATAGATAGATAGATAGATAGATAGATAGATAGATGAGGGGATGAAGGGTAAGGAATGAAGGGATGATGGTGAGAGATGAAGGGATGAGGGAATAAGGATGGAGGGAGAAAGGGTGCAAGATGAAAGGATGGAGGGTGGGGGGATTGAGGGTTGAGGGTCAAGTGGATGAGGATCAAGGGAAGAGGGGATGAAGAGTGAGGGATAAAGGGATGAAGGTTGAGGAATGAAGGAATAAGGGTCAGAGATGAAAGATGAAGGGATAAGGATCAAGGGATGAAGGGTGCAAGATGAGGGGATGAGGGTGGGGGGGTAAATGATTGAGGGTAAAATGGATGAGGAAAAAAAGGGATGAGTATAATAATAGTTGAGGGATGAGGGTCAAAGGGTTGTTTAAATGTATAAGCTTTGAAGGATGAATGAGATAAAGAGATGAAGGGAAAGGGGTTGAGGATGAAGGATTGAAGATGAAGGGTTAGGGATGAAATGACAAGGATCAAGGGATGAATGGATGAGGGGATGAAGAGTGAGAGATGAATGGATGAGGTTGAAGGGATAAGGGTCAAAGGTTTAAGGGATGAAGGGAAAAGGGTTAACAGATGATGGATGACGGTCAAGGGTTGAAGTACTAAAGGGAAGAGGGTGGAGGGATGAATGGATGAAGGGTTAGGGATGAAAGGATGATGGTTGAGAGATGACAGAATATGGATAAAGAATAAGGAATGAAGGAATGAGGGTTGAGGGATAAATGGATGAGGGGTGAAGAGAGAGAGAATTGATCACGTGTCCTCAAATAGTTTTTGGTGGAAATGGAATGTCCATTTCCACCAAAAACTATGGGGGGATGACCTGTGGTATCTGTTAGTGTAGCCTACAGTCTGCCGGCAGTGGGGACAAATAAGCACCTAGATGGGATGATGCAGTTGCTGAGTTGTTACAATATTAATAAATAAATAGATTATGTAAACTATAAAGAAATATAGGATGTCTGAACAAGAGATATAGAAGTTGGTGGACTGACTGATCAACAAAACCACCATTACCATCCCTAGCAACAGTGTAAATGGACGTGAAATGTTGGAAACAATCACAATCTGACAGTTTCTGTCTTTGTCTCTGTGTCTTCAGGATCTTCTATCTGGCATCCTCCATGCAGACAAGCCGCCAAACAGGAGGAGAAGAGCAAGGTGGGTGGAGAAGACTGCCAAGCCACAAACTTGTCAAAAGAGATGAGATGCTTAAGGCTATTTGTCACAAATCTTCAAATAGAACCAAAATACATCTACGTTAGACCACAGAGTCATATTTCTGAATATACTGCTACTTGAATGTCAGTTTGGAGCATTGGGGATTTTGTTGGTTTCTTAATTGTAAGAATGTAAATATGATAAGATAAGATAAAATAGGTAAAAATTGAAAGCTAACACAAAAATAGTTGCATTAAGCTTGGATTTTGTCCCTGATCAGCACTGAAACCCCTTAAAATTCCTCAGTAACTTTCCAGACTGATTTGGCTTTGTGTTCTAACTTTGATCAGTCGACAACAACCAAAGGTTAATGCCTGCTATTTGTCTAAAATGTCTTTGTGTGTACAAAGCAAATCTCATGGATATCTAATGTTGGGATCTATGCCTCACTAAGGTGGCACCATTGTTGGGACCTAAGCCTCACCAAGGCCGCCTGACCTTGTAACACATCTCCAATTTAAGTATGAAAATGGCTATCGGAAATATTTAATAATTATTAATAATAATTCTGAATTATGTTGAATAATGTGATTTAACTTACATTAAATCACCTCGTGGGGCACCATTCCTGAAAAGGGAAAAATGACAGCCGGTTATGATAACAGTCTCATAAAATTCACTAAACTATCAATTTTGAATTTTGATTGATAATTAAATTGATAACCATAACCAAAATTAGTAAAGTAAATAGTAAAGCCTGAATGATTTTGGAGTTCTTGACATAGCAGAGGTTGACTATTCATTCATTGTTGTGCAATATTAAACTGACAGCAGGTATGATTCCAAATACATTTATTCACAAGGAAAGCAAAGCAAACAAAACACACAAATCCTAACTAACTAACTAACTAACTATATACAAGCATGGGAGTGTATATGTGTGTGTGGGTGTGTGTATGAGAGAGAGGGAGCGACAAAAGGTTGGTGTGTGAAACAAAGGGCAGCTTGGCGTACGTACAAAATAGCTGACAACAGAGAACTACAAGATGGCCGAATCAAAGCTGGCTTTAGATCGGGGGAGGTCTGCCTATGGTCAGGACTAGGGTTGTCAAAAGTATCAATACTCTGAAAAGTATCGATACTCAAACGCTGTATCCGGATACAATTCTAATTTACAAAAGTATCGATATTAACAGTGCACGCCACCTCAGCGCCTGTCGGGTGCATGCGACGGGTCCGACGGACACGCACTGTGCAGGCAGCGTCTGGCAGGCAGCATCTGGCAGGCACAGAGCCTTAGCTGCAACCCGGCTTGTTGTCGTCGCTGTGCATGCATGCACACACTCCTGTTGCTGTAATATGGCCAGCGCAGCTGCAGGAGGATCAGAGCAGCCAGTTTTGGTCAAAAATGATAAAGGAAAAAGTGAACGAAACACGCTGCAGACAGCAGGTACAGCCCCTCCCCTCACTAGCAGCTGAGCAGCTGGTGTCGCCAGCATCAAACTAAAATATAACTTCTAACATTAATGTGGGAGCTAAGCAGAAAACTTTATCAGTCATGCCCGTCTGTAACATTAATAGACAATGTTAGTTTAACAGAACAACACCGTAATGTGTGTCTGAAAAGTTATGTTAACTGTAAAGTGACAGATTGAAGCTGAAAAAATGTTTGGTTTCTCCCATAACCCCTGGTTCTCTAATCACATAGTGAGGTAGAAACAGGAGCATCCTGAGCCCAAACTACCAACTCATATGGTGCCAATTCACCAGAAGCAAAGAAAATAAACAGGGCTGTAAATAAATACATTTGTATGGACAGATCTTGTTTCTGGTTGTTATTTATTTTTGGGGGATTTTTTGTTGTTATCATTGATGTTACTGTTCTGATCTTTATTTAAAAAATGACATGCAATTTTTTGCTGCTGTATCGAAAATGGTATCGAGTATTAAATATTTTCCTGAGTATCGATATCGAGTTTGAAATTTTTGTATCGTGACAACCCTAGTCAGGACAAAGACAAAGAAAAGAAACAGGAACTTTGAGTTGCCTCTATGGGTGTAGCTCTGTTGAAAGTCAATGTGTGAGGGGTTTGGGTTAGTACAGAGGATGTTTAGTTGCATGCAAGACTCTGTCTGTGAAAAGCATTAGCAAACTAACGTCACTTAGCTTTGGCCAAGCCAACTAACCAATAACCTAACTGCAAACAATCACAACAGTAACTCAGATAACAGCATTAAATCACAATTGACAAAGTTAAACAGTCTTGCTTAGCCTGTATAACAGAGCTGTGATTCCAGAGGCAGTCTTTGATGTGTCCTTGTTCTGAAGGTGCAGATTCGAGGAAAGCCAGTCGCTGGGGTCCTTGCAGAGTTAGGGTGCTAACTCAACTTGGTTCTCCTTGTTGCTGGAAAGTTAGTTGCAAACCTTGTGCTTGGCACACTAACTTCTCTGGTCTCCAGGTTCTTCTCCTGTTGTGAACATGCAGGTCATGGTCCAGGAGAAAGAGTCAGCAAGAAAGCAGTAAGAGTCTGTAGACCAAGTGCCCAACTGCCCCTTCAGGGGCAAGAGTGTCTGAGCTGGTCAGCAGCTCAGGAGGAAGAGCAGAGAGTGAAGAGAGCCTTACTTCTCCTACAGTTTAGCTGATGACATCACACGGTCATGTGTTACTGTGAAAGTACTGTCCAATCAAGTTTGACAAATGGCCTCTCATTTAGGTGTGTCAATGATCCTGAGAAGATGAGTCCCAAATGGCTGTCTTTTGTTTAAGGAACAAAGAACCTTTTCATCCACTTTAGATTTTAACAAATGATAAATCATCTGTTTTTCAGTAAATCCTGATATGGAGACAGCCATGAACCCCCATGCTCTGTCCATATTCAACACTACATCGTTACCATTTACAATATTATGCTCTTATCTAGAGTATAGACCAAATCAATGTGACATCAGGCTAACAACAGTCTTTTCCAAGTCGACAAGTGGCAGTTGATTTTAACGGGACGTCCTCACCATGTTTCTTTTTCTAAACCTGACCACAGTAACTTCACATTAATTACCTAACTGTACGTTAAAGACGTAACGTCATTTGTGAGGCGTAAATTCGTAGGATATCATTTGAACTGTTGTGCATACATTTTTCATGGGATATCATGCGAACTATTCTATAAGAAAACGTTGAGTCAAACACAGAGGTTCGACCTTTCTGGTGTTTCTGCTGAACTTATTTTAAATACTGCGTTGCTTTGCTAGTGTCTTTGATCAACCAAATCGAACTGCATGGAAGCTAAACAATCTACTACTGTGGACAGGGCCGCAACAACATGTATTTTAGCCACCTTAAAAATTTTGATCAGTTTAAATGTACACTATATTTAAATATTTTCTCTGATTTACCTTACACAATAACCAGCTGCAATAGACCATAAACTTCAGTGATCTGCTTGGCTTTGATATAACAGCTTTAATTCCCTGTCAGAAAAGCCTGTCTGACAGCTGACAGCAAGGCAAAGCAGTAAAATATTCTAAATATAGTGTACACTTAAACAGATTTTTTTTTTTTTTTGGTGGGCCTTTTTTAGGTAGTACTTAGGTACTACCTGAGACGGTGTCTGCTCAGTGGTATTTGATTTTATGTACCTAACATAAGGGATTTTCTACCCAGAATATAGTGAAAACAAACATTGTGATTCAGTCTATATGGGTCCATTTTTAGTTTCAGATCTGAGAGCACACAAAAAAAACTAATTTAGTTAAAAAAAGGAAACAATCAAAATCAGGCTCCAATCTTAGCTCTCTGATGATATTTCCCAGTGGCAACATGTAAAGATTAAAAAGAGTGGGTCCCAGAATGGACCACCACAATTGACCTAAATTTGGAAGACAGTGACTCACTCAGGGACACAACATAGTCTCTTCTCTTCCTGTCAGATAAGATTTGGACCAGGTTAGAACTGTACCTGAAATGTTCAGATGGGTATGGAGCTGGTTTTGAAGGATGCTGTGATCAATAGTGTCGAAAGCTGCACTTAAGTCAAGAAGGACAAAAACTAAGATCTTTCCTTTAAGTTCCATTCTAAGATAATTTATAACTTTTACTAGTGTCTTTTCAGTACTGTAGGCCTAAATTATTATTTAATTCTACAATTGTAAAATGTATAGCCTATTAATCGAATTATAAATGTTTTAACATTTCATCAACTTAAATGTGCATCATACATCTACAACCTGAAGTCTTTTATTTTGCTGACCTTCAGTAGCTGTGGCTAGCCTGGAGTCTCTCTAGCAAGGCTAGCTATGGATTCCAAATCCAAACAAGGAAAATTGCTGGAGGAAAATAGAGGATTTAACAGTGTGTGGACAGTTTCATTTGCTTCCACTGCCAACGCTGCAAGGTTAAAGTACCAAATAATTATAAATAGCACACTGCAGAGTAGCCACTTTGCAGTGAATCATATTAATGAATGCTCATTTAGACCTATTGGTAATGTTGGTTAATTTAGCTGGAAGTTACTGTAAACTAATATTGTGATTTGGTCTATACTGTTTTGCAATTCCTATGGTGCATAAGAAAGTAACATACTGTTTTATACCAGCAAAAAGTTTTAGTTTTAGGAAGCTTCCAAACCTTTTATAAATCTTTTGACAGTTTTTATCATATCTGGATAACTTAGAAATTAAAAACTTCTAAGTGAGACACATGTATACAGACACTATTGTACCTGTCCTCTACCTGAACTTAGAACTTTATTGTATTTTCGTCCGCAATGGGGCAATTCATTTGCATGTGGACATGACATATAACATATATGACATACAAAACAACAAAACAAGGCAAGGCACAGATACGCACAAATAATTTAGGCACACTGGGCATATCAACAATTAAGTCAACAAATTTGTTGTAATTTGTAATTATGACAAGTTCAGCTTGTCAGCCTCAAGACAAATCAGTACCTACAAGGAGGATCCCACTAACCAATCACCATGAAGAGGAGTAGGGGTTTACTTGACAGTTCAGGACAAATGACCAATGTGGTACCGTTGCATCAGAAGCCTTGCAGCCTCACATCCAGTATCTGCCCTTCCTCCATTATCAGTCCTCATCATAACCCCTCTCCTTCCCAGAAGCAGGTTCGGATACAGCTCAATGATGTCCCTGAGCAACAGGTTGGTGCTCCTGTACGTCCCTGCACCCACCCGAACCCCACTCAACCCACAACCATCTGCTGCATGGGTTGATCTGAAGTGTTGACACCATACTACTATATTTGCTTCATGTTGAATGGCAGCCACACCTACAGGCCGCCTTGTGTACTGATTGGTCAATGACTGATGATGCTGCGACATGCTGATAATCAGTCTGTGCATGTACAGGGATGCTTTAATGAGCAAGTAGAGATGAGTGATGTGTATCAGTACTTGCATCTGCAGAATCTGAAGAAGGGAACACTCACACAACTTGACAGACACAGAGGATGCCAGTGATGATTAGCAGTATATCAAACTATTAGTGTTTTGTTCTAAAGGGAAAAGTCCACTCTGTCCTCAACTTGTATGCTTAAATAATAACTGATTGGTGCTGATTGCCCATGTCTGACACAGCCTCACTAATAGCACCACTGTGTGATACGTATGTGCTGCTTGAAAATAATGAAATCAAAGTCTGCTCTCTGGTAAACAAAATGTACCAACACCGACAGAAAATATCAATAGTTTATATTTAGGGTTTAGTTTAAAGAAATACCGTTTTTAAAATGCATTCAGTCACATCCTCTCCGAGCCAGTGATGGCCGTGGCGTTATGTTTTCAGTAGGGATGTCACGTGATCGGAAATCGGGGCCGATCACGATCGGAATCGGACGTCAGGGATTGGACATAGCCTATGACATATCATCTACATGTCAGGGTTTTCCCTATTTGTCTAAAGCAAGATGGGCCGCATGGGGGGCGTTCAGATGTAGCTCTTTTGCACTCTCAAACCCATTACTTTTACTGTAGACTTGCGTCATGTGCGCTCGTAACCCAAAGCGACGCCAGCGGCGTGCAACGCGCTTGTTTTTCGTGCACGTCCGTGCGTGTGTGTGTGTGGCTGCGTCGTTGCGGACATGTAACGATATGAAATGACGGCGGTTGCGAGAGTGTGAGAGACGATCGTCCGTGTCAGTTGACTGTTTAGTATGTGTGTGTGGCTGCATTGTTTCACTGCTGACTTCCAAGCAGCTGTTGTTGTTGTTGATGTTTGAGCGCTACAGACACCAGCAGCAACAACAGTCGCTGCAGCTTCTACTGAGAGCGATTCAGATGTAACGCACGTGAGACAGACACACGGACCGACTGCGCAGATGTCGTGGACATCGTTAAACTTCTTACACTGTTGTGTGACGGCAGATACAGAACCAGGTATTTATTTAAAGTTAGAGAGGGAGAAGGAGTGGGGTGAGCTGGGTGAGGGAGGGAGGGAGGGAGGGAATGAGGGAGGGAGAAGGAGCGAGGTGAGTGAGGTGGGGGCAGGCAGGCAGGTGAGGGAGGGATAAGGGGAAAGAGGCTGGTGATTGAGAAAGGCATGATAAGCTATTTTATTTTTGACCAAATGTTCTTGTTGTTGACTTATGGATAATGGAATTAATATTACACCGTGGAGCTACTGTACTATTATCATACAGTGAGGTTTTGATATCATGACATGTCTTACAATACTACAATAAATGTCATGGGCTTGTTATTGAGGTACAGTATTGTAATATTGTGAGATTGTGATATTGTTACATCCCTAGTAGAGCACAAAGAACAGAAAAATAGTGGGATGATACAGTTAATCTACAGTAAAAAAAATTTACTGCATTGCCAAACTATCGGATCAGGACTCAAAATCAAATGACTCTGACTCGGACTCGGGGGCAAAAAAATGTGATCGGGACATCCCTAGTTTTCAGGTTGCCCGTCTGTCTGTCCCATTCTCATAAACACAATATCTCAAGAACGCCTTTATGGAATTTCTTTAAATTTGGCACACATGTCCACTGACTCGCTGTGACCTCATCTGTGTCATTCCCATGAATGTGATATCTCAAGAATGCTTTGAAGGATTTTTTTTTTTCAAATCTTGCACAAATATCCCCTGGACTCAAGTATAAACTGATAAGATTTTGGCAGTCAAATTTCAAAAATCATGGTCACTGTCACCTTGCATGCATGCCATTATTGTGAATGCAATTTTCAAGAACACCTTGAGGGAATTTCTTCAAAGTTGGCGTAAACATCCGCTTTGAGTCAGATATGATCTGATCAGAATTTGGTGGTCAGAAGTCAAGGTTACTGTGACCTCGTCCATCACATTCTCCTTAATGCAATATCTCAACAACACAGTAACAGAATTTTATCAAATTTGGCACATCTACTTAGACCCAAGGATTAACTGATTAGACTTTGATGGTCAAAGGTCACTATGACCTTGCATCCGTCCTATTTTCTGATTGTGATATCTCAAGAGGGCCCTGGGAGAATTTTCTCAAATTTGACACAAATGTCCACTTGGACTGGTGAATAATGAACTGATAAGAATTTGGTGGTTAAAGGTCACTGTGACTTATATAATATGTGTTTGGCCATGACTGAGGAATTTATATGCTAATTATGACAGCATTTTACACAGTTGTCTAAAAGGATAAAAGAATGAAGTGATGACATTTTATGTCAAAAAGATCAACTTCACTGTGACATCATAATGTTCTGCTAAAACACTTCTTTGGCCATTATCCAATGTCATATCTCAGGAACAGCAGGGCAGACCCGGTGACACAAATCTTGGGTGCCCAAGATTGGATGTAAACTGTAACTGCAACTTGATGGGTTCAGAGGAACCACTAAGTGATAATTCTAGTGTACTATTCTTTGGCATTTTGCAGAAAAAAAGTCTAATTGGTTAATTGAAAATAATAATGAAGAGATGAAGAAAACAACTAATGAATTACTTAACATGCAGCACTAAAGGGTGTTTAATGTGGTTGCTTAAAGAAAAAGGCAGATTTGAAATGAAAATCACAACCAGATATCTCTTCACATAAAGCATGACCCTAAATAGATGAACTTTGAATATATCTAATATCTAATATCTCTCTGTATCACTTCCCTTAACTTGTGTGTTCAATATATTTAAAAGTAAGTGTGTATGTGCGTGTGTGTTTCAGGTGACCCGGACTTCATCTGAGAGCATTACTTCAGTGCCAGCATCCAGCACCTCGGGCTCTCCAAGCAGAGTTATCTATGTAAGACTGCACCACCTTTGCTCCCTACCAGGGGCAGCAGCACATAGTTCAGCTTTTTCTTGCAGCATTCTATATACACTGTAGTAATTGTTTTCTACATCTTTGTTCAAGAGCGCACATTAAATACCAGTACGTGATGGATAAATGATAAATCAAGCCATCAAGATGGGCCTCTAGTGCGGATGCCAGTTACAGCCAACTGTATCCGTCTGCAGTGTGCAAGAGAGGGGCGTAAATGGTAGGGGGCGTGTAGTAGCTAAGTCATAGAGTGGGCGTGGCGTGTAGTTAAGTCACGGATACACGCCACACCCACTATACAGGCTTTTTAAAGGGATATGAGCCCAAATAGGTACTAATACAGTTTGACCACGGTCCAACTGCACAAATGTCAGTGTTTTTGCTCACACATTCTTTGCCCTATAATAAATGTATACAAAAGTGTACAAATATTTTCTAGCCATGGACGAATATTGTTATTATTCCTATATACAGACTGTATGTAATTATCTTTTGTACATTATTAATATATTTTAAGGATAAGCTACATAACTAATGAGTAAAATGGCAGGCCATTATGCCAAAGTAGTAAATTACAAAAGCTTACATGAGAATGAGTTGAGAAGATGATAATTACTTTATTAATCCACAAAGGAGGAATCATTTGTCTGGCAGCACAAAGCCTAATGGATGTAGATATGAAGGATCTTGTGAATATCATTCTGCACTGAAGAGGAGCCACTCACCACTACTGTCTTTTGGTCTGTCAGTGTGTTTGTTGTTAAGTAGGTGATCTCATCACATTAACTTATTTTTACTGCATGAGGACTGTAGCTTTTTTTCTTCTTCTTGGTACCTTATGTATGTTTTCATAAATTCATGTCATGTGAATGGCTCTGACCTGTAGAAACTGATTGCCCTTTGAGGGTTAATTAAGTTTTTGTTTTTATCAGGATGTTTATTGATATTATTTTACTTTTTGCAGGACATGCATAAATTATAAAAATACAATGCATAAATGCATATGTTCTAAAAAAGTAAAATATATAATAAATACAAAAAAACATTTCAAAGCTTCTCAGGTTTGACCTGGCTCAAAAGTCATGACAAAAGGAACACCGGAATGCCAAAGTGCCAATAAATAAAACAATTTATTTCTTTTCTTCAAACGAAACGATTTAGAACAGAGGACCAAATAGATGAGGTGTATTTGTCAGTATTATCAGTTGTGTAAGTGTGGCTGAGGGTCTGTGTGAGTGTCATGTTGGATGCAAAACCAAAAGACAAAGAAACCAAACGTGCAGGCGCTGGCAGGATCTGGGAGAGTGAACTGCGCTGGGGGTTGGAACACCAGACCCAGGTGCTCCTAATCAGCTGAACCGGGACGTCCAAATATGGGCAGCAGCAGCATTTCCACTTCAAAACAGAACAGAATGGTTAAAGGCCCCAGAAGGGCCGTGACACATTTTATTGGAGGAGTCAAAAGAAAAAATGTCAATCTGTGAAGCCATTACACCTTATAGCTGGCTAAGAAATGCCTCAGAGAAGAGGGCTCTTCGCATTTTATCCTTGAAAGCTTGTAGCTTCTCTGCTGCCTCCTCTGATAAGTGCCCCATCATTTTCAATTCACTGTAAAAAAACAAACAAACAATGTTTTGGTGAACCCTGCAGCAAAATGAACCCTCTTCCTCAGAGAGGATCTTTGCGTCCCAGTTTGTTCCTGGTGGCAGAGCAGAGTGAACTGTCTTTCTTCTCAGAGGATCTTTGTCCCATGAGAGCGGCCACAGTCCGCAGTAAACAACTTTAATTGGCGATTTGACAGTCACTGGAAGCACATTATGACCCTTTGTAAAAGTTTCTGTGTGGTACCTGTGTTGTACATGAGCTAACGTTAGCGGCTAATGACTGAGAGGCTGTCCGGTATGTGTGTGCAGGTGTCTGTCTGAGGAGTGTCAGTATGTTAACTTGTTAGCCGTAGCCTTGCTGTCTGTTAGTCATGTTAATGTTACCGTCGGCAGCCCTGAATAGCTTGTAAAGCTTTTGCATAGTTAGTTAACACATTTGTTATTGGCCCATGTGTTTACTGCTACACAGAATTAATAAATCTTTGGTTTATTTGCACAATGTCGCCTCTCTGCCGTCTTTTATCATGCTGGCTAACGCTAAGTTAACTTCACCAGCTGATCTGTATGAGGCACAAACTGAGGCTACAGTTAGCAGTGTGCTGATGCTTAGTGTAATTTCTTAATATTTTCTGTGAAACTAATGTGCATTTAATAAAGAGACAGAGACACTGGGGTGCATGTAGTTTTGAATGAGAAAACTTTATGGGCACAACAGCCAGTTCAAAACAGGGCATGCTACACTGGCTGTTTGGCCGTGGTATAATTCCTGCCCTGATTATTACAGTGGGGTCACAATTTCCAAGTTATTTCTGGCTACATTACATTAGATTTATCTACTTGGGTCAACATTTTAGGATCGTTTAGAATAGAAATACATACATATATACGTTGCATGTAATTTACCAAATGGGCAAATAACCCCCTCTGAAACTATCTTGCTACCTTGTTTTGCTCAGTTTACACAGCAACGGGCTAGCCTCCTTCTGTCTGCCCAATAATATTTAATATTGTGGTTACAATATATAACTTGACTTGACTTTTTATTAACTAGTTCATAGCCCTGGGTAATAATATAACTATGTCCAGCAATTGTGTAAGTGTGTTACATTTACTAAATAAAATATTAGGACAGTTACAGTCTGGATACGATCCGCTATCGTTCTTTTTTTGAGACCTCTCTTGTTTATTTCCTTGTTCTTGCTTTTGGCGGGTCTCATTTTACATCTCCCGTGGTTCAACGTGATTGGATTTCCACAGCTACGCGCCACGCCCCCTACACGGTCCGTCCACTCTGCAGGTTCCGCCCCTCTCTTGCAGGCAGCAGACAGACCTTTCTCGTTACAGCAGCTCCTACTCACCACCGAGCTTTTCTCAATCTTTTTCTTTTTATCTTTCTCACTCTGAGTTTTTTTTAAGTTTGGCAAGCTAGCACTTATGTTTTGCTTTGGTATGGAGACAATGACCGCTCTCTTTATAGCGGTCTTTCTCCCTTTTTGCTATGAATACGATCGTGTGCTGGGATCCAGCGCCCAGCCATGGCTCCACCGTGGTTTACACCCGGGACCAGCTGTTAGCGCTGCGTCACACTGCAGTGGCAGAGGCACGACATTCCTGGCGAGCTGCGGAGAAGGAAACGGGGATGTCGCGCTGGAGTACAGCGCCGATACCGGAGGAGACGGTCAAACCCGCCCTCCCGTCCGTCGTCATGGGGAATTTAAGATCGCTCCCCATCAAGATGGATGAGTTGTCGGCGCTGACTCGCCATCAGAGGGAGTACCGACAGAGCAGCATGCTGGTGTTTACAGAGACATGGCTGAAAGCAGAAGTACCGGACACGATCGCCACACTGGACGGATTCCAGCTCATCAGATATGGACAGGACAGTGGACAGGGGTAAGAGGAAAGGAGGAGGGCTGGCTGTGTTTGTGAATGATAGATGGTGTAAGTCTGGGCACATCACTGTCAAGGAACAGCATTGCTGCAGGGACATTGAGCTGCTGACTGTTGGCATGAGACCATATTATCTACCCAGGGAGTTTTCTCATGTCATTATGGTAGCAGTGTATGTCCCTCCATCTGCAAAGGCTGAGTCTGCTTGTGACATTCTTCACTCTGTTACAAGAAGGCTGCAAACACAGCACCCTCAGGCCCTCCTTCTGATCTCTGGGGACTTCAACCACGCCTGTCCATCCACCACCCTGCCCACCTTCACCCAGTATGTTCCTGCCACACCACAGACAATAAAACACTGGATTTATTTTATGCCAACACCAAGGAGGCATACCACTCACCCCCCCCCCCCCCCCCCCCCCAAGGAAGAACTGATCACAACCTGGTTCATCCTTTGCCTGTCTACAGACCTCTGGTGCAGAGGGAACCAGCAACCACCCGCACTGTGAAGAGGTTGTCTAATCAGGCCGAAGAGGCCCTGAAGGACTGCTTTAAGACCACTGTGTGGGAGGTACTCAGTGATTCCCATGGAGAGGACATTGACAGTATGATATCATGCATTACGGATTATACAACTTCTGTGTGGAAGGCACCGTACCCACCAGGACTGTACACTGCTTCTCCAACACCAAACCCTGGATTACTCCAGATATAAAAGCTCCCCTGAAGGAGAAGCGGAGAGCTTTTAACTCTGGAACTAAGGAGGAGCTGAAGGCCGTGCAGATGGAGCTACGGAGAAACATCAGGTGGGGAAAGGAAGGATATAGAAAGAAGATGGAGGAACAGCTGCAGCAGAGCAACGACAGCGGAGTCTGGAGAGGTCTGAAAATCATCTCAGGACACAAACAACCAGACTCCCAGGCCAGAGGCGACCAGAAGTGGGTGAATGATCTGAATCTGTTCTTAAATAGATTTGATCAGTCTGCCCCTCCCTGGCCCTGACATCACGGCTGCAACCCCCCTCATCCTCACCTTCACCTTCCCCCTCACCTACACTCCTGGCACACTGCTTCGACACCTCCCTCACCCCTGCTACCCCAGACATCTCACCACCCCCCACCTCATCACCCCCACCCCCCAGCACACAGCCCCCCTGCTCCAGCTTGTCCTTCACTACCTGTCAGGTGAGAGATCAGCTGAGGAGGATAAAGACAAGGACGGCTGCGGGTCCAGACAGCATCAGCTCCTGGGTCCTGAAGTCCTGCGCAGACCAACTGTGCGGGATGGTTGAAACCATCTTCAACCTGAGCCTGAGGCTGGGGAGAGTACCACAGCTGTGGAAGACTCGTCACCCCAAGGACTTCAGCAGCTTCAGACCTTCAATGGACCTGCTGCAGTTTGCCTACCAACCTGGCATTGGGGTGGACGACGCCTTCATCTTCCTCCTGCATAGAGCTCTTTCCCACCTGGAGAAGCCAGGAAGCTCTGTGAGAATCATGCTCTTTGATTTCTCCAGCGCTTTCAAGACCATACAGCCTGCGCTTCTGAGGGACAAACTGGAGCACATAGGGGTGGCTAATCACCTCACATCCTGGATCCTGGACTACCTCACAGACCGGCCACAATATGTCAGGACCCAGGATTGTGTATCGGACTTGGTTGTCTGCAGTACGGGGGCCCTGCAGGGGACAGTGCTGACACCATTCCTCTTCACCCTCTACACTGCAGACTTTTCATTCGACACCCCCACCTGTCATCTGCAGAAGTTCTCTGACGACTCTGCCATCGTTGGCCTCATCACAGATGGGGACGACAGGGAGTACAGAGAACTGAACCAGGACTTTGTGGACTGGTGCCTGAGAAACCACCTTCAGATCAACACGGGGAAAACCAGACTGGTGGTGGATTTCCGCAGGCACAGACTCCTCCCCCCAACACCGGTGAACATCCAGGGAAAGGACATTGAGATGGTGACATCTTTTAAGTATCTGGGTGTTCATCTTAACAATAAACTGAACTGGACCAATCACATAACAGCACTGTACAGGAAAGGCCAAAGCAGACTCCCTGCTGAGGTGGCTCAGGTCTTTTGGAGTGCAGGGGGCGCTGCTGAAGACCTTCTTTGACACTGTGGTGGCATCAGCCATCTTTTATGGAGTGGTCTGCTGGGGCAGCAGCGTCTCGGCTGCAGACAGGAACAGACTGGACAAGCTGATCAAGAAGGCCAGCTCTGTCCTAGGATGCTCTGTGGACTCTGTGCAGGTGGTGGGAGAAAGGAGGATGACAGCCAAGCTGTCATCTCTGAGGACTAATGACTCCCATCCTCTGCAGGAGGAGATATAGCTCTGGAGAGCTCCTTCAGCAATAGACTGATTCACCCAAAGTGTGTGAAGGAACGCTATCACAGGTCCTTCCTGCCTGCTGCTGTCAGGCTCACAGTAAACTGCACCATGGACACTTTAGAGACACTATGGACACTTTATGGACACCTCTATAAGCATTGCTGTCCCCCATGTTGTTGTTTATTTGCACATTCAATATACACTTTGCACTAAATATGTTCACTTTAATCCATTGCTCACTTTTTATCCACTGCTCATTATATTATTATTATTATTATTATTATTATTTATTGCTGTCTCTTGTATTTTTTGTACTTTTTTCTGCATGCCTAGTTTTTTAAGTTTTTAAATATTGAAATCTTTAATTTGACTCTTTACTCTTTACTGCTGTAACACTGGAATTTCTCAATTGTGGGATCAATAAAGGTGTATCTGATCTTATCTTATTTTCTCTGCTACCAGGCTAAACTAGGAGAGGAGATGCTGGACTACAAGGACCTTGCAGCCCTTCCAAAGACCAAGGCCATCTATAACATAGACAGGCCTGACATGCTGTCCTACTCTCCATACGTCAGCTACCCATCTGAGGAGAGGCACTATGGAGAGGTAGACCAGCCTCACAGCTCTCAGTCCTTCAGTTCCTTTTTCTAACTTTATGCCTCAAGAAGTTTCGTAGGGCACCCAACATGGTGCTACATCACATCTTCCCCTCTGGAAGGGCACCCAAGAGGGCATTTTGTCCATTGCACTTGATAGCCACTCTATATATTGATGTATATTTTACAGAGCATCAAAAACAAATGATTAGATCAGGATCCTTTAACGGAACAGTGTGTAAGACTTAGGGAGATTTAGTGGCTTCTCACAATAAGTATCACAGATTTCAGCCAGCTAAAGCTGCTGATTAGAATTCCTTCAGTGGAGGATTTTACCAGGAGCTGTATTATCCACAAAGGTAATTTCCTTTTCAAAACAAATAGACCAGGTCTGATTAAAACTGATAAAAACACTGAGTAAAGCATTTAAACATTACAATCATCAGTGTCTCTCCAACACTGTCCATTAGCCTAGCACCTGCTAATGTGCTCACCTTTTTCTCTGATAACTTAAGATCCAGACATTCAGGAGGTTTTTACCGAGAGCCAAATTATCCGCAGGTGTCTCCCTCCCCAAAACAAACAGACCAGGTGATTTAAACCGGTGGAGAAAAAAAAAAATTAGAGCTGTTTCAGATTTTAAAAAATCAAGTGTTTTTCTGATGCTGCTCGTCACAGAGGGGCTTTTAACTACAAAAACATGAATGTCCCTTTCTAGAACCAGTGTTTGGTATGTCTGTTCTGGGCTACTGTAGAAATATGGTGGCTTAATATGGCGATCTCCATAGATGAGGACCTGCTCCCTACTTAGATATAAAAGGGTCATTGTAGGCTAACAAAAACAAAATGGTTCTTAGAGTGCTTTGACACCTAACCTGTTTCATTTGCTTAACATAAACTTAGGTCCATTTACGCAGTTGGTATGGTTTCTTTGAGCTTGTGTGAAAGCTGTCAATGGAACCCTGGTGCGGACCAAATAACCAAACCGAGACTGCTCTAAAAGGTGGGTCTCAGTTCGCTTCTGAATGGACTCTGGTGCAGTTTGTTTGTGGTGTGAAAGAAAATGAACCAACCACAGGATTTTATGATAGCAGATGTGTTGTTTTAGCGACAGGTAACCAATAATAAATCCATCAGCTGATTGTGAAATCTGTCAGCAGTCTTATAATTGATCCTGATTAAGACCACGTATATCCCATAACCTATATATGCTAATGCATACATGTAACCACAGTAACACATATGCGCGTTTTCCCTGATTAAAAAGCTGTTAAAACGGTCATCATTGTATCCAACTCTGTGTACTTTGTCTATTCATTAAGTCCATTAAAATGTGTGTGACAGTGATCCCACAGTATTGAGCCTTGAATAATTAGAATCACCTTGGATCCTAATGATGCACAGTTGATGCAGGATGACAAATTCCAAAATTGTCCAATCAATGAGTTACCTGTCATTTGGTAGAACCTTATGTTTACTCCTCTTGGTTCATCTGCAAAAAGTGTGAACAGGAACCAAACCAAAACTAAAATGCAACTTTTGCAATTTTTTTTCTCTAGTGCAACCAAATTAACCCAACTAGAGTTGTAAAAGCACCCTTATTTGCAGGTGATTCTGCACTGAAGAAAACATACTCACTATATTTATTCAGTTTCTGCCAATATATCCCCCTAAAACGTACACACTGGACCTTTAAATCTGTTATTAAAGAACTGTAACCCAACATGTGCAATGGAATCACTGTTTCTAAATGACCTCCAACCCATCTTTGGCATTTCTTGGAGGGACAGTTGGTTTTTAAATATCATACAATGGTACTCTGATACCATTATATCTGCACTAGGCTAACAAACTAATATTGGCTGCTATTGGCTATTTTGATATACGTGTATATCTAATCTGAATATGTACAACATATATTGTAATTTGAGTATAGATTATGTGGTAAAAACAAGAGTGTTATCAAAAGTTTAGCCAAAGGATTTGATTGATCAAATTATATTTCTCAAGCTTCATTGCTTTTGTCTCACACAGATGAAAACCTGACTTGAATGAGTAAACTTCCTTTTGTCATTCATTTCACTTCTCACCTTCCTACCCCTCCATCATTGTTCCCCACTCTGACAGTGACACCATTGACAGTCACTCATCAACCCCATGCTCACTTCTCTTTTACAAACACATTCCTTTGCAGTGCAGTCACAGTCTCATAGCCCTGAGCATGTTAAGTGAAGAGTATACTTCCGATGGCATTGAATGATCACTTTCATGGTTAGATGGTTAAATCATAAAACGTCACATATGAGTTTGTCCTAATCATTGGCTTTCTCCCCCTCTTTATTTGCAGTCCCCCCAGCTTATTTCTCCTACTCCCACTGAGGTAATATAATGCACTATGACTCACTGTGATTGTCAGTGTAACATGCCTTCCTCTGTGTGTTGCATTATTATTATCATGTTTTTTTAAGGGGAATAGAGAGGTCTCTCAAAGGTCTGATATGTGTTTTAATGGTCCACACAGAAGATGCTGTGTCAGTTAAAGCAGCTGAAATGCTCATGTGCCTAAAGAACAATTCCAGATTCTTATGGCTTGGGTTTTATGTCAATACTTTTGGCCATCATTTCTATCAGTAAGGACATTGTACTTACCAAAGTAACCACTAAGATAGTGGCGGGACGGTGATATCGCCACAGTGAAGTCTGATGGAGCAAGAAACATGAGTAGACAGACAGATGTAAAATGGCAACAGTTTAGACAGATAATCTAAAGTCAGTTTTCTAAACCCACTGCTGACTGTTGATCACTGATCCATGTTTTGAATCAGCCCGATCTGCTCATGGACATAACAATTTGCAAACTTCATCTGGCATCTGTGTCATTTTGGCATTAGCAGTGTACTTTTCCAGGTCTTTGTATGGCTTGTGCAACATGATTGATCAATCTCTTTCAGGATATATCAGAGATGGAGTCATGCCTGCAGTCTTGTCTGATACTTACCTTGTGAAGTAATGTTTGTTTATTAGCATTGACTTTTTTTTGTTTTACTGTATATGTTTGTGCATCCAGGGAGATGGGGAGAAGTCACCACGCCAGCGGAGGCCCTCCAGCCCAAGCTCCAACAGCTCCCTAGGGGGCTATGGACGTTACACCCCATGCCGTTCTCCCCAGAATTACAGCCGACCAGGTATCAGCCTCATACACATGTGACTCACAACCCATTATTCATATATTACTGTTATGTGAAAACCTTCTGAAGTTAAAGTTTGTATTTCAGAAGGATCACATTACCCAGGGATCTTGCATGCACAATCTTAACTCTTACTCTTCTTAATGAAGGATAGGAAACAAGATGGTAGGGAAAAAATGGTTGCTTAGTTAATTTAGAAAAAAAATATCTGCCACAAACATGTCCCAAATGATTCACCACTTCCTGTAATTTGAGATTTCCTGCTAGTGACCAAACCAGAAATTAATTGATATGCTCCTCTACAGCTTGATTAAATGCTGCAGCTCTTATGTTACACTCACTCATGTCAAAAGCCATTGGGTGATCTGAAAACTGCATGGCTGTCAAGTTAAATAAAGACTGCTATTTTTGCTTCCTCATCAACTTCTTCCAGCTGGGTTCAGTCTTGTATAATACATTATGTTCAATCATTATACACTTTTACCCATCACTGCTAAAATTAAAATGATGAAAATTATAATTTATCAAGTGTCTCAGAAACCCTACTAGAAATTGTACTGACGGAAGCCTACAAACATTGCACCACTGTGTAGGACTAGAAGACTAGACGACTAGAATAATTACGTAACTAGAAAATTTTGCAACAAATTTTGACTTGGTGCCTACTACCACCACTGACTACTGAGGTACTACATATGGCAGGCACTACATACTACAGGTACTACAGGTACTGCATGAGAAGGTTTTACAGCTCCTCCCCACTCTAGCCGTGATGTCATCCACTCTAGCTCTAAACATTCTGTCCCATTAACACCCATTCCAAAATCTGAAACATCTAAAAAACATTATAAAATATAAACTGCTATTTTGTGAAAAATGTACTAGCTATCAAAATGCCCATTTAGCCCAATAAAGTCCCAAGTCTCATGAGCTATTTAAACTTTTAATCCATTTTTTTATGTCAAAGTATGAAGATATGGTCAGCCCCAAAGAGGAGTGATTTACAGCTTTGTTCACATCAGTTTCCCAATGATCTCCCATTACTTTCAATGGGAAATTTAATGCAGTGTTTTGTAATTTTTATAAAAATGGCTTGGTAATTGCTGAGAAAAGTTATAGCACACTATTCCCATTATGCATGTTTTGATGTATTGTTTTCTTATGTGTTGGCAACGCCGTAAATTGAACAGTGTGCTAAAATTTTACGAAAGCAGACTATATAAGCCCAACAAATTATATAATGTGCCTTCTGTTTTATTTATACTGTATAAGGAAATATCTAGATTATTAACTAGATTATGTATGCAAGAATATTATGCAAGAATCAGTACATATCTTAAATGTTATAATTCCCAAAGTGTCATTTGCATAGTAGACTGTTCAGTCACTTCCCTTAAAAAATGATTGTTTAAAAGGAAATCCAAAGATTTTACACATTAGAGTGTGTTTCCAGGTGTTGGGGAATACTACTGTATAAAACAGTATAAAGCCTTTAATAGGCCCGTTTCCACTGAAGAAGTTCCTGGGACTATTTGGGGGACAGGAACTACTACAGGAAAGTCCTCTTGCTCGATCCTCTCAACGGCCGTGTCTCCACTGAGAGAGCGGAGTGGGAGGAAGGTTCCTGTAAAGTTACCGGGCTCTGCGATGTAATCGTTGCGCAACCATTTTGACCAGGGCGACGTAGTGGCGTAGGGACGCTATTAGCGGTGTCTGTAATAACTCACTAAACTCACAAAGTGGCCCGTGAAAAAAATATTTTTTCCAGCGGATGTCTTAGTTACAACATGATTGAGCTAACTGGAGTAGTTTCATGTCGTTTCCAACAATGGGAGGCTTTTAACAGATGACGTCCTGATGTTAGCTTTGCTGCTGCTGTTAGCTGTCCCAGCTGCAGCTACTGATGCTTTCTAGACATCATGATTCCCCAAAACGGAATAAATACCACACATAGCAACACAAAACTGCTTTGCTAGCTCAATCATGTTGTAACTAAGATATCCACCGGAAAAAATATGTTTTTCACGGACCGGTTATTGAGTTTGTTTACATGGCGGTGGAAACTATGAACAAGCTAACCCTCGTCTGCTGAGTTTTAAAAATGCCGGCTATTTTGTTGCTTTCTGTTGACGTCACATTCCACCTTGAGTATATCCACTCAGCACCAAGTAATCCCCAAGCCCCAGTCAGGAGTTTCACAGGGCCGTTCTGAGTACCTACTCCGAGGCAGGGACTTGTTTAGCCCCTGTAAAAGTTCTGTAACTCTGTCCTTCGGGGGTGGTTCCTGCGGAACCCCGGCCCCTTAAATTTACCCCGAAGTTTCTGCGGTGGAAACGAGCCTAATGTCTCCAGAGGGAGATGCATGAAGTTTGTGGCCTTAAAGAGATAGTGCATCCAAAAATGAAAATTCAGCCATTAACTACTCACCCATATGCCGACGAATGCTCAAGTGAAGTTTTAGAGTCCTCACATCATTTGTGGAGATCGGCAGGGTTGAGTGGCTAGCACATCTAATGGCTGACAGCACCCTCAGACTAACATCCAAGAACACAAAATTGAAAACTGAGGCTATTGGACGAAGCAGCCACCGCAGCTCATGAGCCTAACCCTCAGCCAGCCGCAGAATACCGGAGTCGAGCACTGGAAACCTGATGGTGTAGTTGTTTCAAATGCAAAGCAATGCCAACGGATGAGGAAAGTCTTTGCTGCTCAGACTGGGAATTGGCGATGCCTGTACTTGAGAATCTGGACATCAGTACTGACGAGACTGCTGCTCTTCAGAGACCGTGCATCACCGATCATCCTGAGCTTGCACACGTGAACGCGGAGCACAGAGAAGCAGTCAGAGCTACAGGCAACAGTGAGACTAAAAACAGACTTCAAATGATGTTTTTCGAAACAACTATGTCAGGGCTTCAGGACGACACTACGAGCATGTTGGAGATATTTTGTGGTTTTAATTTTGTGTTCTTGGACATTAGTCTGGGGCGCAATCAGCCATTAGGTGTGCTAGCCACTCCCCCTGCTGATCTCCGCAAGGGATGTAAGGACTCTAAAACTTCACCAGGGCCTCCGTCGGCATATGGGTGAGTAGATAATGGCTGAATTTTCATTTTTGGGTGAACTATCCCTTTAAGTAATGTCACTTGAGTCAATGTTGTTTGGGGTGGAAGACTACAAGTTTTAGTGTGAAGTTAGAAATAAGTAAGCTTACCAGACCTCAGCAGCTGGTCCTCTCTGCTGCAGGCTAGGGATTTCAGGCCGCAGGTGTTCAAAAAATGTGACCTGGATCAGAATGATTTTGAAATTCCATATATTGCTATCCAGGATCAGCTGATCCATCATACTGTAGTGCCGGTTTTTCAAGCAACATAGGATTGGATCACCCTGATCCAGATAGAGACTTTTCAAGTTTATCAAACCCAGATAACCAGAGCTTTAAATGGGACTACATATTACTATGTAGGCAGTCTGCCAACAAACACAGCAATTACCACTTATCGCCATACATGCCGCCGAAAAGAACCAAACATAGGTCTTTGAGATTGTAGCTTTAAAATAATTTTTGTTGTTAGATGGTAAATGGTGAATGGCCCTGTATAGTCTTCAGACAACACAAAGCACTTTTACACTATGAATCACACGAGGCTACCGTACAAAGTGCCGCCTGCTACTCACTTTTTTAGACATTCACACAATTTGTCCAAGAATACTTTGACATGCAGACAGGAGTAGCCGGTGGAGTGCTTCCTGAGCCACAGCTGCTGACAGCTATTTTATTTTATTTTGTTTTTCTTATACTTTACTCTACTATAAGGCCTAATTGGTAGCCTAATGTCTACTTATCTACTTTATCAAAGCAACCCATCAATTCTGAAATTTATCATCATTATTATTATTATTATTTATTATTATTATTTTATCATTTATTTGACCAATTTAAAAGTTTTATTACATTCTGTTCCTAAAACCCAACCTGAACCCAGCCTTCTGCTGGTATCAGGATGATCTTGATTTTTTGGATCAAAGATATCCCAATCCTATTAAAAAGCTTTGAACAACACATACTGACGGTTTGATCCAGATCAACAACAAGACTGGATTACATGATCTAATCCAATTTCAGAATCCTTTTTTTTTTTCTTTTAAACAACTCATTTTTAAGAGTTTGATCCAACTTGATAGCCAAAATCTGATCAGATTACTTCTGAACAAATGGGCCCTGGCTAATTAGCTGCTACTAGCATTAACATACCAAAGTTTATGACCAAACTGTCTGTGATCCAATTCGAATGAATTGTTGGTGGGGTTGCCATGGTATGAGATTTTCACGGTACAGTAATCGTCTCAGAAAACATTGTGGTTTCACGTTATTACGGCATTTCTTTTCATCAGTCAGAATGACCCTTAAAGAAATTAAACAGAAGGGTTATTGTTTGTTGAACAAACATTGAAGTATGTGTAAAAAGTCTCCCCTTAGAAAATAAAATGCTAGGCTTAAAAGCAGTCACAAATATGTGCCACACACTCATGTACTACTCTGAGACGCTTGATAAATGGATGTCCTGATTCATAATCATTCATTTCAGTGTCACTTCATCTTATGCCACTGCCATATTTCCTCAAATTTACCTTATGGTGATAGAAGAGCATGCCTAATAACATAAAATGGGCCCCTCATTTCATATGCAACCAAAATATTATGATTTGCATCAGATCTTTAAGATCAAAATTTAAGGCTTGACTGTGTGCTGTTGACCTTTTGTAAATGGACCACAAATGTATTTTCCTGGATTTGTACTGTTTTTCCATGCCAAATGGCAAAAGAGCTTATACATTTACAGTTTTTATCTATTGACTCAGCATATTTCCTGTGATCTGATTGGACATTCAGGGCCGGAGGTATACCTTGGTGGTAGACACAGCAGCCAGGCCCGCGACTCCAGTTCTTTCCCTTTGCCTTTAACTCTCATGTGTGCCAATAAGTACCCCTCCACCTGGGCCAGGGAATCATCATCCCCTGTGTACTGCTCTTCTGGGGCTGAAGGGAGTGGTGGTGGTGGTAGTGGCAAGTACTCGCCCACCCCAGTAGGTGGCAGTGCAGGCTTGTCTTATCAACTAAACCCCACCACCCTGGCCATGCTGCAGCAGCACAACTACATCCCTTACTTCAGAGGTATCAACTGAACTGATTTCACTTGGCATGGGCTTTGGTTCAGCATCAAATTAACCATGTGTTGAAAACTCACACTCTGGGTCTTGCGGTTCACCATAGACAAATGAGTCATTATGGTAAACAGAACGCCTGCGTGCGGCATTTGGGTCTGTAATCACTGTTTGAGCACCCACGAAGATGTATTTTCCTTCATTCTTGAACCAAAGCCATGAAACTGCTGATGCTATTCACGATACCACACATCCCCGAAATCAACATCACAAACCAGTACTGCACACATTTCCCTTACATTCACTGCAAAAAAAGGCTTATCTAGTGCTTCATCTTCTCCCCATTCCCTGATGTCCCTCACCCCTCAGGGTTCAAACAGGACCCCCTACCTGACCCCGAACCTAGGACATCCCTGCATCTCAGTTTACCTCCTCCTAACGGTAAAAACACCAGTAGTCCTTCTCTTCTGTGTGTCTCCCCACCCCCAGTGAAGTGGTTGGCAGGTTTTGTGATGTTGTTGTCCGGTATTGTGTTGTTGTCGGGTTTCATGGGGTGCATCAAGATACATTGGTAGGACCACTCAGAGTTCTCATACTGCTTGCCCTGTTTAGTTGTGTCTGTGGACGTGGTTGTTGTTCTGCATGGTTTAACTTGACCCTGATACATTTGGCATTAGGACAAAGGTTAGGGTTCGATTTTGTGCTTGTCTGTTCAAATTGTTGACCTGTTTGCCTGCATTTGACATTTTATCTACCCATTTTTTTCTGAATGAACTCTTGTTTCTTATCAGACTTTTCCTTTTGGTATTAACCTGCTGTTGTCCTTGATATGAATCTGTAGGAGAGTGCAGGCTTTGTATTTGATGACTGATAAAAATACACATTGAGGTTTGCAGGCAGGGTGATAAGAATGTTTGGTGAAGTCTGTTCTTTTGACTGTTCACAAGTACATTATTAGCAAATGCACTGCTTAGAAAAAATTTCCTTGACCAAAGCACTGTCAAAATTTTCACTGCAACCAAGTAGATAAGATCAGGGATCAGTCAGAATGTTTTATTGGAGGCTTGGCAGCATCATTAGAGACTGTGTGTATTGTATGCTGGCAGTTTACAAATGTCATCGCTAAATTTTTTAGCAAATAAGAGTAATTAAAATACACCATGACACAGTTAAGAGGAAAATGTCAACTTTATTTTTGTAAGTAAATAAATTCATAATGGTCTTTAAAAAAAAAAAAACAATTAAAAAAAATGATTTGAAAAAAAAAAAAGTTTAGTCTCTGTGGCTGTCATAAGAATAGTTATCACTTGTTCTATTTTCTTCTCAAACATTTGAATAAGGGCTTTAACCTGAAAAACATGTTTTAAAAATTCCAAATTTTTGAACACAACCCAGCTAAGTTTATCCTAAACTAGGTAGTTGAACTGTAATTGTTCCATTCATTTTAGGTGTCCTCCCAATCTGTTCTCAGCATCAAATACTGCCTCTTTGTCGGTGAACCTACACCTCAAAATATGACACGCTAGGTCAAGCTGGTCTCACTTCAAAGATGTCAAATACTGGTGCTTGGTCAGTGACCTCGGGTGTCAGACACCAATGAAAAAAGCCAGTATTTCACGTCGGCATGAAACGCAGCTGGTCACTGTAATTCTTTAATGGAGCTTGACAGCATCACGGGGATATGCAGGGGGACAACAGCGCAAGCTAAGGGGACAAAAGTCAGAGTAGGGCAGGTGGGAGGGGTGGTGGGTGGGTACAACAAAATCTGACTTTAACCCTGGAGACCTTGGAGTTTGTTTGATCCATCCACCTCCACTCCCACCCAACCTATGAAGTGCCCCAGGAGTGAGTCCTAAAACCCAGAAATGAGCTGGCATTGTTGCACTCCTGGTTCCCTTGTCTCAAAGTCAATGGGTTTTTTGAATGGGTTTTTGGTTAGATGCCTGAAATAAGGTCTGTGGTTTACACAAGCTAAAGGGACTTTAATGTCTTGTTCTACAACAGTAAACAGTAAATACCTAATTTGTGAACTTTTTAGCTTCTAGTTGTCTTAAAAAAGACAGATGCTAACAAGTGACTAAATGAGTCAACAGAGCATCCTCATGCCGATTATGACTTCACAGCCTTGTCATGGTGGTGACGTTCAGTCATGTGACCACAGTGCAGTTCATTTAAAGCCTACATTAGCTTTTTACTTGTGATGATTGCATTTAGACTTCATAAATCATAAAAGTTGTGTTAATTTGTGAACATAACTTGTAAGTATAGACATTTGTTTGTCACAGAGCTTATTTTCTGCAATAATCAAAAAATCCCATGAAAAAATCCCATAGGCTTTTTGATAGGGAACCAGGGCGACGCTAACTTCTGCCTCAGCCTACAGAGAAACGTGTGCAAATGCACACACAATCATCATATGGTACCCTACAAATAAGCACAACACTAACTATGTTACGTCTAGTGCTGTCAAGAGATTTAAAAAATGGAGAGATAATTAATCTTTCCCTGTAATTATGATCTGTAATTAATTGATCTAATTAATCTCTTTTTTAATCTCATCTCAAATTTGCTGAGAAAAGCCCTCAACTTGAGGTGTTTTCATTTAAATTCATTACATTATTGTGGCAGATGATCAAAAGATTGATATATATTACAAAAAGTGGCTTTATAAAGTCATATTTATTGTTTTCAACAATAACACACTTAAACATAGATGCAGTACACCTAGCCATTACATTCTATTGTTTTTGAGATTAGTCCCAATAGAGAGTGCTGCAACCTTCAGTCTCGACCACCAGGGGGGTGCTTGACTGTCATGACATGTCAGCTTCATTAAAAGCATAGCTGCAGATTAACGCAACAACAGATGTAAAAACACACAGAAACAATACATGTGTGATCAGTTCCCTAATTTTATTTTAACAGTTTTCTAAATTATTGTCTTCTTTTCCAATTTCTTGTTTTATTTCATGGAAGTGATCAATGTTATGGGGTGCCGTTTGTAAAGTGTCTCATGCTGAAAATAACATAAACTTTTTTGCCACATTTAGCTTCAAACAATGTTTAAAAAAGTGTTGTGAATTTTTTAACGTCACCTTTTACCACATTTACAGCAATATTTGTTAACTTAGAAATATATTAAATCGTTAAATCTAAATATTAAATGTGGCACCTAAATGTTAAATGTTAAATCTAAATATTAAATCTAAATCTAAATATTAAATCTAAATCTAAATATAAATATTAAATATAAATATTAAATCTAAATCTAAATGTAAATGTTAAATCTAAATCCTAACTATAAATATAAATGTTAAATCTAAATGCTAAATATAAATCTAAATGTTAAATGTTGAATCTAAATGTTCTGGGTGAAACTAAATATTTAGCTAATATGCAAATTCACACTGCCGGTCACCGGAAGTACCAAAATAAAAGCTCAAGATGGTCAGACTGTGTTTATAGAATCAAATAACGAATTTAAACCAACTTATCGGGGGAAATGAACACTTGAACATACATTAGCGTGATAATAACTACCTAAAATAACAAGAAACATGTTTGGAGAAATTTTATTTGACGTGTACTTTGAGTTGTTAGTGTCCCTTCGGAGGGACGAACAACCTAAGCTAAGCTAACAACCGTTAGCTCTTAGCACCGTTAGCAGTGTCTGTAATGACTCATTAACTCTTAAACGGTCCGTCTTAGTTACAACATGATTGAGCTAGCAAAGCAGTTTTGTGTTGCGATGTGTGGTATTTATTCAGTTTTGGGAAATCACGATGTCTAGAAAGCATCAGTGGCCACAGCAGCAAAGCTAACATCAGGACATCATCTGTTAAAAGCCTCCCGTTGTCAGATACGACATGACACTACTCCAGTTAGCTCAATCATGTTGTAACTAAGACATCCGCTGGAAAAAAACATTTTTTTTCAAGGACTGTTTAGAGTTAATGAGTCATTACAGCCTCCGCTAACGGAGCTAACAGCTAACGGTTAGCCCCGCTAATCTACGATAACCATGTTATTAATTTCAGAACGTGATAGTATTGTTTGTTCAATCATTTTACAAATACCTTTACAAACACCAGATTAGTCTAAACGGTGATATAGTGACGTGAAAAATATGCATATATGTAGCTAAACTCCGCTGGTTTTCTACCCGGAAGTATTTGTAAACAACAAGGTGATTCCCTCCGAAGGGACACTAACAACTCAAAGTACACATCAAATAAAATTTCTCCATACATGTTTCTTGGTATTTTAGGTAGTTATTATCACGCTTATGTATGTTCAAGTGTCCATTTCCCCCGATAAGTTGGTTTTAATTCGTTATTTGATTCTATAAACACAGTCTGACCATCTCGAGCTTTTATTTTGGTACTTCTGGTAACCGGCAGTGTGAATTTGCATATTAGCTAAATATTTAGTTTCACCCAGAACATTTAGATTTAACATTTAACATTTAGATTTATATTTAGCATTTAGATTTAACATTTAGATTTAACATTTAGATTTAACATTTAGATTTATATTTAGATTTAATATTTATTTATTGAACATTTAACATTTAGGTGCGACATTTAATATTTAGATTTAACTATTTAATATATTTCTAAGTTAACAAATATTGCTGTAAATGTGGTAAATGGTGACGTTAAAAAATTCACAACACTTTTTTAAACATCGTTTGAAGCTAAATGTGGCAAAATGTTGATGTTATTTTCAGCATGAGCCACTTTACAAACGGCACCCCATACAATGTAGGCCTAAGTGCACTTGTCCTTTAAACTTTAAAAAAATAAAAGCTAACAAAATAAAAGACGCCTGGTACATTCATTACAGCTGTATCAGTTTATAGAACAGTTTTGAACAGTTAGAACAAGAGGCTACACTGCAACGTGCAAATCACTCCTTCTCGTGGCTGCCTGTGCTTTCCCTGTCCTTGCGGCTGCAACTTACGCTGTCTTCTTTTCTTCAAACTACAACACCCATAATTCATGTAGGAACTGCTGCAGCCAATGTGCAGCCGGTGGGAGCTGCATGACAACTCAACCACCATGATCAGTTTTTAATGTTTTATCGGGCGATAACTACTCCAGACTCTGCTCTAGTGTAATTTTCGGCACAATCAGGACAAGATTCAGGACAACTGCTTGGATTTCGGGACTGTCCCGAAGGCACGGAGGTTGCCGGGAAGGTCAGATACTTGTGTGCTAGGGCAGACAGCTTTTCATATGATCCTGAGTGAGCAGACCACCACTGCAGGGGACAGTCATCAATACTGATGCTAGGCTCTGCTCTGTAGCGCTGCAGCTCTCCCACAACTCAAGCACAAAGAAGCCCAATCGTACGCCTGCAGACGGATTTTATAAAAGGCAACTCTGTGGCATACAGAAACAGTAAAGTTAGAGATTAAAAATGAGATTAAGGCAATCAAAAAACATAGTGCGTTAAATATGGCTGTAATTAATTATTTGTAATTAACGCGATAATTTGACACCCCTAGTTACGTCCTTAACCTAATATTAAATATTTTGAGTTTAAGCAAGTGAGTTTTGGGAAAAGAAACATTGTGACGACATAACTTAAAGGAGCAATAAGCGAAATTGTTTCACCGCTAGGTTTGCTGTTGTGCACTGCCTGTAGACCAAAACAAAGTGAGCCACTCCTTCCTCTACTCCTGCTCTCCACCCCCCACCCCCCACTCGCCTCATCTAGCAGTTAGCGATGTCTCGGTCTCTGCTGTGTTTAGCTATTCCCCTGCCTACTTCAATGATGATGGTACCTGCAATAAATGTAATACATTTGCTGAGATGGAGGCAAGGCTCAGTGACTAGAGGAGCTGGTAGAAGCGCTCCATAGCTGTTAAGTTACTCCAGTAGCCGGTGGCAGCTGACTCGGATCCCGGCTAGTGCTAACACCGGGAGCTAATGCTAACGTTCCTCCTCTTCTCTGTGAGTGAGAGCGATGCTTTAGCCTAGCAGGCACCTGGCTCCCGGGCTGCCCGCTAGGCTAAAACATTGCTTCAGGTTAAAGCGAGAAGAAGCAGCGGGTTTATTGGGCAGCTGAGTGAAGCTGGGTGAAGTGGAGGCTGCAGAGGAAACACCGGGATGGGTGAATGTCCGGAGCTTGAGCAGCCCACGAGCCAGACGAGCAGCCTGGCAGACTCTAGCCGATCCGGCTAGTGCTAACACTGGGAGCTAACGCTAACGTTCCTCCTCTTCTCCGTGAGTGAGAGCGATGATTTAGCCTAGCAGGCAGCCCGCGAGCCAGGCAGGCATCCTGGCAGGCTCTAGCCAACTCGGATCACGGCTAGTGCTAACACTGGGAGCTAACGCAAGTTTTGAGGGAGCATGCAATTGGTATGCTGACTGCAGGTATGTCCACCAGAGCTGTTGCCCGTGAATTTAATGTTCATTTCAGACCACGTGTAACCACACCAGCCCAGGACTTCCACATCCAGCATGTTCACCTCCAAGATTGTCTGAGACCAGCCACCCAGACAGCTGCTGCAACAGTCATTTTGCATAACCAAAGAATTTCTGCACAAACTGTCAGAAACCGTCTCAGGGAAGCTCATCTGCATGCTTGTCGTCCTCATTGACACAGAGAGATACCGTGACGAGATCCTGAGGCCCATTGTTGTGCCATTCATCCACGACCACCACCACCTCATGTTGCAGCATGATAATGCACGGCCCCATGTTGCAAGGATCTGTACACAATTCCTAGAAGCTGAAAACATCCCAGTTCTTGCAAGGCCAGCATCCTCACTGGACATGTCCCCCATTGAGCATGTTTGGGATGCTCTGGATCGTCGTATACAAAAGCGTGTTCCAGTTCCTGCCAATATCAAGCAACTTCGCACAGCCATTGAAGAGGAGTGGACCAACCTTCCACAGGCCAAAATCAACAACCTGATCAACTCTATGCAAAGGAGATGTGTTGCACTGCGTGAGGCAAATGGTGGTCACACCAGATACTGACTGGTTTTCTGACCCCCCCTAGACCCCCCCCCCAATTAAAGCAAAACTGCACATTTCAGAGTGGCCTTTTATTGTGGCCAGCCTAAGGTACACGTGTGCAATATTCATGCTGTCTAATCAGCATCTTGATATGCCACACCTGTGAGGTGGGATGGATTATCTCGGCAAAGGAGAAGTTCTCACTAACACAGATTTAGACAAATTTGTAAACAATGTTTGTGAGAAATGGTCTTTTGTGTTTATAGAAAATGTTTTAGAACTTTGAGCTCAGCTCATGAAAAATGGGAGCAAAAACGAGTGTTGCATTTATATTTTTGTTCAGTGTAATAATAAGTGTAATAATAATAATAATAACAACAGTAATTTTGGTAGCATATGTTGTATTAATATATGATAGTATATGTATGTGACAATAAAAATCATATGTGCATAATAATGGTAGAATTATGACTAATGACTAATAATAACAGCAGCAGTAGGAGGCATCAGGCAGGACCAAGGCAGCAGCACAACCACGACACACACTCCAGGCAAAGCTGCGATTCGAGGGAACCTGTGAGATAGTGGAGAACAAAGGTTCTGGAGAAGATGCTGAGTTAGTGTTATGCAGTAAAGCCAAGTTAGCAATCTGCAGTGATAGGATGTGAAAGCTAGCAAATGAAGAAGAACCAACTTTCAGAAACTGAGGAGAGAGAGACACGGGGCTCAGCGTATAATAGGAGGTCCCCCAGCAGACTAGGCCTGTGTCAGCTTAACTAGGGACTGGTCCAAGGCGGGGGCCTGAGCCAGCACTAACTATAAGCTTTGTCAAAAAGTAAAGTCTTAGGTCTAGTCTTAAATGTGGAGATGGTGTCTATAGTGGAGCGGATAAGTGACATAATCGTTCAGTTGGTGATACAAGCGTGGAAATTGGCATGAAGAGTCTACATGGGTCACTTGACAAGAAAATTGCCGGAGCCAATTGAAATATCAAGATGGCGGCCATTTTTTCAAGATGGCTGCCACCTTAATGGAACAATTAAGTGATGCAATTGTTTAGTTACTTGTGGAAGTCGGAAACAAATTTTAGTATGCAGATGATTCATCATGAACATTTCCTCTGCTCATATGAGGCCAGGAAAACAGCAACATATAACGCAGATAATGTTACAAAATTTGGCTCCATTACAACTCACGAGGTTCACTGACAAAACAACTGTCTTACAGTTAACACTTTTTCCAAATAAATACAACATGCTAACGTTATTAGCACAAGCCTATGGCATTTTGCATTGTATAAATTAATCTAGTGACTATCGGATATTTCCTATACTCATATGAAGCCAGGATAAATCACACGTAGGACTTAAAATGCTATTTTGTGGGTGCTTTATTGTCCTCACAATTTTTGAAATAAAAGTAAAAAAAACCTTGATCTGACACAGAAGTATAAAACCTGCTCAGGACAGATGTATTTTACAAAGTCGACAGCCTTACCTTTAAACACAATTTTTCCACCTGTAGCATCCAATCTAAGATGTCACATTACTTTTTGCTTTAATGCCACGATTACCCATTGAGTACAGCTCACCAGTTTTCTCCATTTTGTGATAGTGATAATAGCTTAGTTTACTGATAGGGCAACTGGGTATGCAATGGTCTTGCTACGCAAGACCTTACAAACCAAAGTCTATTGCGATCATACACTGTGAGTGCTGAATTTAAACAGATTCTTACATTTGAGATTAAATTTACATTGTGGTAGTTTCAATCTTGAATAAGAAGTGACAGCCCTAATTTAAAGAGTTCACACAGCCCCAGAAGTTCCCATAGGGTGAGAACCTTTGCCGTAAAAGGCATGTAACTTTTTTTGTACCTTACAAAACCCTGACAGTAGGAACACAGTTTTCTAGCATATGCTTGCTTGGACCTTTGCTGATTAAAAGGAGGAGATAGAGAGGTAACCAGCATGAGCTTCCACTCGAACATTTGCACAGAAAATCGTGATCACGTGGTTCAGGGTTTTGGCAGTTTTTCCATGACAGGGTGGAGAAGCTCAGAGGGGAGTTGATTTGTAAGATGAAAGAGACGAGGGGACGGAGGAATGAAATAGCCAGAGCAGGCCGAGCAGTAATTTGGGGTTTGGCTGCCAGTTGCAGTGGCATGAAACGCAGTGTGCCGCTGGTCCTTTTCAGGCCCTAGCAGTTCCTAACTCGCCGTAAAAGAGGCTTGTTTGTTTTCATGCAGCAGGCTCTTGCTTTAATGAGCTATCAGGTTTCCTCATAGAAGTTAATGTTAGTTATGCAATGCTCAGTGTAGATGTTGTCTAATGATGGGAAATTGGGGATCAGTTTGTGAAATGGCCTTGCAAGGATGAATAATGCATGCTTTTGTTTTTATATATTGTCAGTTATTCCAAAACTGAATTTCATATCTTGTTATTGGGTTTTGATTAATGAATGGCCTCCACCTTTTGTCAAATGTGTAATCTGTTAAAATGAATCATAACACATCTCCTCCCTTAACTCCCAAGCCTCCAACACCTCCTCCTTTCGCACCAGATGTTCTCTGGAGAATCTGCCCTTAGACCTGCACTAATAGTACTTTGGTGTGTACTTGTGTGTGTTTATGGGCATGTGTATGGGTGATTGTGTTTGTAAAGATGACTCAGACCAGCACTAACAGCACTGCTGTGTATGTCAGTGATCTCATCCACTTGCTTCCAGATTGCTGCTGATAGTTCCTCTTTGTCTGAGGGGAGGAGAGTGTGTGTCGCATCAGCTAACACTCTCTGTCAAGCAGTCTCAGTCTCTCACTCTGGTTCTTCCTCAAAACTCTGGATGGAGAGTGTTTATTACATTTGGCCTTACTGGTGTCAGTGACTCCATTACCCAGCCTGTCTGTGATGTAACACAATGGGGTGGACCCTGGATGTGATCATGGATACACAACACACACCCGCATGTGGCTTTACTATGCTAGGGATGCAAAGCTCGACAACGCCACCCAGGGGAATTTCACCCCTAGGAATATGCCCACACTGTTACAGGATTACTTACTGGCAACACAGGTTCAATGTAACACAGGGCCAGAGACGAGATTCACATACAAAAATATACACTTTATTTTTGAGTTAAAAACACAATTTCTCTTTAAAAAAAAAAAGGGCTGGAACAAACAGAGGCAACCAAATAGATCGGGGCTGGAAACCAAGGAGGGAGAAACCAAATCAAACACCACCCGTGAAGCACACCAAATACTGAACTGTGAAAGCACCACCACCAGGAAAGGGACTGCCGCTCGCTTTGGCCCACAGCACCTGTAACACAAAGGAAGAATTAATTATTTTTGCCTCCTTAATCAATAAATGAAATCAAATACAAAACAGAATCAAGGTTGTAAGAAAATCAGAGAAATAATCCAATTTAAACACAATCCACACCAGCCGTGCTGCGTAGTGACAAGCAGATCAATGAGACCGAGTAAGGTTCCCCATGAGACATTCAGGCAGGTGGGAAAAGGCAGCCAACTCACCTTCCTTTAAGGCATGCAAGGTTCAGTCAACGCCGAGCACACACAAACACAGTGACGGCCCACGCCAAACAATCCAGCCGCCTCGATCACGCCACCGACGCTCACTGCCAGGACCAGGGAAAGGGGGGCCAGCTCGGTGATGACACCCTTTTAAAGGTGCGCACCGACCAGCACCTCAAGTCCCTGGATGACTGGCACAGCACCCGACAGCGACTGGGAGTGCTCCAAAGGGCACCCGGTCACATATATATCAGTGTTCCCACAGGATTTTTGGAGATGTTGTTTCGAACCCTGTAGGGGGGTCCGGGGGCATTCTTTCCTTGGGAGAAAATTTTGTATATTTTTGATTTAAAGGCATCAATCTGGTGAATTCTGAGAGCCGAGCAATGATGGCAGAATATGCCTAGATTTCAACATCTTTGTGCTTTTTATGTGTGAAAAATAGTATATTTTTACTGATAAAAACACTGGTGGTATGTTACGGTGAAGTGTTACACCTAAAATACAGTTAAGGATTAGTGGTTAAACATTTCAGTAATCAAAAGAAAAATGACTGATGTACTGATCTACCTCTGGAGGGCTATTTTATCATTTTAAATCATGTGCAGACAAAATATTCTTTTAAAACTCTCTCACTCACAAACACAGTTACAGATACCATAACAATACAAAATACGCAATACGGAAAGAAAACAAAAGGTGAGACTCAAGTAAATTACACACAAACAGACACATATTTATGCTTTCTTCCTTCCCTCCCTCACACCCTCCCTCCCTCGTGATCTGATTTGGCACCCTGAATCAGAGCATTTCATTTTACGTGGCTTCGAAAAGAAGATTAGAAAAGCCCTCTGGCAGTCTGGATCGTATTTCACATTGCTACATCAACATGATGTGACATGTAACTGCCATGAGTCAAATGAGACAGAAAAAGTTTTCAGAGCTTACCTCAATGGTGCTGTGTATTGCCATGCAGGCTCAGAGTTTTCTTAAATACAGCCACACAATTCATCAGTAGAGAGGGATCCAGTGGGTGCGCTGCTTTAGGTGGTCTGACCAGCAACCTGTTGAGACGATTTAGTTCCGCGTTCTGCGTTGCCCCTCCGACTCTTCGGCGGGGGTGGCCACAGGGGGGGTTGGACTCAGAGTTACGGGGGCACTGGCCCCTGCCCGCCCCCCCCAAAACCTCCATTGACAGGCTGATATTGACACGGCATCCCAGGATGCCAACAACCAACACACCCAAGGTACCTTGCATGATGTATCTCAATGTGGCAAATCCATGACCAAACAACCAAAGGATGTGCTGAAAATCGCAGTCTGATGAAAAGATAAAGTGGTGAAAATACTCTCAATATGGTATATACTAAAACTGATATTGATTTCAAATTGTTTTTATTAAAGTCCGTGTAAAGCAGGAAAAAATGTCTGTTATAAGTTTGTCACATCACAGAAATATGTGTCATTAATCACTGAGCCAAATTTGAAAGATTAAAAAAATCGCTAAGTATATAAAATTAGCTCTCAAAATAATGGAAAAACAAGCACTTCTCTCTGCTGTGAAACGCTGGGGGCGTGTCCGGAGGTATGTCTGCAGCCTCTTGTCTCATGACAAAAAAAAAATATTTTTTTCACGGACTGTTTATTGAGTTATTACAGACACCGCTAACGGCTAATGGCTAACGGCTAACAGCTAACGGTTAGCCCAGCTAATCTATAATAACCATGTTAATTACAAAACCTGCACACAGAAATAGTAATGTTTGTTCAATCATTGTGTTTATAGACTTTACAAACATCAAATTAGTCTAAACAGTGATATAGTGATGTGAAAAATGTGATGTTTATACTGCTACAGCCTCAGGGGGCGTGTTTGCAGCAGGGATAGCTCCGTTACGTAACGCGACTATGATTTAAGGCCCGCCCACTAAATCCAGAAAATTGAAACCTAGAAACACAGTTTGTGGAGTCTAGCTCCACAATTCCATTGTAAACGGTTGAAAGGCTTTTTCACACATTTTGAGGAGTACTTTTATGACCTTTTTAATGTGTTTAGAAGAAAACAGCAGAATTTGCTTTACACTGACTTTCAATCAATCAATCAATCAAAACTTTATTTATATAGCACTTTTCATACATAAAAAATGCAACTCAAAGTGCTTCTCAAGATAAAACATAATAAAATAATGAAACATACAACAATAAAAAGTGAAAGCCCGTCCCTCCCATCCCCACATGTACCCCCCCCCCCCCCCCCCCCCATTCACACACACACCCACACACACGCCCACACTCACACTCACGCTCACAAACATCTGCACACACACCCACAGTCACACATACAGTAAGCAGACTGGTAACATGGCTTGGCACTGAGGATCCAGGTGAGGAGAAGCCACCCATGGGGGCCATCCACACCGAGAGGCACCACAGTCCGCAGCCACAGGGAGCACCGCCACAGAGACCCCCCCAGGGCAGACACCACACCAACTGCAGAGCCGCTCCAGTCCCCCGGGTCTGAGGGATCCCCAGGGCGACGCCCCCGTGGGCAGACCAGACACAACTCCCGGTGTGGAGGGCCCCCATGAGGAAACACTGGAGCTGAAAACTAAAAGATTAAGACAATGGAATAAAAACAGGCAATAATGATAAAATGTATAAAAGAAAGTGTTAGGGTTTAGAAAATTTAAAAGTAATAGAATGCACAAGACATAAAATAAAATAAATAAAAATAAAAATAAATACAATAAAAAAAAAAAAAGATTAAAGGGATAAAAAGTAGTAAAATAAGGGAGATAAGAGAGTAAAAGAAATCAGTTAAAAGCGAGATTAAAAAGGTGAGTTTTGAGCTTCCTTTTAAAAATATCAACAGTCTCTGCGGCCCTGAGGTTCTCTGGGAGGCTGTTCCACAGATAAGGTCCATAATGGCTAAATGCAGCCTCACCGTGGGTTTTTGTTTTAACTCGTGGTGTGGTTAAAAGGCCGGTGCCAGAGGACCTCAGGGTCCGCGAGGGTTGATATGATAAAAGCAGGTCAGATAGATAAGATGGTCCAAGACCCTTAAGACATTTAAAAACTAATAAAAGAATCTTAAAATCGATCCTGAAGCGGACGGGTAGCCAATGCAGCGATTTTAAAACTGGTGTAATGTGCTCCCGCCCTCTGGTCCTCGTCAGCACGCGTGCGGCTGAGTTTTGTAAAATTTGTAGATTATTAATACTCTTTTTGGGAAGACCAGAGAGCAGGGCATTACAATAATCTAATCTACAGGAGATAAAAGCATGCATCAGCACCTCCGTGCTGGCCTGAGAGAGAAACGGGCGGACTCTGGCTATATTCTTAAGATGGTAAAAACCTATCTTTGTAATATTTTTTATGTGTGGAATAAAAGTTAGCTCAGAGTCAAAAATAACGCCCAGGTTCTTTACATATTGTGCGGGTTAAAAATCTTGTACTTTTGGTAAAAGTTTCTCTCTCTGGCCTTCAGGACCTATAACTAAAACCTCTGTTTTGTCCTGGTTGAGCTGTAGGAAATTCTCTGCCATCCATGACTTGATATCTAAAATACAGTTAAAAAGGGTATCAACTGGCCCTGAGTCATCAGGAGACACGGCGATGTACAACTGTGTATCGTCAGCATAGCTATGGAAGCTGATGCCATGTCTCCTGATGACGTCCCCCAAGGGAAGCATGTAAAGATTAAAAAGAACTGGACCTAAAATTGACCCTTGGGGCACCCCACACCTAATTTCATGTGTTCTGGAGGAACATGTATCCATACTTACAAAGAAACATCGATCTGTGAGATAAGAGCGGAACCAGTTAAAAACAGTACCAGAGAGGCCCACCAGGTTTCTCAGTCTATTCAATAAAATGTGGTGATCTACTGTATCAAAGGCAGCACTTAAATCCAGTAGTACCAAGACTGTGAGTTTTTGTGAGTCTGCGTTACACCTGAAGTCGTTTAAAATCTTTAAAAGGGCTGTCTCGGTACTGTGGTTCCTTCTAAAACCAGATTGATATTTCTCTAAAATATTGTTTGTATTTAAAAAATCAATTAATTGGTTAAGAACCAGTTTTTCTAAAATCTTACTTAAAAATGGTAAGTTGGATACAGGACGGTAGTTATTAAAAATGTTGAGGTCTAAATTGCTCTTCTTCAGAAGGGGCCTCACCACCGCCGTTTTAAAGGAGGTGGGGAAAACGCCCGTCTGAAGGGAGCAATTTACTATATTTAAAATCTGTTCCTCGAAGAAACCATAAAACGTCTTTAAAAGCGATGTGGGAATTGGATCTAAAAGGCAGGTTGTGGGCTTTACTTGGGAGAAAACTCGACCAAGTGTCCTTGCATTAACCAGGGCAAAACTCTCCAGTGTTTCCTCGGATAAAAGCAACTGTTCAGATGTGCTAAAAGTTACATTTTGATGTGTTAAAAGACTGGACCTAATGTCATTGATTTTACTTCCGAAGTGGTTTGCAAAGTCCTCGGAGAGAGCGTCTGTTGGTGTCTCTGAAGGTTTTTTAAAATTAGGATTTGTTAAAAGATTTAATATTTTCAATATAACAAAGTGACAGCATAACAAATTGCTGTTCATGAATACAGTATCTCGTACACTGTGTAAACCTAGCTCCTCCTTGATTCATAAATAGTGTACAAAATAAAACAAACACACACAAACAGAAAAGCAGAAACAAAGGAGGGAAGGAGAGGAGGGAGAAGGGAAGGTTAGATATGAGGAGAGCTACTAATGTAGTGTATTTGCATCAAATTCATTTTCATAATAGTCTAAAAAGGGGTGCCAAATTTTCTGGAACTTTTTCAAAGAGCCCTGAACTGTGCATCTGATTTTTTTTCTAATTTGAGAACCGACATTATCTCGTGAACCCAGCGAGAGTGGGTTGGGGGTGTTGGAGATTTCCAGTTACAAAGAATAAGTCGGCGGGCAAGTAATGTTGAGAACGCCATTAAGTCAGATTGATGTCTGGATAGCCCACTGGTGCTAGAGACAACCCGGCGACAATTGCGGTCATTAAGTCAGGGTCTATCCTTTTTTTTACAAATAAAAGAAAAAGTGTTAAAAATATCTGTGTTGTTACAGGAAATGTACGATTTGCATACAGTCTCTTTCAAAATAAAGGCACTATGTCGGTACAACACCGCCAGTCAACGTTTTTTTCCTGCAACAACAAACACATATGCCTTCATTTTGCCAAAACACGCTCATTGCATTAACCACACAAGTGTCACACAGTCAAGATCAGCATCTTCTAGTTTCTGACCATGTTCGGCACTTCAAAACGTGGGTTGCTGAATCCAGTTGAAGGGTTGCAGTTGTATACCCTAAATCTCCACTCCCACAGGGTCCAACGTTAAGGTTTTTTCCTACTTGCCCTGCCGGGCAAGTACTTCTCAAATCTACTTGACCCATCTAAATTCTTACTTGCCCTGCCTAAGAGGTTCTTTTTCTGGCTGTGTGGTGCATATTTTCGCTCATGACTTATATATCAAGAACTAAGCTGCTCTTTGTGTCCGCATTTAAAACAACTTTCACTGATGATTTGACAGTCACTAGAAGCATATATTAGACCCTTTGTAAAAGTTTCTGTGTGGTACCTGTGTTGTACATGAGCTAACGTTAGCGGCTAAGGACTGAGAGGCTGTCCGGTATGTGTGTGTGTCCGAGTAGGTGCTGTTTGCCCAATCGGGCATGTCTGCGCAGGGTCTGCTGGCCCGCCGGCTATTTTTACTTGCCCCGGGCATTCGGGCAACCATTAATGTCGGACCCTGTCCCATGAGTGATGGTCACATGGCAGACTGACATTGACTTGTGAACAAAAGCTTGCATGTAAAGCAAAGCTACCAATTTTCTGGCCAGTCTTCATTTCAAAGCTCACCTATAGTCTTTAGCTCTAGGTGAAATGAAAAGACTTAGATATAGGTAACGCTTCTGTGAAGGATGGGTGTTCTCAAACTAAGTGCTGCTGCTTGGCCATGAGAAGAGCCACATGAGATGGTTCAGCCACCGAGCAAGGCTGTCCTGTGGTGGTGTCCTATATGTGACAGGTTGGCAGAAGACCCCATGGCAAAACTAGGATGCTCTGTAGATTACATCACCAAGCTCACCTAATGCTTGGGGATCCCTGTGAAGGACATAGCTGGAAATAGAGTTTTGGGCTGGGGACAACATAGCTTAACATTACACCGATGTGGTAGCCTTCAAGCCTCTACAGGATCATTTTTGTGTCTCATCACTTAACAGGATTCTCTACCAAAAATTCAGCAAATTAGTTTATACATTGCTTCAGAACAGTTAACGACTGGGTTATCAAGTCACTTGCATCAATATAATAATCATAGCCTCATTTTGAGTGTTATCGATATGCTTACCATAATGCTGCCTTTTTGCCCCCCTTTGTTTTCTCCCAAACCCCTTTCCCTTCTGCCTTTCATATCTAATGCCCACCCAACTCTGTCCCCAACTGGAGGTAGTGAAAGTGGTCGGAGTACCCCCAGCTTATCCACCTATTCTGATGGCAAATCTCCTTCCTCTACTTCTACGTACGTGGCTGCTCCCCGCCATTTCCATGTACCAGGTAGGCCATAACCGCAGTGCCTGGCTCGCAACTCAACTTTTAATTTTTCCTATATCTTAACACATTCTGTAAAGCAGACTGTCATCTGTGACATGGAGCTGAAATGCAAGGTAAGATATGAGATTGTAAGAAATTACAATAAACAAGAAACAGAATCAGGCTGACATTACTACATTACTTTGGCCCCTATTCTTAAATATAATAATAATACTACTTAACAGAGACATTGTGACTTTTTAGTGTCAACTTTTATGTAATGAGAATATAGCATCCAGGATCATCCAGGCATATGTTATCACTCTCACAAAAAGAATGTGTATGCATATTTCTGACTTTGTGTACAGAGTTTTAGTCATGAATCTGCAGATGGTGCTTCTCGAAGTCAAGGATCCTTCCTTGGTAGGAAGGATCCTTCCAAGTCGGGTTCTACAGAGGCAAGGCAAGACGTTTCCTAGCAATCGGTGAACATGCACTGAAACAGGCTAGTGAGTACGCCCAGTTGTGCGTCATTAACCCTCTAGGGACTTAGAGGGTGTTAGGGTACTGTAATAATTTGGGTACTCTCTAATGTTGTTCTACAGTTTGAGTCTCATGACTTTAAGAGAGAGTGTATTTCTAGATTATACTATAGGTAATGACCCTCAACACACACTCACAGACATATTCACACTCTAATCCCCTTTCAGAGTGGACTACAGACAACAGCTGAAAAGTCCTTTCATGTCATTGAATTAAATCACTGAACCATCAAAATCCTCTGGCAAATTGTGCACAAAAAAAGTGTGGGTACTTTATACCTGCTGAGGATACACACATGCATGACTCAGGCCTCTGTAGAATTTAAGTCCTTGACGTTGGAACAGTCCTTTGGTGGGGTTAGATGACGTAGCCCCCTTGAAATTTTAGGGGTCTGTCCTTGACTTTGAGAAGCACCTAGAGTTTTATGCATCTGGCCCCTGGACATAGCTCATCCCCTTTAACCACTCATTTGTGGTTCTGGCATTAGGTCCAGTGTCTTTGTACTGTATAGTGAAGACTTCACTTCTTGCCTTTGGCTTCTGAATTGTATCCTGTATGTCTCTACGGCTCTTTTACTCCCAATGTCCTTACTGTTTCAGAGCAATTGCTTTTTGACAGTAATGATCTGACATGATAGGCATTTACACTACATTTGGACAGGAGTTGACAACAGTATATCCTTTATTGCTTTCATTCTCTCACTGAGGAAAAAGTGAAACAAGCCAGGGGAATGACCCACATATGTCATTATATTGAGTCTTGACTCTGCTGTGGTTTAATGTGTGACAGCTGTTACTTAGAATCTCTGTTGGAGGCTCCACTGACACTAAAATAGATCAGATCAGAATCAGGGAAAACATACTGTCCACATTATCCTCCAGGGGCAGTTCATCATAGATGTTCAGTTAATGCAACAAGACTTTATTCTAAATAAATAAATTATAATTTTCCAGCTTTTTCTTTAATGTTGTCATGTTTATCTTATTAATTAAAGTCCCCTCTCTGATTTGAGAATCACTAAAGAATGCTAGTACAAGTTGACTGTTTGATGCCTGGGGACCATGTGTGGTTTCTGATATTCTATGAGTGTCATTGACTTGTATCTTGTATCAAATAATTTCCCAATCACAACAACCAATATATATTGATATATTTTGAATAGGTTGCATGAATAATATGAAAAGTGTTGATGTTTCTGATGTGCCATAATTATGATGACAAATGTCTTGAAACAAGCTGTACTGCAGCCCCGTTTTGCTTCTTCAAAATATCTCATCCCTCAATAACTGCTAACTCATGCTTCTTTTTCCCCATACTCTCTCTTTCTTTCTCTTCCTCCCATGTTGGCTTCTTCCATTTTCTTTCCTCTGCGTCTGTTCACATCTTCAGAGACTCTGGTCAAAGATAATATCTATAGAAAACCTCCCATCTACAAACAGCATGGTACAGTCTCCTTCCTCTTAACACTTCATTCTCTGGTCTGGTCTCTGCACGATGTGTTGCACGTTGCCTGCCTGTCATCTCGTAATCTGTTTATCCCAGTTTCCCCCCTTTTCTCTCAGACCTGCACTCATCTAGTAGACCCCACTGATCAACATGCACAGGGATGGTGTAAGAGTACTGCACCCATTCTATATGGAACAAAAATTTAAATGCAACACTTTTGCTCCCATTTTCACTGTTTTAGATTAATGATCTAAGACTTTTTTTATGCACTCAATGGATATTTTTCTCAAGTTGTGGTCACAAGTGTGTTAAAATCCATGTTAGTGAGCACTTCTCCTTTTCTAAGATAATCCATCCACCTGATAGGTGTGGCATATCAAAATGCTAATTAAATAGCGTCATTACAGGTGTGACTGGTCACAATAAAAGGACACTTTAAAGTGTGCAGTTTGATCACACAACACAATGCCGCAGACGATACAAGTTTTGAGGGAGCTTGCCATTGGCATGCTTACTGCAGTTATGTCCACTAAAGCTGTTGCCCATCAAATGAATGTTCATTTCACTATCATAAGACATTTCTAATGATGTTTCTGTGAATTTGGCAATACATCCAACTGGCCTCACAATCACATACCATGTGTAGCCACACCAGCTCAGGACCTACACATCCAGCATCTTCACCTGCAAATTAATCTGAGACCAGCCTACTGAACAGCTGATATAACAAAGGATTTGCACAACTGAAGAATTTTCCAATTCACACAGGTGACCCGAGCCCGGTGCAGTTTGTCAGCTGACAAAGTGATTGTTATGGACAGTGCGTAAATAACCATCAACAGACTGCTGTTAAGCACGGACAAACACGCTGCTCGCACAGCAGCGCAGCACGGCACTCGGTGCTGAGCTTGTGTTGCGTTCAGACGTTGTCACGTAAATAACGACTTCCAGCACTTAAATAGGTCATAGCACAAAGCAGCAGCATGTCAAGTGACTTTTTACTTTTATTATGTTCAATAAAATTGTATTTTCCTAAATCTTGAGACACCTCATATGTAAGCTAGACAGACATTTCACCTGCTCATACTGTGCACAATTTTCAGTTTTGTGCCTTTTTTGGTGGATTTGATTTGAGGGGGCAAGACATTTGTTTAAAGCTGCGTTCACACCAAGATTACATACAAAGTCAATGCAAAGACGCGATTAAATGCTAATTCACACCGGGCGGCGCGATGGACGTGAAATTGGCATGACGCTGTGCCGTGAAAGCCAATCAGCGTTGAGATTCTCCCAAAAATGACCATAAATCAAGCTTAAGGAGGCATTGCCCCCTCTTGCCCCTGCGTAGAACCGGCCTCGTGTAGCAATGATACTGTTTAATCAGCATCTTGATATTGTTATGTCCCCTGTCATGTCTTATATTATCTCAGAAAATGTGGCAATGCTAAACATAATGGGCTACTCAACCCTACTTACTTAAGGCCCTGATCACATAGAAAGTGTTTTAACAGCTCGAGGCGCCTTTTTGTAATGGATTTTAATGAGAGTGAAGCAATGATTGCAATGCACCTTGCGTTTCTGTGCTTGAAGTGCCTGGCGTTTTCGCCGCAGCACTCGCAATTCCTCGATTTGAAAAAAACAAGTCATAGCAGAAAAACGCCCCACTTCATCTCTTTTTTCATCATGGTCATAACAACAAGTTTACAGTTAGCAAACAATGTAGGAGAAACTGGTGGTAGCTCTTGCTGGATACTTAGAGCTGTATGGCCCGACGATAGACAGTAGGTTGTCAAACTGCCCATGAGTCCTCTTAAAATATGTCTGGAAACGGCCATCATGGAGGCAAAGTTCCTGGACCAGCTGGTGGTACTCCCCATGATCCATCCTCATTTTTAGGGACTTGTGTACCCACATAGATCTCCGTTTCCCTGTGTCCAAATCTATTTGCTGACAGCCTCTTGCCCTCAACCAGAGAAAGAGCAGGTACACTCTGCTTGTCCATTGTAGGAACTAGAGACTAATTACTGTCAAATAACTAAGATAAATAAACAAATGGCAATGGTAACAAATATTCCCCTGGCTGCTCTCAGTGTCATCTACAACATCTTTCACTATTCATTGTCTACTGAGCAGCTCCAGACTTTATACCCTATGACATCACAAATTTGAGTTGTAGCACTGTAGCTTTTGGATTTGGGAGAGAGTTGATCAAGTTTATGCGTCTTTTGGACTGTCTTACACCAGAGGAATGACATATATGAATTTTGAAAATGGGCATAGTTCCCCTTTAAACCTATGAAATATGGGAGCAAAACCAAAAGTGTTGCATTCAAACATTTGTTCATGTGTTATTAGACAAGTGCAGAATCTATTAAGATTGAACATCAAGATGGCAGACAATCCTATGACAAAACAACCAAAATTAAAAAAAAAACATTGAATAGTACAACCCAAAAGTTTGGATGACAGAAAGAAGAACATTGACCCTGCTGTACACTGTATAATAAGTCAATGTAATAATAGTTACATTTCAATATCTGATCTGACACTGCAACACAGCCACACTTTAAATATTGGTTGTTGTTTTTTTACAATCCAACCCATTTGGGACTGATTGTTGACATTGGGGCTCTCAGGTGACAATGTATTCACCTCGTTGATGCATGTCTGCACTCATCTCACCAGCTCATTTGTTGGGTTTAGTATCGATGCTGTGACCGTGTCCACTGTAAGTGATTGGGTACATGATTCACTTTGTGTGGTGGCATTAGTATTGTACTGATCAGTTTCTTTCTCAGTGTGTCCCTCCTAACCATTGTTTGTATGTTGTATGGCTTTCACTGTAGATGCCCTCAAGATATACATGCACATGACAGGGTCACTCAGAACACATGGACAAAGGAGTCTTAGCAACTCTTATCACCTGAGGAAACAAGTAAATTAGCTGCATATGCCATCGTCCTACAGATGTATGAAGTGTCTGTCAGCATCCTGGTTTTTATGCATATAAGCAGACATGAGGTCACTCACAAGGTGTGTGTTGGCTTCCAAAAAAAACAAGAAAAAATAATCTTTATCTACTCTGTTTTCTAAATACTGCTCCTAATGGTTTAACCTTAGAGCTTGGTAAAGTGACATTAGGTTTGAATGGACTCCACTTACTTTTTTGGAATTTGGACCATTGGTCAAGGCATGTAAACGGTGAGAGGGCTTTCGACAAAGTTAGGCTGCTATTATCTAGAATGCAGTCTACATAGTAACACATTTTAACATGTCGTGTAAGTTTTGTTCAGCATGCAAACAGATGAAATTTGAGGCATCCTAATTCTGGACAAAACTGCATAAAATCAGAGCGGCACATCAGAATAGAAGTACAATGATACCTGGATACCAGATGCCAAAATGGCACCAATTCATTCCAATGGAGTTGCTCACCTGGGGCATACACCAGAAAAAGTTTCTCGACCCCAAATTTACTTCTGTGGTATGTAACCCACTGATGTAACCCACGCTGGCCCTGCCCTTGAATTCATGCTCAGCTCATAGACTTTACATTGTGATGACGACATGGATTTTTACACATTAAACCTCCCTGGATCAGAAAGTCATAATAGAGTCAGAACTGAACTGGTTTACAGTTGGAGGTGTCCTGTCAACAGCTTTACAGATGTCATTTTTATTATAATGTTCTATCGGGAAAACGTTTTATGGGCCACAGGGGATTTTTTTTTTATTTTGTTGATGCAATCTCGCAAGTAGCAACTGTGAAAAATTGGCTGAGAGGTGTTCCAGGGGGCATGCACATGAAAGTAAAAAAGGTTCAACAGCTGCATATAAAATTACTAGGATAATTGGCACTGCCCTAGAATTATTCACACTGGTTCCTCATCATTGGGCCCATAGAGCAGGCACACCAGAGACTCCCGCCAACTGAACCCCCTACTTTAAGTTTAGCGCTCCACTAACTTGATACATAAGATAAGATAACATAAGATGATTAAATCGTGGACCAAACAACATTCTGAAAATCTAGGTACTGTTAGAGTCATATCAGTTGGGGTGGAGGGGAGAATCGACACAGCATAGCATTGCGATATTTTGCGTAGTGATATTGTATTGATACACAGACACCAATTATCGATCTTCTAATATATACATTATTGATTTTTGCAAATACACATTTTAATGCAACTTTTCAATCAATCAATCAATTTTATTTATACAGCCCAGTAACACAAAGCATAATTTGCCTCAGAGGGCTTTACAGCATACGACATCCCTCTGTCCTTATGACCCACGCTGCAGATAAGGAAAACCCCCCCCAAAAAAACCCTTTAACAGGGAAAAAACGGTAGAAACCTCAGGAAGAGCAACTGAGGAGGGATCCCTCGTCCAGGACGGACAGACATGCAATAGATGTCATACAGAACGGATCAACGAGACAGAGAGAGAGACAGAGACAGAGAGCGATGCAGGACAGACAGTAATGACAGTAGCTTACAACAACATTAATTAATTTTAATTACGGCTTTTGTAGTACAATATGTTGAAAGTATATATTAATATCTGATAGTATACATATGTGACAATAATCATATGTGTATAATAACAGTAGAAGTATGACTAATGATAACAGCGGCAGAAGGCATCAGGCAGGACCACAGCAGCAGCACAACCACACACGTCACACTATCCAAGCACCGCTGCGATATGAGTTAACCTGCAAGACAGTGGAGCACAAAGGCTCCGGAGAAGGAGCCGAGTTAGTGACATGCAGTACAGCCGAGTTAGTGGGATGCAGTAACAGGACATGAGTGTTATCAAAGGAGAGAAGGTGCTCGGTGTATTATAGGAGGTCCCCAGCAGACTAGGCCTAAGTCAGCTGAACTAGGGGCTGGTACAAGGCAAGCCTGAGCCAGCCCTAACTATAAGCTTTATCAAAAAGGAAAGTCTTAAGTCTAGTCTTAAATGTGGATACGTTGTCTGCCTCCCGGACCTCAACAGGAAGATGATTCTACAGGAGAGGAGCCTGATAGCTAAAGGCTCTGGCTCCTGATCTACTTTTGGAGACTTTTTGGACCATGAGTAACCCTGCATTCTCAGAGCGCAATGTTCTTGTCGGATAATGTGGCACTATGAGCATGACCATTTAAAACTTTGTACGTTAGGAGAAGGATTTTAAATTCAATTCTGGATTTTACAGGGAGCCAGTGCAGAGAAGATAAAACAGGAGAAATATGATCTCATTTCTTAGTTCCTGTTAGTACACATGTTGCGGCGCTGACTTTGTTCCCCGACTAAGCAAGACTCTTCCAGTTTGGTTAATCGCCAATTCCTTTCAAATTTTCGTGATATTTGTTTTAATTTTCGGGTTTGAGAGTTGTACCAAGGAGCGAACTTGCTTTGTTAACTTCTTTTTAAGAGGTGCTACAGAGTTGAGTTTTGTTCGCAGCGAGCCTGCAGTGAGCCTGCAGTGCTATCAACAAGATGATAGCGCTGCAATGGGAGAGTTTAAAGTTGGTATGGGAAACCTCTGTTACAGAAGGACATGGTATTAAATTCAACGTCGATGGAATCTTTGCCTTAAATGTTTCACCAGTACTACCTGATAAACATCTAGTATAGCAACTGTTGCTGAGTGGCGTGTAATCAAGTAGGAAGAAATCAAAAGTTATTAAATAATGATCTGATAGAGAGGGATTCTGTGGAAGGACTGTTACCAGTTTCAATTCCATACGTTGGAACTAGATCGAGGCTACGGTTAAAACAGTGAGTGGGTTTATGTACACCCGGACTGAAGCCAATCAAGTCTAATAATGAAATAAACGCAGTAGCCAGGGAGTCATTATCAACGTCAATATGAATGTTAGAATCACCTACAATAATAACTTTATCTGATTCAAGAACTAAACTGGATAAAAACTCTGAGAGTTCAGATACAAATTCAGAATACAGGCCAGGAGCATGGTACACTATAACAAATAAAAGTGGCTGATAGGTTTTCCAGGTCAGATGTAAAAGACTAAGAACAAGGCTTTCAAAGGGATTATAATCTAGTTTAGGTTTAGGGCTGATTAACTGACTAGAGTTAAAAATGGCTGCAACTTGATATTATTATTATGACTGGGTGGATTGGATTCATTTAGACTAACATATTCATCTTGACACAGCCAGGTTTCAGTGAGGCTGAGTCAATAAATATGATTATCTGATATTAATTCATTTACTTACACTGCTTTAGAGAGACCTGATATTTAACAGTCCACATGTAATTCTGCTGTATTGTCTTTCAGTCACAGAAGAGGTTTTAATTTGTATTAGGTTGTTATGCACAACTCCTCTTTGTTTAATTTTAGATTTAGATAATTTTGGTGGTCCGGGGACAGACACTGTTTGTATAAAACTATCAATCAATCAATCAATCAATCAATTTTATTTATAAAGCCCAATATCACAAATCACAATTTGCCTCGTAGGGCTTTACAGCATATGACATCCCTCTGTCCTTAGGACCCTCGCAGCGGATAAGGAAAAACTCCCCAAAAAACCCTTTAACGGGGGGAAAAAATGGTAGAAACCTCAGGAAGAGCAACTGAGGAGGGATCCCTCTTCCAGGATGGACAGACCTGCAATAGATGTTGTACACTATGGGTGGGTAACTGCACAAGAAGCTCAGAGAAGCGTGTAAGAGTGTGACTCTGATTCCTGGTCTCAACTCTGGGTTGTCAGGGTTTTGAATTACTAATAAACATGGCAAGGTTTCTAGATATGAGAGTTGCTCCATCCAAAGTGGGATGAATACGTCTCTCCTTATCAGACCAGGTTTTTCCCAGAAAGTTTACCAATGATTAACAAAACCCACATCATTGGCTGGACACCACCTGGACAGCCAGCAATTAATGATGACTTGCGGCTAAACATCTCATCAGTGGTCCTTTTTGGGAGGGGTCCAGAGAAAACTACGGAGTCCGACATAGTTTTAGCATATTCACACACCAAGGCAATGTAAATTTTTGTGACCTCCGATTGGCGTAACCGGGTGTCATTGCCACCAACATGAATAACAATCTTATTAAATCTACGTTTAGCCTTAGCCAGCAGTTTTAAATTTGACACAGTGTTGCCCACTCTGGCCCCAGGGATACATTTGACTATGGCCGCTCGTGTTGCTAATTTCACGTTTCTCAAAATAGAGCTGCCAATGACCAGACTTTTCTCCTCAGTGGGGAAAAACAGTTGGAACCATAAACAGGCTGGTGGTAAACAGTGGGTTTCAGCTTGGTACTACGCTTCTCCCGGACAGTTACCCAGCCTCCCGGCTGCATGGGGGTTACCGGGGAACCGCTATGCTAAGAGGCTCCACGCCAGCCACAGGGGGCCGCAGCTATAGAGTGATTTTCCATGGTGTGGAGCCACGCTTCCAATTCACTAAGCCTTGCCTCCAACGCAGCAAATAAACTACACTTGTTACACTTACCACTGTCGCTAAAGGAGGCAGAGGTATAACTGAACATCTGGCGCACCAAGCAAGAAAGAGCAGTTGAAGGAGAAGCCACCGCTAAGTGTTAAGCTAATGTAGCTAACAAGGCTAATAACGTGCAAACAACAGCTAAGATTAGCAAGAAAGTCGTTAAAAAGAGGAGAGCTATAAGTGCTTAAACAGAACTAGTGTGGGTTAAGACATGAAGTAGATGTTAAGCAACTAAAGTAAGGAAAAACAGAATACAAGCTGGTAGGAGTACACTAGAGTAGCACAGAGACATTTTCACAGAAACACCGGAAATGACACAACACACTTATCACAGTATGTCAGCATGTTCAAGCGCTTTCAGCCGGGGGTCTGGTGGGCACCCAGCCTGACCCTTTTTGGTACCAGAATAATAAAATCAGTTGCTTTTTCGGTCATCTAGATGGTGCTGATGTTTTTTTTTCTTGGATAGGTCAGCATAGGTCTCAGTCAGTGGCAGGAAGTTCATCAAAACAAAGATGGAGGCAAGGAGAAAGAAATCAAAAATGCATTGGCAGCGTTTAAATCAAACATCTGGACTTATTTTGGAATTTTTGACACATGCGATTTGCGAGCAGTCATATGTCTTCACTGGCATTTTAACTCTCTCTCTGCCAGGCTGTAGTGCCTTCCTGTTTTAAGAGTGCCACCATTGTCACTGTGCCCAAAAAAGCCAACCCTGACTGTCTAAATAACTATCGCTCTGTAGCCCTCACCTCAGTAGCAATGAAGTGCTTTGAGGGGCTTATCGTGGAGTATATTATATCCCCATAAAATGCCATTATAGGGCAAACCGGTCCACGGAGGACACCATATACACCCTGGTCCACCTCACCTTGTCTCACCTGGAGGCACCTTTGCCAGATCCTACTCATTGACTTCAGTTCGGCATTTAATACGATTTTGCCAAAACAGCTGGTGGACAAACTGCAGCTGCTAAGCGTAGACACTGGCACCTGCATTTAGGTCATGGACTTTCTTACAAAGAGGCTGAAGATGGTCAGAATTGGCAGCAACACATCATCCACCATTACAGTGTGCACAGGTTCACCTCAGGGGTGTGTACTGAGCCCAATGTTGCTGATGCTGCTTACTCACGGCTGGTCTGCAAAGTACACCTCGAATTACATCATAAAGTTTGTCAGGTGTATGCAGTGTATGACAGTGTTGGTCAGTCTGTCTGCTTTGCATCACATTGTGCTGCAATAAAAATGATTAATGTCAGATGAACAGTCTGACAACTTTATCTAATTAAATAAAACCTATGTTTACAAAGTTTTCCCTATTTGCATTTGAAAACAAAAAGGTAATATATCACAATATATTTTACTGCAATACTCAACATATCACAATACATTTAATATCGCAATAATATTGTATGGTGAATCCCACCCCTACAGTTCAGATCACTTGCAGTTATACTCATGGGACCATAAATATCCTTACCTGTACGCTGTAATCAGGACTGTAGTTGTTTAGATATCTTGATCTGTGAGAAATGGCTCAGACTCCCAAAATGTCAGTGCATCCCTCAAAGTACAGTGTTTATACAAATGTTAGTGACTGCTATCCATTCAGCTCCTCGTAGATAGCATCTGCAGCTGATGATGTCATGGTTCAGGGGTGATTTACAGTACTGTCAAGTTAATAGTGCAGTACAGTACAGGCAGATGATCCAGCACATTAACATCTGACTGTTTTACAGCTTCTAGAACTTCCTGGCAGGATGGGGAGGATAGCAAGGTGGGTCTGTGTGTGTGTGTGTGTGTGTGTGTGTGTGTGTGTGTGTGTGTGTGTGTGTGTGTGTGTGTGTGTGTGCACATGTGTGTTTCTTTACCTATCTCTTCTCAAGTAACTTTCAAACTTTACAAATACTGTACATTCATTTATTAATTAACTAACTCATACTTTACCATCATCCATCATTTTTTTCCATATTTCTGTCTGCCTGTCCCTCTCTCTCTCTCTCTCTCTTGCTCTCTATGTAGAGGACCAGTTGGATGATCTTAAAGAGTGAGATTGATGGACAGGTCGGTCCAGAAGACCTGGACCCCCGCAAATCCACCTGCAGTCTTCCCACTGACACCTCCCAGCCCAGTGAGTAGCAAATCACAACTTCAGCCAGGTGTGGGTGACATGATTCAAACAATATAGATATTGACAGGAAACTTAAGCATGAAATGAAAACGGATATAGATTTTATATTATTTTTTTTAAATTTTGGCAGATTTCCCCTACAATAAGTCTGCATCCTTACCTGGCTATGGAAGGAATGGCATCTACAAGGTGAGCTGCTAAATCTGTGTGCCAGCACATAGTGTAGTAGGACATGAGCATGTACTTAAAGCTTCTGTGTGCAGTATTCATACCCTCTGTGTGTGTTGTGACCCTGGCTTCTCTGTGGTTTGTTGTGGTAAGCCACTCTGGCTGCTTGTGCATGTTAGTGCATTTGTGTATGTTACCACTGCAAAAGCGTAGTGTCCACCTTTCAGTGTTCCCCTGGTTAACACAGTTAGCAAGTAGAGAAGTGGGTCAACTTTGAAGGGTTTTTACAGCATATAATTTTTGTAATATCATACCATTTTCCTTTGTTTTTATGTCCAATTAAGTTTTAGTTTGGGCACCCCTGGTCAAAATTTCGTCTACTATGAATAGTAAGTAGAAGATAAACTGATTGCCAAAAGGCACAAAGTTAAAGATGACATATTTCTTCAAAAATTTAAGCAAGATTAACTTTGTTATCTCTTTCTCAATCTCAAAATAAGAAAAAAGGAAAGGGGCCTGAAGCAAAAATTTGGGCACCCTGCATACTTAGTATAGGGTGGCAAGTATCACAGGTTCTAAACAATTTTTTTGTAACCAGCTAACAGTCTTTCAATTCTTGTTTGTGGAATTTTCATCCATTCTTTCTGCAAAAGGTCTCTAGTTCTGTGAGATCTTGGGCCGTCTTGCATGCACTGCTCATTTGAGGTCTAGCCACAGATTTTTAATGATGATTACGTTGGGGTACTGTGAGGGACATGGCAAAACCTTCAGTTTGTGCCTCTTGAGGTAGTCCATTGTGGATTTGGAGGTGTGTTTAGGATTAATGTCCTGTTGTAGAGGCCATCCTCTCTTCATCTTCAGCTTTTTTACAGATGGCGTGAAGTTTGCTTCCAGAATTTACTGGAATTTAACTGAATCCATTCTTCCCTCTACCTCTGAAATGTTACCCGTGCCACTGGCTGCAACACAAGCCCAAAGCATGATCGATCCACCCACGTGTTTAACAGTTGGACAGATGTTCTTTCCATGAAATTCTGCACCCTTTTTTCTCCAAACATACCTTTGCTCACAAGTAGATAACTAGAATGCCTTTATTGTCACTGCATGTAGCATACATTTTTTTCCCACGTTAAAGGGGTTTTGTTGGGGAGTTTTTCCTTATCCGCTATGAGGGTCCAAAGGACAGAGGGATGTCATATGCCGTAAAGCCCTCTGAGGCAAATTGTGATTTGTGATATTGGGCTTTATAAATAAAATTGAATTGAATAAAAAATTGATACAACAAAATGTGTTGTCTCTCCATAAACCCTTTCACAAAGCAGGTTTAGTGAAGGTTTAGTGAAAACTCAGAGTCTGTTAACCCTGAAATGAGGGAAATTCTGAGTTTTCTGTTTCAAATACGGAGGTAACTCAAACCAGGGAAAGAGGGGTAACTCTAGCCTGTTTCAGAGAAAGAGGTAACTTAAGCTCTCGGTCAGTTACCGTAGTAACAGACTCTATGAATGGAGTTTCTCTCTGTCTCCGCCCTCTTTCAGAGCCACACACTCCATTTGATTTCCTCATTCAGTCAGTCAGCAGGCAAGTTTTGGCGTAGCCTAGTTCTGCTGTCTGTCATTTAAAAAAATCATTAAAAAAATCAGAGTCAGTATATTAGAAGTCCATTAGGCACAGTAGGTGGCGACTTTTTTCACTAACATGGCATGTCCTTTTGATAACGATCCAGTGGATGAAGGTGCAGCATTACTGCGCAGAGAATTAAATATTCGTCGGGAGATGGTTATCAGACCGCATATAGATGTTCTAGCATTTCCAGACAATTATCTTTTTGAGCTGTACCATTTCACGTCACAGTCCATCATCTACATACACAACCTAATGCGTCCTTACATTTGCAACATTACCAATCGTAGTCATGCTCTCACATCCCAGCAGATATTGTGTGTTGCGCTGCGTTTCTTTGCAAATGGAAGTTTTTTGTTCAATGTCGGAGAGCATGAGCACTTGAGTAAAGCAACTGTATGCAGGCCGGTCAGAAAAGTGTGCTCGTTTTACAGGCATCTGCCTTCTTTCTGTTGGCTGAGTAAAAGTCTGTGATAGTTTAAATAGGCTTAATTATTTAACAGAACATGATATAGATGAGAAGGCATTTATGTGTGTGAAAACAGCATTATGTTGGGGATAAAACAACTGCACAGTCAAACAGCCACTTAATATTAACTTTACAATGTAAAACATGATCAAAATGAGGTACCCCCATGAGATTATGCCGAGGTCTTACACGTTTTTATATTTCATCCTAAACTGCTGCCATGTGCGCTTCTCCCCCGCAGGATTGCACCTAAATGAAATAAATTAATAGGCTAGCATTCAAGCAGTTTTCCCCTGTAATATTATTGTGATTGCAAAGGACTACATATAAACTTATGCATTGACCCGAGCAGCAATGTTCTCCCACGCCGTCTCCCTCTCTTTTGCAGCTGCAGCAGAGATTTGATTGATTTGATTTCTAATTCTAGTGGGGTGAAAAACACAGCCCTCCTCTTCCCCATTGCCATGGTGACTTGTCGAATCGGGGCTCCATTGATGCTGGCTTTTTGTAGTTGCTGTGCACACGCTTAACTCCAGGTGAAACTACTCCGAGTTGATTAAACTGATTCAAATCAGCTGTTCTGGAACGGGAAACTCAGAGTTTCCTATCTCAGAGTAGATTAACTCAGAGTTCAGGATTAGACTCAGAGGGTCTCATTCATGAAAAGTGAGTAAATTTGTGTGTAGATTTGCACATAAAAGCTCTACTCACCCTAACCCTAACTGTTAAGCTGAGGCGATGCGGTGACTTCTCGATGTCGTCCTCTGCGTGGTGGAGTATAAATAGAACGAGGATTCACTAGGCGTAATTTATTGTGCATTCATTTACAACACTGAATACACGACTGCTCTGCAGTCTGTTAATACAACTTACAACATGACAGACGCACTCTCTTCTCGAGCGTGGTGACATCATTACATTACCGTATAACATGTAACACATTGTCAACAGGACAACATTGGTTCTGTAGTACACTGAGTAAGGGCGCAATCACATATCAATACTTAACACTATCCCTTCAGGAACGCCGCGGGAAACTCAGATTTGATCGTAAACACATGTGTATGATCATGAATGCCAATCCATCATAAAGTGACAGCGCGCTCCCGGTAATCAGCAATTAGCATAAATCCCTGCCCATGAATAGCCAATGACCACCATATAAGGAAGTGTAGGTGCATCCAGTCCACCTGTCAGTCATGGCGCAAAGAAAGAAAGAGAGAGAAAGAAAAAAGAATTTTTCCGAAGCGGAGATCGAAATAATTTTGGGTGAAGTGGACTTAAGAATTTATTTTCTTCAGTTAGTAGTGGTGTGACAGGCAAAGCGAAGGCCTGGAGTGAGGTGACAGATGCTGTTAATGTTGTATCCGTGGTACAAAGAACCATGTCAGAGGTGAAGCGTAAATGGTTTGATATGAAACTGGAGGCAAAGAAACGCATAAGCACACACAAAAAATACAGCGGTCACCAAACAAACAGAAGATTCATTTGTGGGGTTTTGAATGAAGTGGGAACGGGAAACCAGAGATGTTTTGTGCGTAATGGATAAACTCTAAATTAGTGATGGCTGTCGGAATGTAGAGCTATTTAACATTTATTTTAACAAAATGATACGGATAACATATAGCCGTTTTGTATGCATCATCTTCAAATGATCTGAATCTTAATAGCCTCAAGCTCTGTTTTATACAATGTAAATTAAACATTTTCAAACAGAGTTATTCATTCAAATGATCAAAAAGCCACAAAAAACAAACAAACAAAAAAAAACACCGGTTGTCTCAAATAATTCTTTTAGCTGCTCCTGCTGCCCTGAACCCAGGCACCGAGGCCGAAGAGGCTGTGATCCAGCTGTCCTTATGGACATTTTTATTATCATCATTCAACATGTAGAAAGAACGTGTAATCTATGGGGTAGATTTACATAGATAATTCACAATCATGAACCTAATCTGGATCTTAAACCTGGTAATTGCCAATTAATTTAACTAAATGTGTTATATTTTTAATATTTTGTCATGTTTATATTACGTGTTTCAAAGGCATCTGTGTATTGTGTACATAACAGAGCACAATACAAATTAAAATTGTCATTTCCAATAGTGAAAAGCAATATTTATGTGCTTTACTACATTTACACAAGCATTACGAGTGATCAGGAGCAGGAGTAGATTTTGTTAGTAGCTACGAAAAGATCGGAGCTACTAAAATATTGATGAATGTGGACAAGCACGTAAATTTCCTTCTGCAAACAGTTTACACACAAATTCCTTCTGCTCACGTTTCATGAATGAGACCCAGAGTTTGTTGAACCTGCTTTGTGAAACGGACCCCAGAACTGTCTGCACACACTCGCATGCACGCACGACGTACACACACATTAAAAAAACAGTGGATAAGTAGCCTATAAAGTATAAAGTGTAAGTACATGAAAAAGAGCAAAGTGCAGTGTGCTTGTTATTGCAATGATGTAAGTACATAAAACAGCAAAGTGCAGTGTGCTTGTTACTGCAATAATGCTTTCTACCGTGCAATGGTATTTGCACTGTAGAAACCATTTGACATGATTTAACTCACTGACCACGATAAACACGCTGTCGGGATAGGCGTCCTATTGTTTATTGCTGTTAGCATGTAGCAGAGTCTTGCATTAGCATAAATATCTAGTATGATATACACAGCCATGACAACAAAAACTGACATCTCTCGTGGCCTGAATTTAACTGCCAGCAACTCTAGGTCTGGAGAGCAATGTCTGTCAATAATGGCAGTGTTTGTGCATCAGTTGTTGTTCGTATAGATGCGCAGTCTGCCCCCTTGGCTCTTACTAGAGTCCTCAGTTCTTCTAACTTATCAGTGATGAGGACACAGGAAAGGTTGTCTTCTGATGACTCCTCTATGAAGGTCATATTTGTAGAGGTGTCACTGTACAGTAGAACAGTACACCACCACTCCAGAGTCTGCTAAATCTTCCTGAGGGTCTTTTGCAGTCAAACAGGGATTTTGATTTGCCTTTCTAGCAATCCTATGAGCAACTCTCTCCGAAAGTGTTCTTGGTCTTTCTTGACCACCACAGTTCCTCTTAACTGCCATTTTTTAATTACATTACAAACTTAGGAAACAGCTACCTGAAGACACTTTGCTATCTTCTTATAGCCCTCTCCTGCTTTGTGGACATCATTCATTTTAGTTTAGAGTGCTCTTCAGCTGTTTAGGAGCCCATGGCTGCTGATTGTTGAGACAAGGTTTCAGGAGTCAGAGTATTTATAAAGCTTTGGTATTTGCATCACCTGGCCTTTCCTAATGATGATTATGAACAAGCCATAGCCCTAACAAGCTAATAAAGGTCTGAGACCCTTGTAAAAGTTGTCAAAAGTCTTCGGTTTGCCCAAACTTTTGGATGGTGCTCCTTTCATTTTTTTTTTCACTCTAAAATTGTACAAAAAATATAAAGCAATAATTTTGCTTAACATGTTGAGAAGCATGTTCCATCTTTATCTCCTACTTACTTAACTATTCACAGTTAACAGGAATTTTGACTTCTGCATGCTACTGTACTACGGGGGGCACACACACTGGTCATGAAAAGCTTTGAAAACAGTTTTGCTTATATATATATAGCTCAGTGGTTAAGGCTATTATCTTTGGCGTGGGATATCAGGATTCAAATCCTGGTTAGGGCAGATAACATTTATTCAGTCTGAACCCTTAGGCAAGGTTCTTAATGCGGCCAATCTACCTCAGGATGAGTGACTCCTACCTTCTCGAACATCACCCGGTCAGGTGTTGGGAAACCGGGGCATTCTGATGAGAAATGGGCTACTGGAACAAAACATAGATAGACAAGAGCAGAGAATATGAAATTGTTGGAATGCTGCTGTACAAGTAACCCTGCGAGACAGGTTACAAGCAGAGGATTTGGAACATATGGAAGCTTTGAAACCCAACATCTACACTGGCAGAGAAACAACTCCTAGCCCAGTGTTCCAACATCCACAAACAGCAACTGTTACAACTGGAGATTGATGAGGTACAACAAACATGCTACAGCAAGGGGGAGCCAGGCCAACAGGTCAAAGTGGGGATGTCATCATCACCGACCATCCAAAGTGTACTCTCAGTGGTAATAGCATGAGGGCAAGGTAACAACATGAGAATAGATCCACACAGGGCTGAGACTGAGCAATACTGGAAGAGCATATGGAGCAAGTAGGCATCACCAAACACCTATGCTAAGTGGCTGGAGGATCTAGGAGCAGACCACAGCAATCTTCCAGAACAAGAGCCAGTTACCATTACTACAGCAGACGTCCAAGAAAGAGTACCGGGTATGAAGAGTTGGACAGTGCTGGGCCCTGACATGATCCACACCTACTGGCTAAAGAAACAAAAACTGCACTCCAGGAATGCCTGGCAGCACAAATGAACCAGCTGCTGATGGATGGGATCCATCCAGAATGGATCACCCAGAGATGGACGATCTTGATCATGAAGGATCCCTAGAAGGGCGTGGCCCCATCCAACTACTGGCCAATAACTTGCCTCTGTACAACATGGAAGCTCCTGTCAGGCATCATAGTGGCTAAGATAAATAGGCACATGGCCCAATACATAAGCAAGGCCCAGATAGGAATTGGTAGTAATACCAGGGGAGCCAAGCACCAGCTATTGGTCAATAGAGTAGTCACCCAAGACTGCAAGACCAGGCAGATCAACCTGTTCACCGCCTGGATTGACAACAAGACAGCCTACAACTCAGTGCCACACACATGGATACTGGAATGCTTGGAATAAAATATAGTGGCTACGGACACTGGTTCCGTGTATATATATATATATATATATATATATATATATATATATATATATATATATATATATATATATATATACGTATATGTATGTATGGGTGAATGTGACTCATATATGTATGTATGGGTGAATGTGACTCGTAGTGTAAAAAGCGCTTTGAGTGGTCACTAGATGACTAGAAAGGTGTTATAATGCAGGTCTATCTGTCAGCTCCTCTACATGGATGACATCAAGCTGTATGCAAGGAGTGAGCGAGACATCAACTCACTGATCCACCCCACCAGGATCTACAGCAATAACACTGGGATGTCATTTGGACTAGATAAGTGTGGTCAGATGGTGTCCAAGAGAGAAGACAACCAGAACCAAGGGGATTGAACCACCAGAGGGCAGCATTGCAGATGTTCAGGATGAAACAACCAAGATCCAAGAATACATCAGGAAGATGGTCCCCAAAGATGAGCTGCTAAGTGAACACTTCAGGCAGCAGAAACCCAAGAATGCAGAGGACAAGGACAAACCATCATGGAAAGACAAACCCCTGCATGGCATGTACCTCTGACAGTGGCCGACATCAAGAAATCCTACCAGTAGCTGCAAAAGGCTGGACTGAAAGACAGCACAGAAGCACAAATCATGGCAGTACAGGAACAGGCACTTAGTACAAGATCAATAGAAGCAGGGGTCTACCACACCAGACAGGACCCCAAGTGCAGGCTGTGCAAAGATGCTCCTGAGATAGTTGAGCACATAATAGCAGGGTGCTAGATGCAGGCAGGAACAGTATACATGGACCACCATAACCAAGTGGCTGGCACAGTGTACAAGAAGATCTGGACTGAGTATGGGCTGGAAGTCCCAGGGTCAGAATGGAAGACACCTCCTGAGGTGGTTGAGAATGACAGAGCAACCTGTGGGACTTCCAGATTTAGACTGACAAACTGGTGATGGCCAGAATTGGGTGTAACGCGTTACAATGTAACGCATTAGAGTACTTTGATTACTTTTTGCAGTAACGAGTAACCTAACGGTCCTTCAGCTCTGAAACAGCAACAACTGTCATTTGGTTCTAATAATGGAGATAACGTTTAACCTATCAGTCTGAAAGAAGCCACGGAGCTTGTGGCTCACTACATGGTCAAAGAAATGCTGCCGTTGTCTATGGTGGAGTCTAAATAGGTGGAGTAGGACTCGCTGACAGACATATTTCAGAGACAGGACTTGCATTATGCCTGATACATACTACAGGCTGGTACTCACCAATTATCCCCGGTCGTCTTTCACGGCGTGTGTGATGTCATGAGGTTATTCTTGTCCTATTTTTATCATTTTTACCATTATTTGAGTCAAGTGCCAGAACTGTGTCTGTTCATGTGCCAGCCTACATGTTGTTGTAGTCACCTAAAAGCGTCAGCAGATGGCAGGAGCTCCATTTGTAGCGCCATACATAAGCTGTCAAGCTACTGTATCTTCCACAGGAAGTTCTGACAAATATTTCAGAATAAAAGCGTAGAAAATGGAGGGATTCTCTAGCCGAGGTTATAAGGGGCTTTTAATTTGAAACAAGTGTTGAGTTTGAAATGATGGTGCGATATGTTAACTTTATAAAGACAACGGGAGCGAAAAAAAGGAAATATATAAACACACAGAGGGATTAATAAATAATGGACCATCTATAATGTTGTTTGTTTCAAATGCTTGAGTTACTTTTCTCAGGGAGTAACGTTGGAAGTACTTTTAAAGTAATTGAGTTACTTTACTCAGGGAGTAATGCAGTAAAGTAATTGGTTACTTTTTTAAAAAGTAACGCACTAACGTACTTTTATTACTTTTAAAGTAAACCTTACCCAACACCGGTGATGGCTAAAAAACAGGACAGTGTGTTGATGGACAAATAACAGCAGTGGCGATAGATGTAGCAATTCCAAGCAACAGCAACATCAGGAAGAACCAACACGAAAGGCTGAAAACTACCAAGGGCTGAAAGATTGTCCAGCTGGTTCAGGCAGCATATTGCTAAAATAAGTTTTTGAGTGACAGGGGATAGTGTGACTCCAATTGGCCAAATTAAAAAATGATTGACAGTTAGCACCTTGGCCTTTCAAAGTCTTTGGTCTACAGAGACACAAACTTGCATTTGCTCACTGGCTCATCCAGTTGTTACTGTCGTTGCCTTGGCAATACACATCCATGAATTTGGGAGGCATGGCTTCTGAAGGAGCATGTGTGTTTGTTTGGGTTTTGAGTTTTGAGTTATCAGTCTTTTTCCAGAATAATATATTCCACTTTTAAGGGATTAAATCAATCAATTCAATCAATCAATTTTATTTATGAAGCCCAATATCACAAATCACAATTTGTGCAATCCCTTTGCCCCTTGCACCTTAATTTATGCCCAGATTGTGTCCCGTTTAACTTGCAAAGTCTAAATGCACTTGCCTATGCCCTATGCAAAATCCAAATCCAAATCAAGGGGAGCAACAGTGACCAAAGGGCTTTCAGGTGAACCCTGGTTTTGATTAAGACCAGTAGTGTTCTTGGCAGCATGGAGCAGGACATCTGAATAATGATCTAACAGGGTTATGTTTACATGTTTCTCTGTTCCCATAGGCTGCTGAAATGGTGGAGGATGAAATGGACCCAGACTCCCAGAGCTGGGGAGGCATGAGAGGTGAGAATGAAAATGAATGCACCATCAGTCAATTCAGTCAATTTTATTTATAAAGCCCAATATCACAAATCACAATTTGCCTCAGAGCGCTTTACAGCATACGACATCCCTCTGTCCTTCGGACCCTCACAGCGGATAAGGAAAAACTCTCCCAAAAAAACCCTTTAGCGGGGAAAAAAAATGGTAGAAGCCTCAGGAAGAGCAACTGAGGAGGGATCCCTTTTACAGGACGGACAGACGTGCAATAGATGTCATGCAGAACAGATCAACACAATAAATTAACACTAATCCTTATGACATAATGAGACAGAAAGAGAGACAGAGAGAGATGCAGGACAGACGGTAATGACAGTAGCTTACAACAATATTAATGAAAGTAATAATATTGTAATTAATAATAATATTTTAATATCTGATACATATGATACATATGTGACAATAATCATAAGTGTATAATAACAGTAGAAGTATGACTAATGATAGCAGCAGCAGGAGGCATCTTGCAGGACCACGGCAGTAGCACAACCACACACGTCACACTATCCAGGCACCACTGCAATACGAGTTAACCTGAGAGGCAGTGGAGCACAAAGGCTCCGGAGAAGAAGCCGTGTTAGTGACATCCAGAATGGCCGAGTTAGCAAGATGCAGTAATAGGACACGAGAGAGAGAGAGAGAGAGAGAGAGAGAGAAGGAGAGAAGGTAGGCTGACCAAACGTCCTCTTTTGCTCGGACATGTCCACTTTTCACGTCCCGTCCAGGTCTTCCGGGGTTTTTTTATAAATTGATGATAATGTCCGGTTTTCCGTGTGTGTGTGTGTGTGTGTGTGTGTGTGTGTGTGTGTGTGTGTGTATGTGTGTGTGTGTGTGTGTTAGAGTGTGGCACGGGCCGCATATCTCTGTCTGAACCCGAACCGAGCCCGACATTATTTAATTACTAAAGCACTGAGTTTGTCTCACACAGTTGTTACTGTGCATTCACACGAAAAGCGTCATGAGCGCAAGCGGTCGCTCAGGCCGCTGGCATCGCGCTGCCTGGCAGCTCTGGCAGGGCTTGCAGAAGGCTGCCAAGAGGCGGGGTTTTCAAGCTGCACTGCAGAAGATCTCTTTCTTTCTTTCTTTCTTTCTTTCACTGTCCCACCTTGAGAATATTGACGGTCTGCAATTGGCTGCTGCTCGCTGCTGCTTCGGCGGCATCGCTGCTCATTTACATAAAGTTGAGCTTCTCTCAACTTCTACTTGACGCTCCGATGGCTGGCATCACGCTGCTCGCGGTCGCCCGCCGGTGCCGACTCTCCAGGCGCCCTTTGTAGCAAGCGTACATTGAAAATGAAGGGCTGCCGGCGGCTTATGACGCTTTTGGTGTGAATGCACAGTTATGGTTACAGGCTATTTAATTGGCCGGGCGTGCGCCGTGGGTGCTCTGCGGAGAGGGAGACCTGTCCAGCGAGGGGAGAGGGAGAGGGAGAAATATAACAAAATAAGATAAAATAGGACACCTGTCTCCCGCTTTTATTTTATTTTCAGCGTTTAATTAAGGTGGAGGCTGGTGGCGGGAGGTCCGAGACTTCCAGCGAGGGGAGAGGTAGAAACAAACAGCCAATGTGTGTGTGTGTGTGTGTGTGTGTGTGTTATGTTCAGGTGTTGTGACGTAAATAACAGTGCCCAAGCAATACACAGGACAGACAATAGGATTTTATTTATTTTTACACTACATTTTCACTGAAAGTTGACCGAATCCGACCCGAGCCCGAATACAATTCATACATTTTTGACCGAACCCGGCCCGATCCGTCGGGTAGGCCTACCGTCAGGACCCATCGGGCTCGGATCGGGTAGCCACACTCTAGTGTGTGTATGTGTCCCCTATAGGGGCCTATCTGAATTTCTGTCTTTGAGAGATATTATTTTGTAATATAACTGAATTTTCTATCCATACATATAAACTTTAAATATATTAAAATTATAAGGCATCTTTGAGTAAACTGCGAGTATCATTTAAGTAGGCTATTTCGTGGCTGGGCCGAGAGTCCTCTTTTTTGGAAATCAAAATATGGTCACCCTAAGAGAAGGTGCCCGGTGTATTATAGGCGGCCCTCTGGCAGACTAGGCCTAAGTCAGCCTAACTCGGGGCTGGCACAAGGCAAGCCTGAGCTAGCCCTAACTATAAGCTTTATCAAAGAGGAAAATCTTAAGTTTAGTCTTAAATGTGGAGATGGTGTCTGCCTCCCGGACCATAACAGGAAGATGATTCCACAGGAGAGGAGCCTGATAGCTGAAGGCTCTGGCTCCTGATGTACTTTTGGAGACTTTAGGGACGACGAGTAACCCTGCATTCTCCGAGCGCAGAGTTCTGGTGGGATAATATGGCACTATGAGCTCTCTAAGATATGGCAGAGCTTGACCATTTAGAGCTTTATAAGTAAAGAGTAGGATTTTAAATTCAATTCAATTCAATTCTGGATTTTACAGGGAGCCAGTGCAGAGAAGCTAAAACAAGAGAAATATGATCTCGCTTCTTAGTTCCTGTTAGTACACGTGCTGCTGCATTCTGAATTAGCTGGAGAGTTTTTAAGGACTTACTAGAGCTACCTGATAATAGAGAGTTACAGTATTCCAGCCTTGAGGTAACAAAAGCGTGGACCAATTTTTCTGCATTTTTTCGGGTCAGGATAGGCCTAATTTTCGCAATATTACGCAGATGAAAAAATGCAGTCCGTGAGGTTTGTTTTAAATGAGCATTAAAAGACACATCTTGATCAAATGTTACACCGAGGTTTCTTACGGTAGTGCTGGAGGCCAGAGCAATGCCATCTAGAGAAACTATGTCATCAGATAAATTGGGGCCAAGAACAATAACTTCAGTTTTGTCTGAATTTAACATCAGGAAATTGGTGCTCATCCAGGTTTTTATGTCTTTAAGGCAATTATGAAGTTTAGAAAATTGATTACTTTCTTCTGGCTTCATAGGTAAATACAACTGTGTATCATCCACATAATGATTCAAGATTCAAGACAACTTCATTAATCCCCTAAAGGGCAATTTTATTTGACAGCTCGCACAACAACACACACACAACACAGAACATAGAAAGAGAATTGACAGCTGTGTGCAAATTCTGTTAGTCACCATGTTGAATTACATTAAAATGTGAAGAAAACATAAATATATATGAATAATATATAAAAATAATCAATACCGGCACTGGATGATAAAAATACATATAGAGGTACACAGGTACCTAAAGGAAGCATATAGAGTAAATAGGATTGGTCCGAGCACAGAACCTTGCGGAACTCCAAAACAAACTTTAGTACGTAAGGATGATTCATTATGAACGTGAACAAACTGAAAACGATCGGATAAATAAGATATAAACGAGCTTAGTGCAGAACCTTTTAGGTCAATTAAGTGTTCCAGTCTCTGCAGCAGAATGTGATGGTCAATTGTGTCAAACGCCGCACTAAGATCTAATAAAACAAGTACAGAGACGAGTCCTTTGTCTGAAGCAGTCAGAAGGTCATTTGTAATTTTAACTAGTGCTGTCTCAGTGCTATGATGCACTCTAAATCCTGACTGAAATTCCTCAAATAAGTTATTATCATGGAGAAAATCACACAGCTGGTCTGCGACTACTTTCTCAAGGATCTTTGAGAGAAAGGTTAAATTAGATATTGGTCTATAGTTGGCTAACACCTCTGGATCCAGGGTGGGCTTTTTAGGAGGTTTAATTACAGCTACCTTAGAAGACTGTGGTACATAGCCTGTTAATAAGGATATATTGATCATATCTAATATATGAGTGTTAACTAAAGGTAAGACCTCCTAAGTAGCCTAGTTGGGATGGGGTCTAAGAGACACGCTGATGATTTAGATGAAGAAATCACTGTGGCCAATTCTTGAAGAGAAATTGGGGAGAAGCAATCTAAATCTATATTAGGTTTTACAGCTGTGTTTGAGGTTAAATAGGTACTATCTGAGGACAGGAGGTCATGAATTTTGCCTATAGTAGTTAGAATTTTGTCATTAAAAAAGCTCATAAAATCATTACTGCTAAGGGCTAAAGGAATACAAGGCTCAATAGAGCTTTGACTCTCAGTCAGCCTGGCTACAGTGCTGAAAAGAAACCTGGGGTTATTCCTGGGTTTTTTTCGATTAATGCTGAGTAATAGTTTGCTCTGGCATTGCGGAGGCCACTCCTATACATTTTGAGACTGTCTGCCCAGATTAAACGAGATTCTTCCAGTTTGGTTAATCAGCATCTACTTTCAAACTTGCGGGTTTGAGAGTTATACCAAGGAGCGAACTTTCTTTGCTTTGTTACCTTCTTTTTAAGAGGAGCTACAGAATCAAGTGTTGTTTGTAGCGAGCCTACAGCGCTATCCACAAGAGGATCAATTTGGGAGAGGTTAAAGTCGGCATGGGAAACCTCTGTTACTGAAGGACTTGGTATTGAATTTAACGACGGAGTAATCATTTCCTTAAATTTTGCGACAGAACTATCTGATAAACATCTAGTATAGTAACTGTTGCTGAGTGGCGTGTAATCGAGTATAAAGAAATCAAAAGTAATCAAATAATGATCCGATAGCAAGGGATTCTGTGGAAAGACTGTTAGGTTATCAATTTCAATTCCATATACGTCAGAACTAGATCGAGGGTATGGTTAAAACAGTGAGTGGGTTCATGTACACCCTGACTGAAGCCAATGAAGTCTAATAATGACATAAAAACGTGGTAGCCAAGGAGTCATTATCAACGTCGACATGAATGTTAAAATCGCCTACAATAATAACTTTATCTGATTTAAAAACTAAACTGGATAAAATCTCTGAGAATTCAGAAACAAATTCAGAGTACGGGCCAGGAGCACGGTACACTATAACAAATAAAAGTGGCAGCGAGGTTTTCCAGGTCGGATGTAAAAGTAAGCTACACTTATAAGCTACACTTGTTACAATTACCACTGTCGCTAAAGGAGGCAGAGACATAGCTAAACATTTGGCACACCGAGCAAGAAAGAGCAGAGGGAGAAGCCATCGCTAACTGTTAAGCTAACGTAGCTACCAAGGCTAGTAACGTGCAAACAACAGCTAAGAGATTGGCAGGGAAGTCGTAAAAAAGGAGGAGCGCTATAAGTGCTTAAACAGAACCAGTGTGGGTCAAGACTCGAAGTAGATGTTAAAGCAACTGAAGTGAGAAAGCAGACTAGTAGAATTCACTAGAGCAGTACAGAGACGCTATCACAGAAACACCGGAAATGACACAACTCGCTTACCGCAATACGTCAGCACGTCAGAGCATGTCGTGCTGACGTACTGAAGGATGTTAATCTCCTTCAATTAGTTCTGTTTCTCTTAATGTTAGTGTTCGCAAGCTTTTTTCAGTGTTGATGAGTGCATCAACTAAACGCTGAAAATTCATACATTGCACTATGCAGGTATTTAGATGGCAAGACTTTATCCTTTTGGCTCTACTCCAGCACTCTGGATTTTAAATGAGACAATCTCTGATGTTATTGTCTTTCTTCAAGCTTTGAGACTGGGTGTTCACAATAACATTTTGGCCGACTGTGACGGTTTTGTATCTTTTTTTGGGACAGTAAACATACCTTGGAGGATGCTTAAACAATTATATGTCAGTCACTGAATCCATCTGATCATGTGTTTCACTGCTGGAGACCAGGCTAAAGTCAAAAAGCCCCTGATATCAGCAGGATGGGAAGCTGACTGCAGTCAGCCAGAAAAGCCTCACCTGATGACTGTTTGTTTTTTTGTTTTTTTGGTCTTTCTTCAGCTGGTCTTTACCAGCTTGAGGGAATTTCTTGAAATTTGGCACAAATGTTCACTTGCGCTAAAGAATTAACTGATTCGACTTTTGTGGTCAAAGGTGAGATCTCAATGTTTTTGGCCACAACTCAAGACTTTATATGCTAATTATGACAAAACTTCACACAAATGTCTAATAGGATAGAATAATGAAGTGATGACACTTAATTTCCAAAAGGTCAAAGGTCAACTTCATTTTGACATAATGTTCAGCATAAAACAGTTTTCTGGCCATTATTCAATGTCATACCTCAGGAAAAGAAAGGGAGACATTTGGTCAGATACTGAATTGGTGACACTAATCTTTGGTGTCCAAATTTGAAACTACGTTGATTGTCGAGATCTTCTGTGCTGTCAGGGGGAAGATGTGTGTGTGAAGCATCCATGTTTTGACAGACATGGATGTTAATTGTAAGAGAAACTTGACTGGTGTGCGGAGGCATACTGCAGGGCAGTAATTCTAGTTTACTCAAAGAACCAGGTATTTTGACAGTTTCTCATCCTTTGTTCTGATGATTCAACCGGGAGAGTTTCATGTCCTTCCAAATCTCGGAAGTGCTCATATGTCAGCTAGTGTTGTCTATGCAGAAAATGAATGGGGCTTTTCCATCTGGTAGCTTGAACCCCAAAATAACTTCACACCTAGCTTGTTGCCATAGGCCACAGGCTCAATCCCCAAAAGAGAAGTCTTCCCTCCAGATAAAAGTATCAGCTGAATTCCTAAACCATAAAATGTGAAAATGTCTACGTCATCAATCCCTTAATCACAGATCTAAGGGTAGTTTACAATCCCTGAATATATTGCAGAGCCTTGCAGCTCTGGCTCCAGATTAGTTACAGTACTGGAGGTAACAATGGATAGAGGTGATGTCATTTTTCCAGCTGCACAATGTTTACAAGTGTGTGTGTGTGTGTGTGTGTGTGTGTGTGTGTGTGTGTGTGTGTGTGTGTGTGTGTGTGTGTGTGTGTGTGTTTGTGTGTGTACAGTGTTGACTGTTTCTGAGGCAAACAGCCAACGGCCAGGATGCCAGGATGCCAACCTTGTAACTCGGTGTGTGTTAGTGTGTGTGTGTGTGTGTGTGTGTGTGTGTGTGTGTGTGTGTGTGTGTGTGTGTGTGTGTTTTGATGCTTATGCTTTTGACTCCGTGAAACCAATATTTCTGAGGAGATTTGAGTCCACAAGGTGTCATTTATTGTCAGGCTTTGTTTTGGTAGTTTTTTATTACCAATACCAGATTCATTCTCTCTTTCTCTCTCTTTTCCTCCCTTTCAGAATACAAGGTAAGATTTCCTTAATTTGTTAATACTTTACATTACATCCAAACATTGGATTATAAATGTATTGCATAATAAATCTCCCACAATGCTTACTTTATGTGTGCCAGATCTACCCTTATGAACTCCTGGCAGTGACGCATAGAGTGAAAGTAAAGCTTCCCAGAGAAGTGGATCGCACCAGACTGGAGGTAAGCTCGCATCTTGTTGTTCCTGCTCTGTTGTTTCTCCCTTCTAACCACAGTTCATTAAAAAGTCAGAGAAATGTTGAACTGACTTACAATCAGAATGGTGTATTTTGGGTCAGACGGCTAAGCCACACAGGATAAAAGGCTCAGAGAAGTGCAATCTCCAATTTTATAAACGTGGCAATATTATTACTGCTGGTAAACTGTGAACTTCTTCACAACTTCACATGAGCAACAGGCTGGCAAACTCAGTCAATAGTCAGGGCCAGGATGTTTTTGTTCCTGGATGCCTGACTTCACAGCTGATCCTTGCAGGACTCCAGAGTCCAGACTGGGGAAGGTTTATAGTTTGATGCTGTTTGACAGGCAGCTAGGAGGTTTAGTTGTCTGTGAGTGTAGCTGTACTGTAAGTAAACAGTCTGAAGTCTGATCAGTTTTCTCTGACAGAGATGAAAGTATAGTTTTAATCACCAACTCTGTGAGAGGACGTGTTCAAACCTTCAAACTAACATGTTGCAGATTTAGAAAGAATTCAGGCTTTCATCAGGCTTTAATTTTTTTCTGTTTCTTAACAGTGAGATGTATAAGGCAGAGTTTACAATGAAGCTTGGTAAAATCCTTAGTTGTCTTAGATCAGTTATTTGAGAATATAAATAGAGATATGTTGAGCTTTTCAAATAATGATCAGTAAGTATAAATCATAAATTCCCCCCTTAAACCTGTCAAAAACTGCTGCAGAAATGACAATTTGCAAGAGTGAAGAAATTGTCACCTTGATTCTAATTTCTGATATACGAATTAGCCTGCCTGGATTAGTTTAACGATTAAAAAAACACAGTCAAACTAAAGGTTGACTAAAATGTTGGATTTTTGATGACTAAAACTATGAAGCATAAAAATTACTGAAATGTGACTAAAACTAGTAAGCGTTTTCATCTCAAGACCTAATCTAAATAGCTGCCCCACTATTGGGCCCGCTACAAGTTCAGTACAAAATGAAAATGAGCTAGAAAATATTCTGCTGTTGGTAGGTAGCAGTGTGTTTTAGAAGAAGGCTAGGGAGTGCTGATTACTGTGTCCTCAAGGCTCACCTTGCTGTCTTAGGCACACCACACAGTTTTTTTTTGTTTTGTTTTTTTATTGAATGCCAGGCAACCACCCCATCACCTCCTTACCCTAACCTTCCCATGTATTCAATCTACCATGTATATATTTATTTGACAGTAATTAGCGTCTAGTTTCCAAAATTGTCAGGCAGAGGGTACTTGCTATAGCTCTGGCTAAGAATGAGAGGCTGTCAGCAAATAGTTTGTCAGGCACAGGGAAACAGAGATCTGTTTGGGTACATGAGACCCTAAAAAAGAAGGGGGATCAGGAGCTTTGCCTCCACGATGGCTGTTTCCAGGCATATTTTAGGATGACTCGGGGGCAGTTTGAGAACCTGCTGCCTACCATCGAGCCTAACATAACAAAAATTAATACTAACTACAAGGAGTTGTCCTGCTGAGCAACTGAGCACCACCAGTTTCTTTCTATTGTTTACCAACTGTAAACTTATCGTGACCACCACAGAAGGCCGTCTGATTGGACAATGGGGAAAAAAGCATAGATGATGTGGGATGCTTTTTTGCTCTGAGTTGAAGTTTTTTCAACTGGAGGAGTTCAGAGTGCTCTGGCAAAAGTTCCAGGTGCCTAGAGCACAGAAACGCGAGGCACGTAGCAGCACAAAAACGGCGAGCAAAAAGCTTTATACTCATTAAAACATTTACAAAAACCTTCACTCTCATTAAAAACAATTACAAAAAGACAGCTGCAGCTGCTAAAACACTTTCTGTGTGATTGTGGCTTTAGACAATAGGAAGTGTATAGTGGCACTAGCATATTTTATGATGCCTCTCATTTTTATAGTTTTTGCTCCCACCTTGAGTGTAGCCATTTGGAACACATCTGAACACTTTTGGCTTTATATTTGGTTGGACAACACCTTATACAACCCAGTTTGTTTGAAGCCTTTAGTTTGATTTAATTAAAATCCTAATGTCCCAATACACTGATAGTGTTCTTTCAAATCTGTGGCATCAGTTTAGGTTTCGTCCCCAATTAGGCCTACACAGAGCACTATCCTCAGTCTCATCCAATACCTTGGTGTGAGGATTTGGTCTTCACACCAAGGTTCATGTCTTGAAATAGTAAATGAAGTACAATTGAATTTCATGTCCTGTAATAAGTAATTTTCTGCAGCTGTTACTCTTACACCACCCATTTAGAGAATCTGAACAAATTTCTTCAGTTAAAATCAGGAAACACTTTATTCAGTAACATAGTCTCAAATGAAGTTTCATGTGATTATAGCCCCATTTAAATTCTAAAGTGCTTGTGTTTTGCCCAAATTGCTGGTTCAAAGACATTACTCATGTAACATGTCTGTAAACTTTGATGATAACATTCAAATGACTAATGATCATTCAGCGATTGGTCCTTTAAGCTATATAATTTACAATATGGATGCTCCAAAAGGCTACATCAGGCACAAAAGATCACTTGGGACACCAAAGCGCTAATATTGCAGACGACCAAATATTACAGTTTTGTCAGTCAAACTCGGTGTCAGAACCTGTCACACACAGGCACCCTTCACAGCATTATAATACGCACTGGGCAGTGGCAGTTTCTGACACAGTGGGCAACAACTGTAGTATAAAGAGCGAGAAAGTCCATGTGGGGTGGGCAGGAGGGGAGGTGGATGGGTCAATCTAAGTCCAGACTCTCACCTGAGAGCCTGCTGTTTTGCCTGGTAAGACCATCCTGATGACATGAGCTCAACATTCTGTTTTGCTCTCTGTATTAGTCTAGACTTGGTGTTACCCTAAGCGCTTTCCAGCAATCCAATCAGGGCCAACCAGGGCCCTATTTCAGAAAGCAGGATTAGTGAAAACTCTGAGTATTTTAAGCCTGAGATGAGGGAAACTCTGAGTTTTCCATTTCACAAAGCCAGTTCAGCATAACCCTGAGTCAGTTACTATGGAAACATACTTTGTAAAGCAAACATGCTGGCTTGCCGGTTTGCTTCATCTAAGCCAAAGGGTGATCGCCTACTGAGCGTGTTGCAGGAAGGAGAAACATGGCGTGTCCTTTTGTGAATAAAGTCGTGGATGTTGAGGCACAGTTTATTCATAGGCTGTTGCGTAAGGAGATGGTGATTAAATCCCATTTGGATTTCTCCCCAGAGGAGTGTCTATATGAAAGCCTCACACCTCACACTCTTTATCTTAACAATGTGTTCCACGCAGATATAACAAATATTCACAACCTGGATTTACATTATTATCAGAGCAAATTTTATGTATTGCCCTTTGATTCTTCAGCAGCGGCAGTGTTCTTTATAATATCAGAGACACTGAACACATCAGCAAGGCAACAGTATGTCCGGCCGTAAGAAAATTGACTCTGGCTCTGAACAGACTTGCGCCCGTTTTGTGGTTTTCCCTGGGCATCAAAGAAGAATATTATGGGGCAAAATCTCCAATGGAATAAGTGGCTCTGCTTTTAACTCCACTTTCTGCCACTGAAAATCATGTTATCTGTACTCCACTGATGATGTCTTTTGGTGCTCGCTGTAAACATGCTTCCCTCAGAGTTGATTGAACCAATTCTGATCAGCTGTTCTGAAACCAAAAACTCAGATTTTCTCAGCTCCAGCTAAGTCAACTCAGAGATTAGGCTCAGAGTTTGTTGAGCCTGCTTTCTGAAATAGGGCCCAGGGATCCGCACCATGGTTAACAATGAAAGCAACCAATCAGGGACTTTGTTCTTGTTGATGATATAAAATGCAGGTCGCAGCTTTCAGATGGTGGCTCCCAAAGCAACAAGCGCTAACTCTAACATTAGCAGAATAAACACAACAATAACTGAAGTTATTGCAGAAGTAGAATTAACAACAGCAATCAAACAAGAACAAGCTTACGCACTCGCCGGAGTTTCTCAGAGGAAAAGATGTTTTTGCATTCTTTTGTAACACTGATTGGCTGAAGGAGTTTGTCTGTCAAAATGAGTACTCCAGCCCACTGAAATGTTTGGAGCTGCACAGAGTCCAGACTGATACAGAGAGTGAAACAGAATGTTGAGCTCACGTCATCAGGATGGTCTCACCAAGTTACCTACTGCTGGTTCCTCACGTGAAACCAAAAGCCGATGGAGTTATTTTAATAACATAGTGTGCTAGTATGTTTAGCATGCTATGCTAGTGACACATGTCACATGATGTAATGTCACATGATGTATGTCAGGTGATGTGAAACGATGTTAGTAACAGCCAAACCATGTTTTTTCTAAACCTAACCATAGCCTTTTGTGGCCTAAACTTGAGATAAATCTAAAAACAAAGTGTTTTAACAATGTACATTTACTTTAAAAAAGACTGTATACATGTATCGAGCAGAAACTGTACATTTCCTGTGAAAGGAGAAGCGTATTTTGAAGTGACACATTGAATGTAACAAGTGTAAATTGACACGCATCTCTGAATATCCAAAACTGATGCAGGATTGTACCTAGCCTGTCATATTTTACATGTAGGTCCACTGACAAAGTGGCAATATTTGATGAGTTGGGATGGGAACAGGTTGGTTGTTCAAGTTCTGTCTTTGGGTTTAAACTCAGTCAACATATTCTCACTCAGACTTCGACACATAATGACTTTTGGTCATGGACTTTCCACGTTGACATTAGGGGTGTAAATCACCAGCTTCATCACAATACAACATTATATCGATTTGTTTGGATGACGATACGATGTTTCCCGATATCACAAAGTCTGTCACGATACAATTTTGATTCGATTTGATTCAGGAGCCTGCGATCGATATGATGTGATATCATATGCCTATCTAACACAATCATTTACATCAGTTCACAAAAACAACTAGAATATGATTTGACCATTTTATTTCTGAGCTCTGTTTGTTGTTTGAGCGGAGGTGCGCTTGCCCAGAAATGGTGACACAGACGTGCTATGTGAATTTCAAAATAAATATGTATAGGCCCGTTTCCACTGAAGAAGTTCCTGGTACTATTTCGGGGGCAGGAACTACTACAAGAATGTCCTCTCGCACGGCCCTCTCAACCGCCGTGTCTCCACTGAGAGAACGGAGTAGGAGGAAGGTTCCTGTACAGTTACCGGGCTCTGGATGTGATGTAATCGTTGTGCGACCATTTTGACCGGGGCAACGTGGGGGCGTAGGGACGCCGTTAGCCATTAGCGGTGTCTGTTATATCTTTTTCCAGCAGATGTCTTAGTTACAACATGATTGAGCTAACTGGAGTAGTTTCATGTCATATCTGACAACGGGAGGCTTTTAACAGATGACGTCCTGTCAGCATCAGCTGACTAGACATCGTGATTTCCCAAAACTGAATAAATACCACACATAGCAACACAAAACTGCTTTGCTAGCTCAATCATGTTGTAACTAAGATATCCGCTGGAAAAAATATTTTTCTCACGGACCGTGACCTGAGTTATTACAGACACCGCTAACAGCTAACGGTTAGCCCAGCTAATCCACGATAACCATGTTGTTATTTACAAACGTCACGTCCCACCCTGAGTATATCCAGTCAGCACCAAGTAACCCCCAAGCCCCAGCCAGGAATTTCTCGGGGCCGTTCTGAGTACCTACTCCGAGGCAGGGACTTGTTTAGCCCCTGTAAAAGTTCTGGAACTCTGTCTTTCGGGGGTGGTTCCTGCGGTGGAGACACGCACCAACGGCCCCGGTCCCGTAAAATTACCCCGAAGTTCCTGCGGTGGAAACGGGCCTTATCTTTTAAGAAGATGGATCAATGTTTTCATTTTGCATCATATATAATCGGATCATGAATTGATGTATCGATGTGGATCGATGTATCATTACATCCCTAGTTGACATATGACGTGGTACCCTGGGTGTGTTGGTCATTGACACCGTGTCAACTTCAGCCTGTTTGATGCATTGTCTGTTTACACTTCTGTTTTCACAGGAAATGTACAGTTTGCATACAGTCTCTTTCAAAATAAATGCACTACTTTGGTACAACATTGCAAATTGATTTTTGTTTCCTCCAACATCAGACACACATGGTTAAGTTTAGACAACACACACAGTGGTTAGGTTTAGAAAAAAAGAACAGGGTTTGGCTTTAAATTCATAAAAGAAGTGAATACCAGCCTTCTGGATGAGTCGGTGGTTGGACCCATCCACCACAACTCCCACCAGCCCTACTCGGTTCTCTACCCCCTTAACTTTTGTTGTTGTCCTGTTGTGTTTCCCCCTGAGGCTGCCAGGCACCGTTAAACAATTACGGCAACTGGCAGTGTATCATTCCAATATGAAAGGACAGCGTTTTCTTCAGTGTCTGACGCCAGTATTCACCGACCAAGCGCTGGTATTCGATGACTTTGATGTAAAGGGGGATTTATACTTGTTTGGCAGACCCTACGCCATAACCTACACACGTGGCCTATGCTGTTGTGAGCATTTATACTTGTGCGTTTTTGTGTGTGTGTCGCTCTGCAGTTGCACCCTTAAAAAAATAGTCAGCAGTGGAGGTTTCTGTGAGGTACTGTAAAGTTAAATTAATTAGATTAGATTAGCACAGGCGTAATTATTATTAAATTAAAGTAAATAAAAACTTTGTTTCCACTGCAGGAAATAGTTTCCAGCTTACAAAAATAGGTGGTCTATGTCGCCATGACACATAGTTACATTTCTCGGGAGGTATTGTGACAGCTGTTTTTTTTTTACTCATCTACCTTGTCGCCTGTTCACGCCCTGAACAAACCCAGCTGCACAGGGATTTGTTCCTGCTTCCCGCTTCCATTCAAGCACTCCCATTTGGATCAGCTGATTTCACTCACCATTCATTCAGCAGGAGAGAGGAGCAGGAGAAGAAGACGGGCAGAGAAAGTGTGGTGTGCCGATTGGCCGGAGCAAACAGCTCATAGCGCGAGTAATATTAAAAGTGAGGTTTAAACCCTTGTTCTTCACCCGCCGGGGCCATCATCTTTATCATCATCATTAACTACCGCAGTGATCTCCGGATTTTCCCTCACACGTCTCCCAAACAGCAGATCCCTTGTACACAAGCCTGCAACCACGTCACCCTTGCCGCAAAACCCGGACTGGAGTATCCCCAAACCGCACTTACTGACAGTGTCAGTAAGTGGGGGGGTAACGTGACTATTTTTTGCTCAAGGACTTTTTTGTTAAAGGTTGCTGAAATTTTTTTAACTGCACTGAAAGTAACTTCGTTGATAAACTGACCTTTGTTGATGAAGTGAACTTTGATGAACTGATTTGATTTTTCTTTGAACATTTGAAAGAGACTGAGTAAAAAGAAAAACCCAAAGTGGAATTTTGTGTTGGCTTGTTCCTTGTGTGGTGAACTTTGAGAATTGTTTATTTTTGCCGGTGTTTGAAATATAAACTCATATTAGGTTTGAAAATTATTTGTGTTGTGGTTTTCACATTCATTCAATGTAAGGGTGTTCATTTTAAGTGCTCATCCTCGTGTGACGTTTGCAAACAAACAGACAAATTGACTGACTAATCTTAAATGCCAGGAGAGAAACCTGGTTGGCACCCCGAAACAGATTTCAAAAGAAAGGAGATCAAGTCAAACCGTCAGTGTTTGTCAGGCTACAGCGTAGGTACAGTTTTGATTTGATGCAGAAGTATAAAAACATTCCGCCTGAGACTGGGTTGACTCAGCATGTTGCATGTCTGGCCACACCCTGATCAGTAAAGTCATAAAACGTGCCACATACCTGAAAGATTGAAGCATGATGAGCAGTGCAGCAGTGGTTCATCAGCCATAGGCTTACTGAGGGTTGATTGACCCTGTAACTTGCCAGAGAAAAGACTAAAACGGCAAGAGTAGATGCGATAAAAGTTCCATCTAAAGAAAATTATCAAATAAATCTGTTTATAACTTTGTTGTGTTACACTTAGATTCTTGAAAGTTTATTGTTAACAGAATATCATGTTATCTGTTATTTTACTATCAGATTATTCCCCCACCAGCATGGCTGGTAAAAAATGAAAGGAATCTGGATGTTTTTTCCATCAGGGTGGGAACCTATCACTCCTCTCACTCTATCACATTCCTCCCTCTGTTTGTTGGTATGGAAACTAGGTGATTGGCTATCACACAGCAGTAGCCTGCTTCTAATTACAATGCATCATAGAGATGCACAACTACTGTGCACAGTGCAGCTAAAGTTTTACAATAAAGTGCCAAATACTTTTGTTCTGGGTATAAATCAAAATCATGCATGTTTTTGTTCTATGGTATATTTCTGACATTCCCAGAGGAGTTTTGTTTGGAACATGATGCAAGCTGGGGTTTGGGTAGCAGTTTGGTTTTGAAGAACTTCTGAGGCATACAGTTTGGTGTGTTCAACCTTGATACAGAGGTAATCAGGTCCTGGGGTGAACTGCTAAAACAAGCAAATGCAATTTCATAATAAAAGCATGCAAATAAAACACTGGAATAAATAATTTAAAACAATATGTAAAACCATGGGGCAGCATGGTGGTGTGGTGGTTTGCACTGTTGCCTCACAGCAAGAGGGTTCCTGGTTTGATCCCGGGTGTGGGAGCCCTTCTGTGTGGAGTTTGCATGTTCTCACCCTGTCAGTGTGGTTCCTCCCACAATCCAAAGACATGCAGATTGGGGATAGGTTAATTGGTGACTGTAAATTGTCTGTAGGGGTGAATGTGAGTGTGAATGGTTGTCTGTCTCTACATGTCAGCTCTGCGATAGTCTGGCGACCTGTCCAGGGTGTACCCTGCCTCTCGCCCAATGTCAGCTGGGATAGGCTCCAGCCCCCCTGTGCCCCTCAAGAGGATAAGTGGTTAGAAAATGGATAAATGGATGTAAAACCATGCAATATAAAATAACCACAGCAACCAGTATAAAAGACGCAACAAGCATTAAAAATATACCATTACTTGGATTTGATTGCAGGGAAAATTTGTGTACTGTCTGAAAAAAAGATAAGAATATTTCTCTCCATACTAGGTTCCAGGTTATGCAGTCAGCCTAATTGTCTTAGTTCATACTACTCATACTAGCACATGCAGTACATATCCATAGCCATCCTGTGGCCCTTCAAAAATAATAAATTACATGGCCTAAAAGTAATTTTATCTAACTTTTGAAAAAGATTCAGCACACTTTTCCTCCACATGGTCTGACATAACCAGTAGTTCACAGTGGCTAATATTATCTAAAGTTTGCAGTCTGTATATAGACATTGCTATGTAACTGACTCTGAGTTAAAGACTCTTGTACTAATGCTACTGTGAAACTATGCATGTAACAAATAAATACAATGGTCCAGTGGTTTTATCACAAAAGTAAAATTGCACAAAAGGTACTCACATCAGGTCAATTACTGTGCTGTAATTAACATGATGCACTTTTAGCCACAGGATTTAGGGAAAGCTTCTTAGTATTGCTGTATTTTAACAACCCACGAGCACTCCTGAATTTTATTTTATTTTTTTATTTTTTATTTTTATTATTTTGCCAGCAATATTCATGGCTGGAGGCATTATGTATGTCCGCACATATGGATGTCCCATTCTTGTGAACAGGATATTTCAAGAATTTCTTCAAATGTGGCATAAATCTCTGCTTTGACTTAACAATGAACTGATTAGTTTTTGGTGGTCAAAGGTCAAGGTCACTGTGACCTTGTCTGCCTCATTCTCATGAAAGTGATATCTCAAGGATGCCTTGAGGGAAGTTCTTTAAATTTTGCAAAAGCATTCACTTTGATTCAAGGATGACCTGATTAGATTTTGGTTCACCATGATTTTGCATCCATCTCATTCTCTTGAATCTCATATCTCAAGAACAACTTGAGGGAATTTCTTCAAATTTAGCACAAACATCTACTTGGATTCATTGATGAGTTGATAAGATTTTGGAGGTCAAAGGTCAAGGTCACTGTGACCTCATTGGTCTCATTCTTGTGAGTGCAATATGTCAAGAATACCTTGAGGGATTTTTTAAAATTCGGCATATTCGTTCACTGGTACTCAACAATGTGACAACAGTGATTAGATTTTGGTGGTTAACGAATAAGATCACTGTGACCTTGCATCCATCTCATTTTCATCAATGCAATATCTCAAAAACATCTTGAGGGAATTTCTTCAAATTTGATACAAACGTCCACTTGGACTGAAGAATAAACTGATTAGAATTTGGTGGTCGAAGATCAAAGGTTAAGGTCACTGTGACCTCATAATGTTCTGTGTAAAACACTTTTCTGGCCATTATTGAATCTCAGGAACAGAAGGGGAAATATTTGGTCAGATACTGAACCTTGGGTGTCGACCTTTAAATTGTGCTGAATGTATAGATATTCTGTGCTTGTAGGGGGAAGATGTGTGTGAGGCATCCATGTTTTCACAGACATGAGTGTTAACTAGCTGCAACTTGACTGGTGCGTGGAGGCATACAACCGCAGGGCGCTAATTCTAGTTTTTAATTCAACAAGTTTTCATATCTAAATAACAAAATAGCTGCTTGGCAATACATTCACAATGACTAATGTGAGCATTTTTCTGATCTGGCACACCCTTCATTAGGCCAAAGACCCTGTGGCAGTGCGTTTTTTTGAAGTTGTCTGTTAGTAGAAAGCAGTGCACTAATTCCATACTCAAAGTTAGACCAATAATCCACCCTAAAGACTTTTCTTAGTGGTATAAACACTCTACATCTTTATCACCAAACATGACTAGTGAAGACAGTTTCTCAAAATTGACCATCTTTGCATACAATAAAGGTCTTTCCACTAATAAGTTATATTTTTTTCTGCTGTGTTTTGCTTTGTCAGAGACACCTATCTCCTGAGGACTTCCAGCAGGTGTTTGGCATGACCCTGGAGCAGTTTGACCGCCTGGCCCTCTGGAAAAAGAATGAACTGAAGAAGAAGGCACGCCTTTTTTAGACACAAAAAAAGCATCTCAGTAAGCATCTGTCCTGTCTGGGAGGAAGCAGAAAATAAAAACCAATTCATTTAAAATATCTATATATGCACCACCATGATAACCCCACTTTCCACCTGTAAAACGCCATGCCATCTGCCTGTGATGCCACAGAGAGGCGCTCCGTGCAGGAACATTTTCACAGTGTTGAGGCAGCACCTAAAGCTTTTTGTATGCAATGTGGTCCGAATGTTTGACTGACACCTTGCAGAAGAGGATGAGGAGCTACGTTTGCATGGCCTGTGTTGATGCTCCTTGCCTTTCATGTGGTTTCTGCATCCTCCCCCACCCATCTTGACGCTTTCATACACCCTGGCAAAACAGTTGCTTACTAATTACAAATTCTCATGCAGACCTTCCCCCTGGTTTTTATGGTTCTGACTGTTTTATCTGCGCCTTCCTCTACCCTGTCAATCTTGGCTTATCCCACCTTACCTGATTTGTTTCCATGATTTGATCAATCTCTACGTACCATCTTTTTTCTGCTCGCCCCTTTCTCGCTTGCTGTCTCTCCATCGTTTTGAGTTTTCTCTCTGAGTAACTGTTACATTGTCAAGTCAGTTCATTTTGACAATCCTGCCATTACTCAAGTTCAGTGAAGAAACTGCAGGCTTGTACACACTTAACATTCACGCATGTCAAGGCCAAAGATAGGGATAAGAAACTACTCCAGCTCTGATCTGTTTCTTTTTTTCTTTTTCTTTTTTTTTCAAAAACTGTCAAAGAGAACCTTACACTTTTGTTTTCAATTTTCCTTTATGTTCTTTTCTATCAGAGAAGTTAAGAAAGACTGGTTAGGTAGTTTCGATATGCAGTCCCATATCTTACGCAAGCATCTCATAAATCAGCACAGCTAGGAGAGCCAGGGCTGGATAGGGGCCACATCATGGCAGTGAATCACAGATGGAGGGGATAAGGAGGGTCCCTGCACAAAACATTCAGTACAGTTTTAGAGTTTCAGGGTGTGCAAAGGTATTAAACATGCCGGATTGCCAGAGTGACATGCACTCACAGCAAACAGCAAATGAAATTATTTTTATAAGCTATTTTTGACTTCTGGAAAGTCTCATTAAACCCATCACGAGGCACAGCTGAGAGAAATCATGATTTTGTTACCAGAAAGAAAGCCCATGCACATTTTGTTAATTTTCACAGACCTGCAGCAGCATTTAAGCATAGCAAGTGGGGTCTTGCTTGATTTAAAACTCAATACTCAATCTGTGTTAGATCTTCTCAGATGGAGATTTAACTCTTTATATATGTGTTGTTTGAAAGCATTGTTGCATACAGTAAAAGCTCCACTCAAGCTGAAGTCCATCAGCTTTGCTTGATGATTCCTGGACTGTAAATCAATCAGCTCGCCAACCCACATACTGCAAGATGTATGTGAGCATATACTGGACATATACCAGATATATTTGTCTGTGTACAAGCCATGGTGTATCACTCTTCAGGCATGCATGAGGATGGGAATATGGGGTTTGTCCACTGACCTCAGATTAGAAATGTATGAAAACATTAATGTTATCAATGTGGTTTGAGTGATTGATTATTTAGTGGTTAATCTGAATCTAGTGAGATGCCTGGGTCAGCTGCTTACATTACCCTGTGTTAGATATTTATTTAATTGCATTAAGGAAGGGATTTTATTTTGAAATCTTCAGAGTGTCGTGTCCAATGAATAGCATCACAGAGAAGAGAGTTTTTGAAGAGGAACATATCAAATTTTAAGTTTAATCTGAGTGTCGAATCAGTTTTGCTCCTGTGAGTAACACACTAACTGTTGTAATAAAGCATTATGTCCTCTTTCTAATATTCATCTGCTATTAAAGTGCTTTATCCAAACTACAGAGTCACTATGGGTTGGAGTGCTTGAGTTTGTTACATGAATGTCAAACATCTATTGATTATGAAATGACAATACATTCAAGTAAACTGTACATGACACAATAATGCAAATTACAAAATGTGTGAAAATATGGACCCTCCCCCCCACCCCCATCCCTCCAAGTTTTTCCGGGGGGGGGGGATTTTTTGGCTTTAATTGATAGGACAGTTGTTAGCGTGAAGCGGGTAAAGAGGGGGGAACAGCATGCAGAAAGGGGCCATTGGTTGGCATTGAACCCACAGCTGCTGCGTCAAGGACAAAGCCTTTGTACATGGGGCGCTTGCCTCACTAGGTGGGCTAATTTGTGCCTCCGTTTTTGAATACACTTTAACCGCATGCACATAAATCTGTCCAGATCCTGTGGTTACAACTAGATAAATGATTCATTCATAGAAGCGAAAATTTTCAATAAAGCCTATGGAAGGACTTCAGAGTGCACTGTACCCTCCCTCTTGTGGCTGCCTGCGTTTTCCTTGTCCTTGCAGCTGCAATTTGCGCTGTCTTCTCTTCAAACTACAACACCCATAATTCATGTAGGAACTGCTGCAGCCAATGTGCAGCCGATGGGAGCCGCATGACAACTCAACCACCATGATCAGTTTTTAATGTTTTATCGGGCAATAACTACTCCAGACTCTGCTTTTCATAGGCTCCTGAGTGAGCAGACCGCCACTGCAGGGGACAGTCATCAGTGCTGATGCTGGGCTCTGCTCTGTAGCGCTGCAGCTCTCCCACAACTCAAGCACAAAGAAGCCCAATCATACGCCTACAGACGGATTTTATAAAAGGCAACTCTGTGGCATACAGAAACAGTAAATTAGAGATTAGAAATGAGATTAACACGATCAAAAAACATAGCCCGTTAAATATGGCTGTAATTAATTATTCGCAATTAACGCGATAATTTGACACCCCTAATCACAACCGACCTGTGCAGTTGTGTGGCCAGTTGGATGTACTGCCAAATTCAGGGAAACAACATTGGAAACGTCATATGGCAGTGAAATTAACTCTCAGTTTGTAGGCAACAGCTCTGGTGGACATTCCTTCAAAACTTTTGTCATCTGTGGCATTGTGTTGTGTGATCAAACTGCACATTTTAGAGTGACCTTTGTAGTTGATAACCAACTTTGTAGTACCAGTTATCCAGATGGCCAGTGTTGGGGTTAGTTAAGCCAGATAATGAAAACATATCCTGGGTAAGTTGAACTGGCTTTGTAGTACAGGCCTCAGGTTAAGAAGACATTCTTACAGGCTTTCAATGCATAAAAGTTTTTCTAAAGGCAGAAGAGAGAGCATCTCCTTTAACCACTGTAAGAGTGATGGGGCTTTATTTGTTTTCCATAAATAAAAAAAAGTCTGCCAGCCACCAGTGAAGCAAAAGCTATAGCATTTGCCTGTGAGTTGTGACCTTGCAATCTGGGGATGAGATACCAAAGATGGCAATGTGAAAATCAGGTGTTATATTTCTTTTACAAATATACAATAAACTTTGAATATTGGTTCCCGGTAGTTGTTGAGAGATTTACATGCCCAAAACGTGTCCAGTTGAGGCTGGGCACCTCAGACAGCCAGGATTTTCTGGCAAGTTTATCCCTTGAAAGTACTAGGCTGTGTCATATACACAATGAGGAGGTGTGTCTACGTATTTTTTTGGTTTGTTTGTTTGTTTGTTTTAATAATGGAGGCTGCAGTTGAGTGTATGACCTTTAACTAAATCACTTTATTTCAATAGTAAATATGATAACTGTCAGATTTATACAGCTGTAGAAACAGTTACATTACACAGTGCCATAAAGATTAGCCTGAGTTTTCCTATGTCTTACTTTAAGGGATAGTTTGGTTTTTTTAGGTGGGGTTGAATGGGGTACTTATCCACAGACAGTATATTATATGCAGGAGATGTTGGTCGGCACGCCCCCAGTTTGGAGAAGCAGGCTGGAGTCTGACACAAAAGCTAATCAATGACCTGCTGTGGAGAGGTCAGCAAAAATATGTTTTTAAGCCACCTGAAAAAAGTCCCACCTAAAAACAAAAAAATCAGTATTATGTGTACTCTATATCGATAATATTTTCTATGCAACTTTTACTGACAGACAGCCAGTTCTGACAGGGAAAGCCAGTAACTGCTTCAGTTCCTCATCTATGCTCTCATCAAAGCCACCAGACTCCATTGACAGAGACAGTAATTTTAGCTGAACACAGGAGCTGCTGGTCTGCTACTACTTTGATCAGTTGGATAGTTTGCATTATTAACTTTGGTGGAACCAGACTAACCCTTTTAAACACCAAAGTCACACAATAACACAACCAGAATAACTCTTTGAGGCAGTGATAGACCAGCAGCTCCTGTGTTAAATCATTGTTTTTCTCAATGGAGTCTGGCTTTGAAGAGAATAGTATTGTCACGATACCAAAATCTTTGTTTCGGTACCCATACCAATATGAATTTCGATACTTTTCAGTACTTTTCCTAAGGAAAAGTTCTTTTGGCTACAAATCTTGAGAACAATAAACAGTAGGGGTGTAACAGTACCAAAAAATCGTGGTTCGAAAGTACCTCGGTACGGATGTCACGGTTTGGTTGCTCAAATGTTTCACCAAGTTGGTGTTGTCTCGTGTTATCTCCCTTTGCGAGGCAGACTTTCTCTTGTATTTTTTCACGTGCACCAGCTGCGAATGTTGATACAGGTGTTGTCATACTAAATTAATGAATTGAATCAATTTCAAAGTACCGGTATTTTCCAAATGCAGTGTAGTACCGTTTGGAATACTCTAGTACCACGGTACTATTTTAGTACCGGTATACCGTGCAACACTAGAAGAGAATGATAAATGATGAATATAATGGCTTAATTTTCCAGTCTGACATTACGGTAAAGCAAATGTACTAAATATACCATACAGTTAAACTGATATTGATTGTTTTAGGTGGGACTTTTTCAAGGTAGCTGAAAATACATTTTGTTGCCGACCTTCCACAGCAGTACATTGCTTAGCTTTCATGTCAGACTCCAGCCTGCTTCTCCAAATATTTACTGTATGTACCATTAAACTTCAGTTAATAGCCTGGGCTATTATTTGCTTAAAGGGGAATTAATGTTTTTTTCAATGATTAATAAAGCCTAATTTTATACGAGTAATAGTCATACTGGTTTAAATAAACAATTTGATTGTATTTCCCCATGTTTACTGAGCAACGGTTTTGTGTAAAAAGAATTAAAGGCCTGTCACATATAGATACCTGCCCCAAATATAGCCCCATTGAGTTCAGTGATTTAAAGGGGAACTAACGTTTTTTCAACCTGGGCCCTAGTTTCCGATCTACTTTTGTCTAAATGAGTGATAGGATGTTCAATATTTGACATTTCTCCAGTACGAAGCTAGGGCTGACCTGCCTGCAGCCCGTGCTATGTTAAATAATAGGGCACTCAGACAGCGTAAAAAAATGTCAAAATACGTCCACTAAAAGTGCATTTTTTTCCACACAGATAGGCTTGGATTGTTAGTATAATTATCCGACAACATAACAGAAAGGCGAGATGAACGTCTGTGTTTACCTTTCGCTGGATTCGGATATGTTCCTCTGCCTGTTGCAATTTTAGTATATGTGCTACCGAAGTAACACTGCTCCCTCTCTCCTCCGCTTTTCAGTTTCAATGAGCTCTGCATCCGTGTATGTCCATGTACTTCATGTTCAAATAAATACGGGTGGTCATCAAATTCAAATGGATCATCCAGATCCAGTTGTTCAAAATCGGGTAAAAATTCAGCCATGACTACTCCAAACAGACTAACCCCTCGCATTTGGTCACTCCAGCGGTAACTTCCTGCAACAACTCAAATCTCACGAGACATGAGATTTCAGAGCCAGACTTTCACTCTCTGAGGGAATGTTTGACTTGCCACAACAAACATGTCTGAATTTTTATCCGATTTTGACCAACTGGATCTGGATGAGCCATTTGAATTTGATGACCACCCGTATTTATTTGAACACGGATCACACGGACTCATTGAAACTGAAGAGGAGACGAGGCGAGAAAGGGAGCAGCAACAGGCAGAGGAACATGTCCAAATCCAGCTAAAGGTAAACACAGACGTTCATTTCTCCTTTCCGTTAGGTTGTCGGATAATTATTACTAACAATCCGAGCCTATCCGGACGTATTTTGAAGTGCCCTATTATTTAATATAGTACGTGCTCACGGACTGCAGGCAGGTCAGCCCTAGCTTCGTACTGGAGAAATGTCAAATACTGAACATCCTATCACTCATTCAGACAAAAGTAGATCAGAAAATAGGGCCCAGGTTGAAAAAACGTTAGTTTCCCTTTAAATCACTAAACTCAACAGGGCTATATTTGGGGCAGGTGTCTATATGTGACAGGCCTTTAATTCTTTTTACACAAAATCAAACAATCAAATTGCTCATTTAAACCAGTATGAATATTACTTGTATAAAATTAGGCTTTAAATAACAAATCATTTATTAATCATTTATTTGATCAAGCTCCAAGTGACAGCACATCAGAGAGAGAGTTACGACAGCACCCAAGGATTACGGCACCCAGCACACTGACCCAAAACCACTTTATCCTGTTAAAACAAAATGCATAACTTGGATTCATGTTCATTAAAAATCCTTTTTATTCTTTTGACCGGTGGACCCTTACAGACTAAAGGAATAACCTATCGGGTAATCAAGAAATAGACACATAATTCTGACTTAATGACAGCTTCAGATAGGGTAAGGAGCTCCAGGTAGGGAGTCACCTCTTTGTTTTTTCGTCTCTCTTGTTTACCAGGCTGGTAAATCTGAATGAATTGCAGTATTCTTTTAATGCTCACGGTTTCAGTAAAATACTCTGAATGACTGAATTGTGGAGAATCTAACAAAACTAACAATATGTAGCATCTCCATATTGTCAAAAGTTTAAATGAAACCCAGTTTTATACATCCAAAGAACTTCTGTAAAATTGAACTGCTTGGCAACCTGACCAGGCGCCGGATTTGTTAAAAGGTGTAGTCACACCCAGCTAGTAAAAGGGACTGGGTGTTTAACTTAAGTTTTACAGTAATATACTGTCTATGGATAAGTACCCCATACAACCCCACAAAATATCTGTCCCTCTAAACTAAGACTTATGAAAGCATGTTCACACTGCAGCAGAAAGTGCCCTCATTCTGACTTTTCTGATTTTTAATCGCTGTGCAGAATGCAACTCAGTGTTCCTGTGCAATGACAAATTATTAGCAACATTACAGGTGTATCCTACTCTCCATTTCACTCCAAAATAAAGTGGAAACTTATCTAGATAATCTATTGGTTACTCTGCAACATGTGTGATTGTCTTGCTTTTTCTTGAACAATGGACCTACTTTTAAATACGAACAATAATCCTAGTTCTAATATGAGCAGTAATTTCAAACTTAGCATGAAGCCTACAGTCAGTACCTTTACATGCACAGTTAAGTGGAGCTACAGTTATAGCTCAACAAGGCCATTTAATTGAACCACCGTCCTTGTCTCAGTATACATGTGCAGGAGGGGAATTGATTTATTGACTGAAGTATGTCCGACTCCCCTACAATAGGTGGCAACATGCCCCTTTCATCTTGTTAGTACTGGACCTTTTTCTGGTTGACCTACTATGTCAGACCAAACAATCGCCATTTGCCATTTTCCTCCCATCTATGTATCTATGTATTGTCTGTCAGCTGACACAACACAGCTATGAGTGTAGAATTTGCCATGTTGTTACCAGCTTCTTCTTCTTCTATTACGCATTGCTATTTGATTTCCGGGTGTGTTAGTCCGACTTTGAGAAATTCGATTTAGTATGATTTGAGTTGGACTAACATGTTTACATGTATTTTAAAAGTCCGGTTTTATTCGGACTGACACAATAAATCGATTTTCTTAAATGTCATGTAAATGTATTGAGTGTGAATGTAGCCAAAGTGATGCTACATCAGGAAAGGAAGTGGAGGAAAACCCACCCAGACTGGATTACACAAGCAGAGAGACCTTTCATCTCTGAAGGCACACAGGCCTCTGACCAAGAGAAAACAACACTATGGACACTGCTCAGAGCCTGTGGTGTAATATATATTAACCCCATTGTTTGCATTTTGTGTTTCCTACATTGCTGCCAAGGACAGAATGGAGATCTTTCATTCTGAATACAAACCTTTATAGAACCAGCGTATGTGAAATAAAATATATGTAAATGTAGAAGAATGAATACCTCATTTCTCATAACCACATGAATAAAAGTTATATTCTTTGGATTGATGCTTTATCTTGAAAGCTTAATTCCTATATTTTTTTTGGCATTCATTTTCAATAAACAAAACCCACAGTGCCTGGACAGGGGTAAAATAGATGATGGTTTGTCACTCTCTGTCAATCTCTATGCCTGATTTGTGTCCAAGTTGGCTTTGTTGCAGATTTGCAAAAAAGATAAAAAGATCTGATGTCCATCTTGTAATAAATTGTTAGTGTTCAATCTCATATGATATATTCTGGTTACAAAATGGCTGAAATTACCTTCCTGATTCTTTGGATTGATATTAAAATATTGATTAGAAAATGAATTAAGAACATGTGAATCCTCTGCCAAGAAGATTATTTACCTATTAAAATGTACTTGTATGGTTTTCTTAACATTTTGTTCTCTTCCATCATATCCTGCTCTGTAATCCTTTTGCAACCAAATTTCCAGTAACTTGTTTTAATTGTTTTTAACTTGTTTTCAATTAAATCTGAACTGGATGCACTGTTTCCCAAGGGGAGCACACACTCACGGACTGGCCCATATGTTTAGTCTGTCGATTTCCAGATGGCCTGGCTCCTTATTGGCCTGTATGGCTGCCATCCGGGCCAATAAGAAGCCAGGGCTGGCAGGCCATGTGCTGGCAATAAATACAATGCAGCCAATGGCCCGCTGTTGCCAGGCAGACAACACTTCTTCTAGTACACGCCCCCTCGCTCGCTACTGCACAGAGACGTACAGCGCTGTGAAACTGTGAAACAGAGGGTTATTAGGATTGGTCGAAAATGACAATTTTTTTAGAAGAATCATGTCGTGATTGGTCAGTTGATTTATGGCCCGCCTCTACACAACGAAAACACAGGAAGGAGAATGCACATGGTTACACACACAGCGCACCAGATCCTATGTGAGAGTGCGAGAGAGAGAGAGCGAGAGAGAGAGAGAGAAAGATCGCACGCCCCCCCGCCCCCCCCCCCTCTGACGTGGCCTGGATAGCCAGTGGCCTGGATGCCTGAGTGTCCAGACTAAAAAAACGGGTCCAGTCCGTCCCTGGGAGCACAGGTGGTTTTTACTATAATGAGAATCATTTTAATTTTCTCAATTCAGAATTTCTTTTTATTGCATTCATTAGATATTGAGCATTATGTAGTTTAGGCTACTAAAACACTTTGGTTGATATTATAGGGAGATGTAATGTTTTGCTTCAAACCAGCTGAGCTTTTAAGTACTTAGAGTAATGTTGTACCTTACTGGTCTGCCTTAAACCTTAAGGGACAGTTTGGGCTTTTTTAATTGGGGTTGTATGGAGCACCCATAGACGGTATATTACATTAAGAAGATGTCAGTCGGCAAGCCCTCAGTTTGGAGAAGCTTCATAGCTAAGCAATATACTGTGATGGATGGGGGGCAGCAACAAAGCTTATTACAGACCCTCCCAAAAAAATATCAATGTCAGGTTTAAGTGTAAGTTATATTTAGAGAAATTTTACGGCTTTACCTTTCCATCCATTCAGTTCCCCATCTTTCTCTTGTCAAAGCCACCAGACTCCACTGACAAAAACAATAAATTTACCTCAGCTGCTGGTCTACTGCTGCTTCAAACAATTAGATTGATGCAGCTGTGCATTTTGGTAATCAATGGGTGCTATGCACACACGTTTGATGTAATTGCCTGCATTTAGTGCCAGCTCTGGCAATGACGTATTGCAACTTTTGTACCACTTATTATTTCCACCATGCAGTGCTGGAGAACACACTCTATACATACAGTTTCAATCAATCAATCAATCAATCAATTTTATTTATAAAGCCCAATATCACAAATACAATTTGCCTCACAGGGCTTTACAGCATACGACATCCCTCTGTCCTTTAGACCCTCACAGCGGATAAGGAAAAACTCCCCAAAAAAACCCCTTTAGAAATGGTAGAAACCTCAGGAAGAGCAACTGAGGAGGGATCCCTCTTCCAGGACGGACAGACGTGCAGTAGATGTCGTACAGAACAGATCAGCATAACAAATTAACAGTAATCTGTATGACACAATACAGTAATCTGTATGACATCCTCGGTAATGACAGTAGCTTACAACAACATTCATGAAAGTAATAATACTGTCGTTATAGTTCTGGCTACTGTGGTACAATATGTTGAAAGTATATATTAGTATCAGGCAGTCTACATGTATGATAATATCATATGTCTATAATAGCAGTAGAAGTATGACTAATGATTAATGATGGCAGCAGCAGCAGCAGGAGGCATCTGGCAGGACCACGGCAGCAGCACAACCACACACGTCACACTATCCAGGCACCGCTGCAATACGAGTTAACCTGAGAGACAGTGGAGCACAAAGGCTCCGGAGAAGAAACCGAGTTAGTGACATCCAGAATGGCCGAGTAAAATAGATACAGTAATAGGATACGAGAGAGAGAGCGAGAGCGCGAGAGAGAGAGAGAGAGAGAGAAGGTGCCCGGTGTATTATAGGGAGGTCCTCCGGCAGACTAGGCCTAAGTCAGCCTAACTAGGGGCTGGTACAAGGCAAGCCTGAGCCAGCCCTAACTATAAGCTTTATCAAAGAGAGAAGTCTTAAGTCTAGTCTTAAATGTGAAGACAATGTCTGCCTCCCAGACCATAACAGGAAGATGATTCCACAGGAGAGGAGCCTGATAGCTGAAGGCTCTGGCTCCTGATCTACTTTTGGAGACTTTAGGGACCACGAGTAACCCTGCATTCTCTGAGCGCAGTGTTCTGGTGGGATAGTATGGCACTATGAGCTCTCTAAGATATGACGGAGCTTGACCATTTAGAGCTTTATAAGTTAAGAGTAGGATTTTAAATTCAATTCTGGATTTTACAGGGAGCCAGTGCAGAGAAGCTAAAACAGGAGAAATATGATCTTGTCTCTTAGTTCCTGTTAGTACACGTGCTGCTGCATTCTGAATTAGCTGGAGAGTTTTTAAGGACTTACTAGAGCTACCTGATAATAGAGAGTTACAGTAATCCAGCCTTGAGGTAACAAAAGCGTCGACCAATTTTTCTGCATCTTTTCAGGTCACGATAGGCCTAATTTTCGCAATATTACGCAGATGAAGTATTTGAACATGCACTGCTGAAAAAGGTTGAAGATTTTCCTAAACTTACCAACAAAGATAATGTTAAATTAAAATAAATGGACGTGCTGACGTATTGCGGTAAGCAAGTTGTGTCATTTCCGGTGTTTCTGTGGCAGCGTCTCTGTACTCTCTGTGCTCTGGTGAATTCTACTAGCCTGCTTTCTGCTTTCTCACTTCAGTTGCTTAAAACGTCTACTCCAAGTCTTAACCCACACTAGTTCTGTTTAAGCACTCATAGCTCTCCTCCTTTCAACGACTTTCTCGCTAATCTCTTAGCTGTTGTTTGCACGTTACTAGCCTTGGTAGCTACATTAGCTTTACTGCTAGCGATGGCTTCTCCCTCTGCTCTCTCTTGCCCGGTGTGCCACATGTTCAGTTATGCCTCTGCCTCCTTTAGTGACAGTGGTAATTGTAACAAGTGTAGCTTATTTGCTGCGTTGGAGGCGAGGCTTAGTGAATTAGAAGCACGGCTCCGCAACATGGAAAATCACTCAGTAGCTGCGGTAGTTAGCCAGTCCCCTGTAGCCGGTGCGGAGCCACATAGCATAGCCTTAGCTCCTGCTAGCGGTCCTCCGGTAACTCCCGTTCAGCCGGGTCGTTGGATAAGTGTGCGCCAGAAGCGCAACTCCAAGCCGAAGCCCACGGCTCACCACCAGCCTGTTCACGTCTCCAACCGCTTTTCCCCACTCAGCGACACACCCGCTGAGGACTGTGATGGAAAATTCTGGTATTTGGTGATGTTACGATGAACGATGTGTGTTGCTCACTAACACCTACTGTGACAGCAGTGAGAGACAGCAAGGTCACGAGCCAGGGAGGCTCAGGCACCAAGATTATGAGCCAGGTGTCCTTGTCCGTCTCAAGAGATGTTGTCCTTTAGGAATGTCAAGGCGCCACATAGTTGACTGTTGATGTGCATGTGTTTTGGGTAACTATAAAGATAGAGGGCTGGAGGACATTCTCCAGCTCTCACTCTGACTGACTGTTCATGCAGTTTGTACTGTTTGTGAGACTCCATTCATGAATGCTCATTAAAACTCAAGAAAGACAGCCGACGTGTGAAGACTCCTTATTGGATTGTATATTGATCAGAGATTTTGCCACCACAATTTTGGCGTCCCTGGGTGGGCCTCATCTGTGAGCGGATTCTGGACTTTCTGGACTGAAGGTGTGAAGACTGTGCGCACAGCAAGAGCTGAGGCTCTTACCACCTCAAACTCCCCCACAAAGGAAGGTTGAGAGGAGGGCCTGACGTCTGGAAAACTGGGATTCCTTTCACCGTTGGGGTCCAACGAACCTGGTGGCCGACAACACCTCGCTGTCTGTTCTGGTGAGTTTGTGAGGACTGCGCAGGGAAAGTCTTTTCCACCTGTTGTGATAGGTTGGCAGACGTGTCAGGCACCGTTTCTGGGAAATTGAGTGCAGGAAAAGTGTGAGCTCAGTTTAGGTCTGGGACCTAAGTCAGTTCAGGTCTGGGACCTGACATAGTAGGTCTGGGACCTAGGGGAGTTCAGGTCTGGGACCTGACTCAGTTTAGGTCAGGGACCTAAGTCAGTTTAGGTCAGGGACCTAAGTTAGTGTAGGTTGAGAACCTGACACGACACCTGTTTTCTCAGCTGTCAGGGACAGAGGGAAAGGGTGGTAGGCGGCGTAGGGGAGAGATATATTATATATGTATTTTGATATATATATATGATAGATACACTTGCTATCAGAACGGAACAGACAGAGTGGTAAATCTGGGGGGTTTTTTGTTCATAAATTTGATATTCACTTAAAGGTAAAAGAAATTAAGAAATTCATTTGGCAAATTTGGCTTATTCCGTGTTGAAAAAACCTGAGATTTTGATTACAATGGGGTCTGGCCAGAGCACGACCGCAAGGAGGATATGAGAGCCTGATTATGGCGCTCCCAATGTGAAGTTCATGAGGAACAAGTATGGGGAGGAGAGCGTGGCTCAGTTAGATCTGTGGGTTAAGGAGTGCTGTTTTCCAGAGGGGGGCAGCCTGAGTGTTAAACAACTTGAGGCGTTGGAGATAAGGTTAACAGATTTAGGAAAAAGAGGATTAGTGGGAAAATTTGGAGGTAAGATTAAATTCGAGGCAAATTGATCAGCATTTAATGATTGGATGAACGAGGCCAAGCATAGGCAGGGCTCTAAAGATCTCCCGGTGCAGTGTCCGAAACTGGATTCGGACCTCGACTCGGCTCCACCTGAGCTGCCTCCACCGTTGAACACCACGAACCAGAGGGAGCAGCTGGCCTCTCTGAATCAGCGCTGCTTACAGAGACATTGTTCTCGGCTGTTGAGAAGATTGAAAACAGACTTCCCTGTTCGTGTGGACTGGGAAAAGTGGTGGTGGTTAAGCAGGATGCAGATGAGACTGTCTCTGCTTATCTATACTGCCTGAGTCAAGCAGCGATGCAGTGTGGTGGACTGACTGAACTTGAGGAAAGTCAAAAGGAGGACACAAAGACAATGACCGTTGTTTCAAGTGCGGCAAAAAGAGACATTGGGCAAGAAAGTGCCATAAAGGGGGAAACAACAAGAAAAAAGATGGGGCAGATGAGTCAGGTTGACTATGTGGTGAGAGCACGAGGACGGCCGAATCTGGTAACGACACTGGCCTGGAAAACCAACCAACGCTTCAGACATGTGAGAACACTGACACGAACACAAACACAGAAACACACAACACATACATCATGACTGATGCAGAGTATGAGCTTGTTTCTGATGCGATTCTGCACCTTGAATCCAAACAGAGAGAGAGTGAGCATCGTAGTATGCTGGCTGATTTTTCGGCAGAGGCATATAAAAAAATGCCCAGATATACACTGACAGTTAAAGGTGTTGAACTCTCTTTCTTGGTGGATTCCGGGGCTGTGGAATCACTGGTGAGACTTTGTGAGTTTCCTCCCAACGTACCAGAAAACAATTGGGGTTGCAGGGGTAGCAATTGTTGAAAAGTAAACTGCTCCGCTGAGTTGCTTTGATTCTGAAACAGAGAAATCTTTCAAACATTCATTCTTGTATTCTGAAAGATGCCCAGTCAATTTGATGGGACGTGATCTCATGTGTAGGTTGGGTATTGTTTTGATTTGTACACCTGAAGGCGTTCAGGTGAAGAGAGTGAATGATTTGAGGGAAAACTGTGTTTTTTTCAAGCATGCTCAGGGACATGTGTGAATGGAAGATGACTCTGCCCCCATCTGTTTTGCTGCAGCTCCCAGACACACACACACACGCTGACGTCACATGCCTGCACTACACAGCACACATGGCCTCTGTCTCACACGCTGACTGTGATAGTGAGGATGTTTTCTGTGACTCAGAGCAGGGAAATGATAGGTTACAGCTAGAATGGTTGTATTGGAATGACGTCAATTGCGTAGCCTCTGTGAAATTTCCTAATCGATTGCATGAGTTGATTTTGGCACAAAACTCTGATCCACACATCTCACTGGGGAATCCCAGCGGCACAGACCTGGGTCTGTGGGTGCGGGAGCTGAACGCCTCTCCATGTTGGAGGTCTTCTGCTGATCCTCATGTTGATTTTAACGATGCAATGGGAGTGTATAGAAAGAAACTTGATTGTGTTATTGAGGCTTCTCGTTCTGTTACTCTTACAGACCAAACTGTTTCTGAGGCTGACTTGTGCATGGTTCAGTCCGTTGCTGACATTCCAGAGCTACAGCAGATCCCTGCACAGCTCTGGGCTCAAAGTAAACATGATGTTGGCCTGATAAAAAATTGTGAACCAGTGATAATCACACCCAAATCAGACTACAGGCTCTGTCGTAATCAATATCCTCTCAAACGTGAAGCTGTTGAAGGCATTAAACCTGTGTTTGATGCTCTGGTGAAGGCAGGTGTGATTGTTCCATGTCCAAACTCTCCTGTGAGGACACCCATATTTCCAGTGCGTAACATACGTCCTGATGATGCACCTGCTGAGTGGAGATTTGTGCAAGATTTGCAAGCTGTAAATGCTGCAGTACAGGCCAGAGCGCCTACAGTTCCAAATCCACACACAATTCTGTCCCAGGTTCCAGCTGATAGCAAGTGGTTTTCAGTGGTTGATCTGTCAAATGCATTCTTCAGTGTCCCGGTGCATCCGGACAGTCAATTCTGGTTTGCATTTTGTTTTGAGGGGAAAATGTGGACGTTTTTTTTGTGATTTCTCCTGAGGGAAAGACCCTCACATCCAAGCGCATTGAAGCCATTCATAAGATCCCAAAAAACCTGAGAAAAAATTGAGGCTAAGAAACGAGTCAAGTCATTTTTAGGGATGACAGGCTACTGCATGCAATAATTATGCTGAAATTGAGGCACCATTAGCAGCAATTGCTCATGGAAAAGGCCTGAAAGCATCCGATCATGTCATTTGGACACCTGAAGCAGAGAAATCTTTTGTTGATAGGAAACTTTCTTTGCAAACACCTCCGACTCTTGGACTGCCTGACTGCACACGACCATTTACCCAGACTGCTGACGAAAAGGGGGGTACATGACTTCTGTACTGTTACAAGGACACAGGGGGGAAGCGACCTGTAGCTTATTTTACATCTAAACTTGATCGTGCCCACACATGACTGTGTGGCTGTGATAACTTCTGCTTGCTCTCCCAGGCCAGATTTGAGAAACCCACTGATTGCCAACGCTGATTTGAATTTTTATAGATGGATCAGCTTCAAGAGACCCTAGCACTAGTAAAATGTTTCAGCTTTTGTCGTCACAACACTGCAGGAGACAGTGATGGCTCGTCCTTTGTCATCCTCACATTCGGCCCAAGCAGCTAAATTGGTGGCTCTGACAGAGGCATGTAAACTGGCAGAGGGCAAATCTGTAAATATTTACACTGACAGCAGATATGCTAGGGGTGGGGTTCATGATTTTGGACAAATTGGGAAGGATAGGGATTCTCTTAACTTCAACAGGGAAGTTGCTCATCATGTGCTGCCATTGTCTTTAGCCTTGCATGCTACCTCACTAACCCCTGCTTCTGCTCCTACAGTTGTGGCTACGGCTGAGATAACAGACCTGCAGATAAGGGCTTCTCCGGCGGAGAAGGCCATTTGGAAAAAGGCAGGATGTACTGTTTTTGATAAACTGTGGACAGGTCCTGATGGCCTGCCCTGTCTCCCTCGGTATCTCTTCCACTTTTATGCTAAATTGACACATGGGTTGGATCACGTGTCAAAGGGGGGAATGGTGGCTGAGATACGGAAGTACTGGTTTACAAGAGGGTTTTCCAGCTATGCTGCAGAATTCTGCAAAAGATGTGTGATATGTTCCACGAACAATGTGGGGAGGGGTATCAAAATACCACAGGTTGCACATCCACCTCCAGAAAGACCTTTTAATCACTTGCAAATGGATTTCATTGAACTAACACCAAGTGAAGGGAAAAAGTTTGTTTTGGTGATTGTGTGCATGTTTTCCAAATGGGTTGAAGCTTTTCCCACAGCTAAACAGGATGCAGCAGCAGTCGCAAAAGCTTTGATGACCCTGATAATTCCCAGGTGGGGAATTCCAGAAAAAATCAGCTCAGATAACGGTACACCTTTTGTGAGCGCAGCTCTGAAGACCGTTGGTGAGTATATGGGTATTGACTTGAGGCAACATTGTGCATATCATCCAGCATCAGGAGGGGCATGTGAAAGAGAAAATGCAACTCTGAAAAACAAACTTGTGAAAGTGTGTGAGGAAACTAAATTGTCATGGACAAAAGCTCTTCCTATTGTGTTGATGCACATGAGGGCCAGGAGGAGAAACAAGAATGGATTCAGTCCATTCGAGATCTTGTTTGGCAGACCTCTCAACACTGGGATTGGGCCCATTAAAAGGCAGTTGCCAGACACTGGCCACTGCGAGGATGAAATGTTAAGATATTGTACAACCTTGTCCTCTGTTTTGTCTGAAATCCACCAACAGGTGAAAGCTGCCCTGCCCAAACCAGCAGAAGGAAAGCTGCACGACCTCGAGCCAGGCGACTACATTGTGGTCAGAGATCTGAGGCGAAAGAACTGGAAAGCTCGCAGGTGGAACGGTCCGTTCCAGGTGCTTCTGGTGACGGAGACAGCGGTGAAGGTCGCAGAGAGGGCTACGTGGATACACGCCAGTCACTGCAGACGGGTTCCGGATCCGTGTGCACATCGCGACGATGATCGAGACACCAAAGCCGTGGCATCCTTTTAGGCGCCTGGGGTGCGGCCTAAGAGGGGGAGTGGGTTTCCTGCTTGTCATCTCCATCGGAGTGGGGCTGACACTCCTGCTTCTGGACGAGCCCTACAGACACAATCTCACTGATTGAGACGACAACTGCACGGCCTCACCTCATCACGTGGGGAAGAGATCTGTTGTGCCAATTGGCAACATGATATCCATGCTGGAGAACAGCGTGTGGTATCGAGCTATGCTGACAATGGCGAGAGTGCGGACAAACGGGAGCTGTTATGTCTGCACGGAGCTTCCACATGAGACTCTGGGGGTGATGATTGCTTTCACTCAGGGTGTTCACTCACCCAACAGAACTGTGCGACACCTTGACGCTGCATTGGAGAAGATCAATGTCAGCACTGTGAACTATGAGGGACCAACTGTAAGATTCTGGAATGTGACAAAGATTTTCCTGCGGGGAATATATCAACCTGTCATGAGCACTAACCCCACAAGCCAGAAAGGAGTTGTTTGTTTCTCTAGAGACTGTGCAACGTCAAAAGATCACTTTCTGGGAACATCTGCCTGTGTACAGGTAGTTGAAGCGACGTGTGGGGTGATGTGGACTCATAGCATGAAGGACTGTAAAGGTACATCACCATACGTTGCAACTTTGAACCTCACGGACACTGTTAGTCGCAACCGATCAGGGATTGACAACCCTGCCGTCTACATGCCATCCAGTGACGGGTACGGATCGCTCAGACAACACGTCTGGGTGTGTGGCAGACATGTTTACCAGGCACTTCAGCCTGGGTGGTGTGGCAGGTGCTACTTGGCTAAGCTGCTGCCTGCCATGACTATTCTTCCTGATCTGACTCATTTTCACACACACTATGATCATTACTACCCACCGCACAAAGCGAAACGAGATGTGGTAAGGGTGCCCTCCCTGGAGAAAGGTTTTGGGGGTTTCCTGCCATGGTGGGGAACGGTAAACAATGCACACAAGATTGATGCTATAGCTATGGACTTGGAGAATCTCACAGACAGCATGGCTACAGGTTTCAGCGCACTCACACTGACATTACAGGGCCTCAGAAATGTGGCTCTACAGAACAGGATGGCTCTGGATTTAATCCTGGCCAGCCAAAGGGGTGTTTGACACATTGTGGGTACAGATTGCTGCACATACATCCCCGACATCACTGACAATATGACACATGTGGTTGCTCATCTTAATGACCTGTTGCATTTGGAGAAAAGCCGTGACACTGAAGTTGGAACAGGTGCGGACCTGTGGTCATGGTTTTCTCTGACTGAATGGAAAGCGTCATTAATGCGTCTGTTTGCCCCTGTGATGCCTGTTCTGTTGCTGTTATGCATTTTGATGTGCTGCATTGTTCCTTGTGTGAAATCTTTGATCACATCAATGATCTCGTCTGCTGTAGAGCGCTACGTGCAGATGGATCACACGCAGATGGATCAGTGGATTCCTCCTTATAATTCACAGGAGACACTCTTTTAAATTTTCTTCATTTACAGTTAACTATTTGGGTTAATTGGGAAAATGCATGATTCATTAAATTGAGTCTCCAGGAGTGTGGTTTCAATCACATTTAACCACATCACACTGATTGCACTCATTATTTATTCACATAGTTTTAAGTCATTTTCCACATTTAACGTCACTTTAGTATACAGCATATTCACACCTTTTCTTTTACTTTTCATTTTGGTTCTCACCTATTCACAGACATGTACATGACAGTCGAGTTCCCTTAATTGTGTTGCTATCTTTTATGTGTTATGCTTACTATGCTTTAGCTTAGCATGTAGTATAAGGGATTTTTACCCTCACCATATAGAGGTTTTTTCCCTTCTTAGATAGTGCAGCTAGATGGTCAAGTCTTTTACCTTTCTCCTGCGTCAAAAGGGAGGGGGGATGTTTGGCTTGTCCATGCTTATGACCTGTGACCTCTGCCTGTTTTTCTACTTCTCTGATGTTCAGGGAGGACTGGGGTTACCAGCGTTTGGCTGGTGCAGGTAGAACTCACAGGACATAGGGTAGCAAGATTGATGTGAATTTTCCATGTTCGTGTATGAGTTAGCATGAGAATGCTAAAAGGGAGGAATGTGATGGAAAATTCTGGTATTTGGTGATGTTACGATGAACGATGTGTGTTGCTCACTAACACCTACTGTGACAGCAGTGAGAGACAGCAAGGTCACGAGCCAGGGAGGCTCAGGCACCAAGATTATGAGCCAGGTGTCCTTGTCCGTCTCAAGAGATGTTGTCCTTTAGGAATGTCAAGGCACCACATAGTTGACTGTTGATGTGCATGTGTTTTGGGTAACTATAAAGATAGAGGGCTGGAGGACATTCTCCAGCTCTCACTCTGACTGACTGTTCATGCAGTTTGTACTGTTTGTGAGACTCCATTCATGAATGCTCATTAAAACTCAAGAAAGACAGCCGACGTGTGAAGACTCCTTATTGGATTGTATATTGATCAGAGATTTTGCCACCACAGGACAAAACTCTGGTTATTGGCAGCTCTATTTTGCGGAGCGTGAAGTTAGCAACACCAGCGGCCATAGTCAAATACATCCCTGGGGCCAGAGCGGGTGACATCGAATCAAATTTAAAACTGCTGGCTAAAGATAAACATAGATTCAGTAAAATTGTTATTCACGTCAGTGGCAATGACACCCGGTTACGCCAATCGGAGGTCACTAAAATTAATATTGCCTCAGTGTGTGAATATGCAAAAACGATGTCGGACTCCGTAGTTTTCTCTGGACCCCTCCCAAATCTGACCTCTGATGACATGTTTAGCCGCATGTCATCATTTAATCGCTGGCTGTCCAGGTGGTGTCCAGCAAACGATGTGGGTTTCGTTAATAATTGGCAAACTTTCTGGGGAAAACCTGGTCTCATTAGGAGAGACGGCATTGGACGGCATTGGAGCTGCTCTCATTTCTAGGAACCTGGAAAATTTTATCAGCAAATTAAATCCCTGACAACCCAGAGTTGAGACCAGGACAGAGAGCTGCAGTCCTATACGCCTCTCTGAGCTTCTAGTTCACTTACCCAGCCATAGTTTCCATAGTTTTATACCAACGGTGTCTGTCCCTCGACCACCTAAATTATTTAAATCTAAAATTAAACAAAGAGGAGTTGTGCAAAACAACCTCATAAAAATTAAAACCTCTTCTGTGACAGAAAGACAAAACAGGAGAATTAAATGTGGACTGTTCAATATCAGGTCTCTTTCGTCTAAAGCAGTGTTAGTAAACGATTAATTAATTAATATCAGATAATCATATTGATTTACTTAGTCTCACTGAAACCTGGCTGTGTCAAGATGAATATGTTAGTCTAAATGAATCCACTCCTCCCAGTCATAATAATATCCACATTCCTTGAGGCAGCGGCCGAGGAGGGGGAGCTGCAGCCATTTTTAACTCTAGTCTGTTAATCAGCCCTAAACCTAAACTAGATTATAATTCTTTTGAAAGCTTTGTTCTTAGTCTTTTACATCCAACCTGGAAAACCTCGCAGCCACTTTTATTTGTTATTGTGTACCGTGCTCCTGGCCCGTATTCTGAATTTATATCTGAATTCTCAGAGTTTTTATCCAGTCTAGTTCTAAAATCAGATAAAGTTATTATTGTAGGCGACTTTAACATTCATGTCGACGTTGATAATGACTCCCTGGCTACCGCGTTTATCTCATTATTAGACTCCATTGGCTTCAGTCAGGGTGTACATGAACCCACTCACTTATTTAACCATACCCTCGATCTAGTTCTGACGTATGGAATTGAAATTGATAACCTAACAGTCTTTCCACAGAATCCCTCGCTATCGGATCATTATTTGATTACTTTTGATTTCTTTTTACTCGATTACACGCCACTTAGCAACAGTTACTATACCACATGTTTATCAGATAGTGCTGTCGCAAAATTTAAGGAAATGATTACTCCGTCGTTAAATTCAATACCAAGTCCTTTCGTAACAGAGGTTTCCCGTACCGACTTTAACCTCTCCCGAATTGATCATCTTGTCGATAGCGCCGTAGGCTCGCTGCGAACAACACTTGACTCTGTAGCTCCTCTTAAAAAGAAGTTAACAAAACAAAGAAAGTTCGCTCCTTGGTATAACTCTGAAACCCGTAAATTAAAGCAAATATCGCGAAAGTTTGAAAGGAATTGGCAATTAACCAAACTGGAAGAATCTCGTGTAATCTGGGCAGACACTCTCAAAATTTATGAGGGGCCTCCGCAATGCCAGAGCAAACTATTACTCAGCTTTAATAGAAGAAAACAAAAATAACCCCAGGTTTCTTTTCAGCACTGTAGCCAGGCTGACTGAGAGTCAAAGCTCTATTGAGCCTTGTATTCCTTTAACCCTTAGCAGTAATGATTTTATGAGCTTCTTTAATGACAAAATCCTAGCTATTAGAGGCAAAATTCATGACCTCCTGCCCTCAGATAGTACCTATCTAACCTCAAACACAGCTGTAAGACCTAATATATATTTAGATTGCTTCTCCCCAATTTCTCTTCAAGAATTGACCGCAGTGATTTCTTCATCTAAATCATCAACGTGTCTCCTAGACCCCATCCCAACTAGGCTACTCAAGGAGGTCTTACCTTTAGTTAACACCCATATATTAGATATGATCAATATATCCTCATTAACAGGCTATGTACCACAGTCTTTTAAGGTAGCTGTAATTAAACCTCTACTAAAAAAGCCCACCCTGGATCCAGAGGTGTTAGCCAACTATAGACCAATATCTAATCTTACCTTTATGTCAAAGATCCTTGAGAAAGTAGTCGCAGACCAGCTGTGTGATTTTCTCCATGATAATAATTTATTTGAGGAATTACAGTCAGGATTTAGAGCGCATCATAGCACTGAGACAGCTCTAGTTAAAATTACAAATGACCTTCTGATTGCTTCAGACAAAGGACTCGTCTCTGTACTTGTTTTATTAGATCTTAGTGCAGCGTTTGACACTGTTGACCATGAAATTCTGTTACAGAGACTGGAACACTTAATTGGCCTAAAAGGTTCTGCACTAAGCTGGTTTAAATCTTATTTATCTGATTGTTTTCAATTTGTTGACGTTCATAATGAATCATCCGTACGTACTAAAGTTTGTTTTGGAGTTCTGTGCTTGGACCAATCCTATTTATTCTATATATGCTTCCTTTAGGTAACATCATTAGAAATCACTCTATAAATTTCCATTGTTATGCGGATTATACACAGTTGTATTTATCAATGAAGCCAGAAGAAAGTGATCAATTAACTAAACTTCATAATTGTCTTAAAGACATAAAAACCTGGATGAGCACCAATTTTCTGATGTTAAATTCAGACAAAACTGAAGTAATTGTTCTTGGCCCCAAACAATTCAGAGACTCTTTATCTGATGACATAGTTTCTCTCGATGGC